>CAUYUJ010014518.1:257500-284517 GCA_963575745.1 Prorocentrum cordatum
GTCCCAAGGAGCGGGCCAAGACACCCCGCCAAATTTCCCTGGGCTCTTGCATCCTGACACTAACACGGGTCGCGCCGAAAAGGCGGAGGAAAGCTGGAGGCAATGCAAGCAACGCGCGCCGCCAAAACCGCAAAAAACATGAAAACATGGGTCCTCGGACCCATCGACGGACGATCGAATTTCCCGTAAAGGAAAGTCGCAACCACGGAGCCAGCAACCTCCGCCGCGAACATCAAAAACTTACACTTCCTGTCCACCTCCTCTCTCTCATGCAAACTGAGTTGGGGGTGGAGGGGGAGAGCCTGCTTGCTTGGCCCAGACGTCTGCATTCCAGTTGCCAACTCCGATGCGTCTCTCTGGTGCGGGAAGTGCGCCAAGGACCGCGCGAGAACGATGCGCGGGAGCGTGGTGCACGGGCGGGGTCGCATCTTCTTTGTGCAGCAAAGCTCCGCGCCGAAGATCAGCATATCTATGCTTGCGAGAGACTTGAAGTTGCCTGGGGGCGCTGCGTAAACGGACCACGTTCATGCAATCGACGTGTCGGTCGCCCCCTCGCTCCTGGAACAGCCGGAGCAGCGCCATGCACGCATGTTCAGCAGCTGGAGGGGTCTGGGGAAGGACGTCGAGCACTGTTCCCTTCGCGTGCGCAGCGGTGGTATCGCCAGGGCCCACAACGACCCCAGAGTGCGCAACCCTCAAAATCTCCCGAACCGTGCGGCGAAAGGCAGAATCGTCAATCACCATTTCGCACCCCAAGATATCGATGGAACCCCAATCAACTACTTCCCCTTCGGGAGTGTTGAGGATGGGGTTGGGGGCAGACGCGGGCGGGGGATCGGTGTCTGGTCTTCCCACTTCAACTTCTCGAAAAACAACCTATCATTACTGTCAAGAGCTTCGGCGAGCCATTCAGCAGGGGCGTCGACTGAAACGCTCCTCCTTGCTGCGACGGCCTCTGGGCGTGGGCACTGCCAAACTAAAGGCCGGGCGCTGTCGGGAAGACCGCGCAGAGGGCGCAGGCCGTCGCGCTGATATCCAGCAGTCTGGGCGCGCGAACGGGTCCAGATGCCCTTAGCAAAAGACACTTAACGCCGCGTGCTGTTGGCGCGGGGTCAAACGCCGCCCTCGAGGACCCGGAACTTTCATGAAGGGGTCCACAACGACGAACGCCGTTGCACCCGGGGATTTCTTGGCACAGGACCCTCTCGTGCTTTCGCTGGACAGGAGCGAGCCGCGACGCTTGAAAAATTATCAACGGCGAAAGGTATCCAGGATGCACCTCGCGATCGTAGGCATCGTGAAACGTGAGCGGGGCCACTGGCCGCCGACCCGCTCTGGCCAGGGAAAGATGCGCGCGCCGCCAAAGGCCGCGAAAGGGTCGCCAGGTGACCGACCCCTTCAATTTAACGGCTGGCCACGTCTGAAACATTTCCTCAACGTCGTGCTGGGGAATCGAAGGGGGGCGCGGGCCGGCCGCGCGATCGCGGCCCACTGTAAGGCAGGAGCAGCAGTAGTTCGCCACGCAGGGCCCCCCGAAATCAATAAGCGCGCCTGGAGCGAGCATCCACGGCGCCGCGGCGGTCAAAATCGGACGCCCCGGCCACCGCGGAACCAAAGCTGGCCGCCGGCAACTCCAGCAACGTGTTTTTTTCTCGTCCTGCCTTTCTTCCTGGGGGACCTGGCACGACAGCGAATCAACGCTTTGCGGCGTTTCTTCATGTGGTGTAGCCGCTGCTTTCTTGTCCAGGGTCCTCGTTTAGCGCGTCGTGGCTGACCCGGTGCGAAGTCGGCGCCCAGAGAGACCGCGCTGTTGGCCACCTGCCCCGCGAGCTCGCCAAGGAAACGTACAGTCTTCATGGCGGGAGAGAGGCTGCTGGCGCAGGTGCTGCAGGCCCGCGCGCAGCTCATCCGTGAGCAGGATGCGCAGAGCGGTGGCGGCCTGGGCAATGTGGGCCAGGACCTCTTATTCTGAGCCAGACGCGGCGACGCTATGATCATCTGCGTTGGAGGACAACGCGACCTGAGGGTTATCAACAACAAGTACATCAAACGCTTCTATATTGTACGCTCGCACCATGATGTCGTTGAATATGTCCCCCGCTGGGGGGCCAGATTTAACTGAGTAAGGTAGGGGCCCGTAGTCGGCCCCTCCGGGGCCGCGCCAGTAGTTGAACGTAGTCTTAACAGTCGCCGAATTTATGCCGCGCATCAAAGATCTGTCTTTCAAGAGACAGAAATCAAACGACTCGCGGTGCTTAGTCCCGTCCCAGATCGCGCCTCCTGTTCTCTTAGCATGTCGCTGCGCAACCTCGGCCTGCGCTGCCCGGTGCCGCGCGGCACCCTCAGCACTTCGCTCTGGGCCGAAAGCCCCGCACTTGCGAAGGTGGTTCGCGTCAGAATCCGCAGTCGCAGATCTTCGCAGACGTTCCCAGACACGAGAGGGAGCAGTGCGCGGGGGGATGGGTCGACGCCCTCCTTTGGGTTTTTCAAGCAAAGGGAAAACGGGGCCAAAGCAATTGTTTCGGTAACAAGCCAAAAGACTCATTCGCTTGGGTCATCTCGCCGGAAGCGTCCAGGGACTCGTCGGAGACGAGAGAAAGCTGCCTCGGACGCAGCCCATCAGCGCGTGGCGCTCCTGCAAGTCGCACATGCAAGGGCGCAAGCCTCGGACGACGCGCGGGGCGATTGCTGGAACTCGGCCAAACGTTCACATTTAGGTTCTATCCTCTGGGGGCGAGTTGGAGAAAACGCAAAGTGATTTTGAACGACGGTAGTGGTCAATTTCTGCTTTAAGTTGGCGAGCCTACGCATGGCCCTGGGCCGCCCGCCCCCCGAGTGCCCTCTGCTGCCATTGGCCCCGGCTGTCCTGCTGGATGCGGGCGATTGCCTCGCGCGCCTCGCTCAGGTGGCGGCCCCGAGACGACAGACGCACCGCGCGCTCCTCGATCCCCTCGTCGAGGTCCGCGCCAGTCACAGAAGAGCGTCCATGCTGCCGAGCTTGAACCGGGGTTGCGCCGAGACGTGCGCTCAGCCCTTCACTGGGGCAAGGTATCACGATCAATTGCTGAATCTGGCGGTCTGCATCCTCGGTGGGCCTCAGGATCTCGCTGACGTCGGCCACCTCGGGATCCTGGCGCGCCTGACTGGGCTGCGTAGAAGGCCTAGCCGTTCGTGTCAGGTGTTGGGTCGGCCAGGTCCATCCACATTTCTGGTCGTGAGTGCTGCAAGCCTTTAGTTAAGAAAAAATCGGAATCCATTTCCGCTTGAGCGCATCCCCTTTGCGACCCTCACCCCTGGCCTCCACCCCCGCGAGAGCTTCGAGCTCGAGCTCGAGCTCGTTAGCAAAATACTTCCAGGCAGCCGCGCGCACCTCCCAGGCTTCGCCTACAGGGTGCGACAAATCATGGGCAGCCGCGTCCTCGGCGATGGCCCCGCAAAGGGCCCGATCTCTGGGCCTGGGAATTGGGCCGGGCGGCGGCTCAACCGGGAGCTCCTGATGCGGCCGACGCGTCGGCCGGTGGCGCAGCGCGGCGTCGGGCCGCGAAACAATCTGCACGAGGCGGTGCGGGCGACGCGCCCGAGACGCGTCGGCCTCGGCCTCATCGCAGGCCCGATCAAAGGCGGCGCTCACCAAGAAAAAAAACAATCTTGGTCAAGCTCCCGGGGGACAAGCAGGTTTTCCGGCTCGAGGCCGGGGGGGCCTCCTCAACCCTGCGAGGCAAGCCCGTGGGATCAACCAGGTGGGGGTCTGAGTTCCAGCCCCCTCCCGCAGCAAACGCGTGTCCCCCCCTGAGCCTCTCCACAATGCTTCTGAACAAAGTGAGGTTATGCGAATGCAGGCCCGCGTCGGACTTGAAATAGCAAGAGAGCACTTTCAAAGGGGCTTGCCAGGGAGATCAACGACCGCGTGGGTCATGCGCCCAGGCCGCGCTGGGGCATCCGAAGGCCGGCGCCGGCCTGCCTGCGTGCGAACAAAGACGGCCAACCCTGCTCTAGGTCTACCAGCCTCGCCAGGTGGGGAATGGGGCGCGCGGCGTTCCACCCGAGCCCCGAAGCCGAAGAAGCTCTTGCCCCCTCGCGGCCCATGCGCCGTCGTCGAGCAGAGTCTCTCTCACAGCGTCGGCCAACTGTTGCCATTGTATGACTAGATGCATTCGCCCAAGCCAAGAGGCGGAGGCGAGGGTGGACGAATCAGGGGGAGGCGGCGGTGGAGCAACCACTCCGAATTTGGACATTCGCAGGCCGCAGCAGCGGGGCAGCCTGATGCTACCCCACCCGCTGTTTCTTGCAAAGATTGCTACCGAAGTGCTCGATGAAGGCCCGCTTGTCGATGCGCAGGGCTGCGTGCATGATCTCGTCGACCAGTTCGTCATCGAGGTCCATGTCGTGCTCGAAGCCCAGTGTAAATTGGTCAGCGGGATGTGGGTGCGTCAGTTCCAGAAGACCCATCAATGGCGGTCGTGCCAGCACTTCCACCATCAAACGGGGGCGGCGCCACAGGTGTGGGCTTCGAAACCGTCGCCCCCTGGAAAGCCGCCAGCAAGGTGGCGAGCAACCACTGGGGATCCAGCTCGAAGTCAGCAGGGGGAGCAGTCGGGAGCGTGCGTGTCAGTTCCATTTTGAGAGCCTCGGTCTCACGATCCGTAGCAATGACTTGGGCCTGCATACCATCGATCTTCTCCTGAGCAGGCGCGATGGCCATGGTCTGTTCATGGATTTGCTGCTCCAGCTTCTTCTTTTTCTTGGCGCCAGCGTGCGCCGAGCGGTGTCCAACGTTCGTGTGCTGAGTGAGCTGTGGCTTGAGGGGCGCAAGTTTACGGCGAGCCGCCTCAAGCCTTGCATCCAATTCCGCCTTCGCACTCTTGCCTGCATCGCCAAACTTGCCGCGGTGGCTGATGGCCACTTCCAGCAGCTTGATGGTCTTGCGTGCTTCAGATCCCTTCTGACGCGTCGGGTCTTTATCCTTCTCATTGGTGCCGCTGACGACAGAGCAGCCATGACTATTGGAGCCACTAGCAGCGAACTTGTCACACTTGCGTTGCAACTCATCGAGACGCTGCGCCAACTTGTCATCACAACGATTTCCTCCACCAGGCCTACGGAGCTGACGGCGCTGATGTCCTTTAGCATCTGTTCAGCTGCACGGCGTACTTTTTGAAAAGCTAATTTGCCACACTTGCAAACACAACGAGATGCAATTTCGCGTTCCTGCCACATGTGCACGCCCACGTCGGCATCCGTGGTCCAGGTAAGACCTCGAGGGTCGCCATTGAACGCGCCAGCGATGATGGAATACCCCCCCCTCCAAACTCCCTCTTCACGGGCCCCTACAAGGGTTCATTCCCACTGAGGATACTGTCCACTTGGAGGACATCCGTGTGGAAATCCTGGAGCGTGCCAAAACACCAGTCTCAGGACATCAACGCCACGAATTAACCTGACTGTTGCGTCGTGGCGATCCCGAATCGCGCCAGAACAGCATGCCTGGAACTTCAACACCGCGAATCAACGTAACTGTTGCCGCATGACAACCATGAATCATTCCAAAGCACCATTTGTGGAAAGTGAGCCACGAGACTCTGTGAAACTCTTGTAAACGGTGAGAACGAATGTGCGCGGCGCTAAAGCGAAAACCACATACTGAAAACCAGCCGCCCTCAATCCGTGAAGCTCTTTGTGCGCGGCGCTGATGCAAGAACCCCATTTTGAAAAAGACCCGCCCTCCATCCGTGAAGCTCTTTTGTTGCTTGAACAATAAAAGGAATTGCGCGGGTCGGCAGCGAGAACCACATTGTGAAAACCACCCGCCCTCCATCTGTGCATCTCTTGCATGTTTTCAAACGAATGTGCGCGGCGCTATCGTAGGAGCCACATTTTGAAAACAACCCGCCCTCCATCTGCGAAGCTATTGCCAACTTTCAAGCTTCTGGCGAGGAAAAGTCAAGCGAAAAACCCGGCCTGCCGTTTCGACGGGCCTCGGGGTGCGACAGGGAGGAATTATATTTTACGGCACAGGAATGGAGGAGGAGGAGGAGGCGGAGGCGGAGGAGGAGGAGGAGGAAGGGGAGGAGAGGGAGAAGGAGGAGGAGGGAGGAAGGAGGGAGGAGAGGAGGGAGGAGGTAGGAGGAGGAAGAGGAGGAGGCGGAGGAGGACGAGGAGGACGAGGGGAGGAAAAGGAGGAGGAGGAGGAGGAGGAGGGGGAGGAGAAGGATGAGGAGGAGAGGAGGAGGAGGAGGAGGAGGAGGAGGAGGAGGAGGAGGCGATGCCGCGGCATGGAAGCCGCGCAACGTCGCCGCGCCAGCTCCGGCGGCGCCGGCAGCGGCGCCCGGGCTTCGGCCGCGGGCCGCGAATGGGGGACGTCCTGGGCGCCGTGCCCCGGCCCGACCCGCCTCTGCCACTCGGCCGCCCCTGCGTCGCCTCGTGAGCGCGGTGTCTCCTTCTCCTCCTCGTCCTCCTCCTCGTCCGCCTCGTCCTCGCCTCTCCTTCTCCTCCTCCTCCCCCTCGTCCTCCTCCTCCTCCTCATCCTCCTCCCTCCTCCTCTTCCTCCTCCTCCTCCCCCTCGGGCGCGGACGAGCGGTTTCTTTTTGAAGCGGGGCTGTGGCTTGAACACTTCTTCGGGGTTCGTGGCCAACATTGAAGGCTTGCGTGCCACTTCTACGACTGGGCGGCGGAAGTGCGTCAAACCTAGGATTTTTGCCCTGCGCGCCTCGTGGAACACGATGGTCATACCTTTTCGCAGTCCTTTCCGCGCGCGGAAAGGGTGCAATACGACCCTTTCCAGAACGGAGCTCCCACCTGAATTGTATGCTCATACAACTTTCCCCGAGATCGAACGCAAGTTTGTAGTTTGGCCCACGGGGTCCGATTGTTGTGTTTGCAGTCGCCAATACCGTCGCGCGAACATTGAAATTTTGGGGTCCCTGGGGCGTCGCCGCGTCGCGGGAAACACTTGCGCTTGATTTCGACGGAGGCTGTAGGCCAGCAGAACCCCCTCGAGAACATGAGACCCTCCGTAGGCTAACGCAGACATAACGTCCAGGGGTAACCCTCCCCAGGACGCTCAAGAGCATCCAACGAACACGAAGAGCACCAAGGTCCTCTCCCCGAAGCGGCCTCCATCTGACAGCTCGGTCCGACCGTACCCAGATGAGTCGGCCACCGGGACACAAAGACCCCCCGCCGCGCCCCGGAGTGCTCCGGAGCGGACATGGTACCTCGCCATCCTCTGTGCCTTGCTGGTGCGCCAGGTCGCATATGCGCGCGCTGTGCCCGAACGGCTCGCTGCCACTACCGCCTTGCCCCGCCAACATGTGCTGCTGATGCGGTGCTGCTGCCCTTGCTGCTGCCGCCATCGGCCTTCCTCTGCGGCCGCCGTGTAATTTCTCCTTCTCCTCATCCTACATCGGTCCACTTTTCTCTCCACCTTCCGCCCGTCCACCTCTTCCTCCTCCTCCTCCTCCTCCTCCTCCTCCTCCTCCTCTCCCTCAACATTCTCCTCGTCCTCTCCTCCGTTTAGTTATCCACCTCCTCTTGTCCTCAGCCTCGTCGTCGTCGTCGTTCTCCTCCTGGTCGCCCTCCTCGTCGCCGTCCCTATTGTCTTTCTTGACCTCCTCGTGCTTGTACCGCCCCCCCCCACCGCACTGCGATGTTCGCCAGGAGACTGCCGCGACTTCGGCCATCCTTTCATCCACTCCAAATTTCAACGGTTGGCCGAAGCTGTGCAGCATCATGTGTTGGCAAGAGCGATGACTTTTCATGACAACCTCACTCCAAAGGGTTGAGAGTGCAAGATCGCAGCAACGTGGGGCGAGACCATGTCGCTGTCGGTGTCGGCGTTGACTTGCACCCAGATGTTCGCCTGACCACCTTCCCAATGCGTAATGCTAGGCATTGTGTCGACCAGTCGTATGCGCCGTATCTTGGCACTGCTCAGTGGTCGATCCCTGCGTGCCAGAGAATCCTACACGCCTGTCGCGCGTCGCCTCTCGACCACCTTCACGTTCAGGGTTGCCGTTTACATGACGAATGAAGCAGCCAGGGGGGGGATGATGGGAGGAGGAGGAGGACGAGGAGGAGGAGGAGGAGGAGGAGGAGGAGGAGGAGGAGGAGGAGGAGGAGGAGGAGGAGGAGGAGGAGGAGGAGGAGAAGGAGGATGAGGAGGAGGAGGAGGAAGAGAGGGAGGAGATTCGACTCAATCTTCCCCTTGCGCCGTCGCCGTAGCTGAACGAACGCCGCAGGGCCTCGTCTCACAAACTGTCGCGCCACGCCGAGATCTACAGTGCCAGCGGGGGAGGAAGCGGGAGACAAGGAAAGGGGGGGGGGAGATGAACGCGGGGGTTCGCAGCTGGGTTCAAGACTGGATCCGCGTTGGCAACCACACCCCTTGGGCAGGGCTGATCGGGGAGCCCAGGTCAATGCCCCAAGTGCGGGATGGCAGGAAGCCTGCGGACATCGAGGGCGCCATACGACCGCCGACCGCTGCTGGTTACAGGGGCAACTCAATCTATCTGGTGAACGTGACTTCGATATTGACTTGCGTGACATGGTTCTACTGTTGCAGATGGAATCGGAATCATCCTGGTCTGAAGCTGCGACGATGCCGTCCGTTATGCAATGACTGTTGTGCGGTGAACCGGAATGGCCGTCTGGCACCCCGTGCTTTGTGGCAGCGAGCCCGCACTGACCCTCGGAGGATGCGAATCGCTCTTTTGTGACGGAGCTCGCGCTTCCACACGCGACCATGCAGATTCTGGGCCAGACGGCCCAAAGATTTCTGCCGCCCTCCCTCTCGCGGGGGCTGCCCCGGCCGCACGGCGCGCGACTGGGGGTGCGCTGTTGGCGGGGCCCAGGCGGCGCTGTTGTTGAGCCAGCGCTCGCGGGCGGCCGGGGGGCGGAGGGAGAGAAGTCGCGCGCGTTGTTTCCACGCGTGCCCCGCCATGCGCAGCTGGAGTCCTCTCCAAACCAGCACCTGACGACGCACGCGGCTGAATCAAGGACGGCTGATCTAGCTTCGCCTAGCCGGCACGCTTCGACAAGACGATCCTGAATTCCGCAATTTCGGGGCCCTGGCAGCCATCCATGGCCGCAAGTTTTTAATGTTGATCGACGCGCGATTCGCGGCACATGGGGTCAGATTGTGTGTTTGCAGTCGCCAATACCGGCGCGAACATTACATGTGTTTGGTCCTGGGGCACCGCCACGTCGCATGAAAACTTGCGTTTGATTTGGCGGGGGGGTGTGGGGTTGAAATCTGCACTCAGGATGTCCTCTTCATAACAAGTGGGATGTGTGGACTGCGCGTCGGATGGGACTAGAAAAATTGCATTGAGGAAACCGGTGTTCGTCTGCCGCCCAAGAATCCCGGCACGTCGAAGGAGAAGGGGAGGAGGAGGAGGAGGAGGAGGAGGAGGAGGAGGAGGAGGAGGAGGAGGAGGAGAAGGAGGAGCAGGAGGAGGAGGAGAGGGACGAAGGAAAGGAGGAGGAGGAGAGGGACGAAGGAAAGGAGGAGGAGGAGAGGGACGAAGGAAAGGAGGACGAGGAGAAGGAGGAGCAGGAGGAGGAGGACTGGAATGGAGCGGAGGAGGGGCGGCAGGAGGGGGAGGAGAGAGAGAGAGGCCCTCCTCCGCTGCGCTGCTGCCGGGGCGGGGCGCCCCTCCCTCGCCCCGCCCCCCCGGCCCCCTCTCGCGGGGAGAGAAGGCGTCCTTCGGGAGTGCAAAAAACACACACAGACACAGTGAATCGTCGATCCCCCAGAAAAGATGGGAAAAAATATGGGCAGTGGGGGGGGAAGACAGAAACCCAGAAAAAATATGGGAAAATAGGGGGAACGATGATTTTACTAGTGTGCATGTATTTGTGTGTCCCAGGGCCCCTTCAGTCTTCCCGCTGCACCGGCCTTCTCCTCCTCCTCCTCCTCATCCTCCTCCCCTTGTCTTTCGTCCTCCCCTGGCCCAATCCCCTCTCCCCACAATCCTCTACTCCTGTAAGACGGAGCCAGGCCGAGGATGACACCGGGTGAGGATAGGTCGACATTCTCTGAGATCCGGCGGCTCTGGAGGGTGTCTCGAGCGCCGCGGCCTTCTCAGAGCGTTCCGAAGTGCTCTGAGAAGGTCGATCCGTCTCGGCCCCGTCCGATCCTGTCCCCCTTCTCCCCAGTCCCCCCGCCGCACCCTCCTGCCCCCCTTCTGCCCAAGCCCCCCCCCCGCCGCACCTCGGCGGCGAGCGAGGGGGGGGAGTGAGAGGGAGAAGGCCTTCTCAGGAGGCGGCGGGACTTCTCAGAAGCCCTGGCGCCTTCTGAGAGGTTTCCAGTGTCTTCGGGGAAGGCATTGACAACTTTTCAGAAGGTCGGGAGCCTTCCGAATACCTTCTGAGAAGGCCTTCTCCTTCTCGCTTCCCCCCCCCCGGGCTCGCCGTCAAGCACCGCTGTTCCCTGTTGCCCCTCGCCCCTCCCCATCCCCTTCTCTCGCCCGCTCCTCGACCTCCCCGTCCTCCATCTTCAACTACACACTATGAGTACTACCCTCCTCTCTCCCCCGAAGACGCTGGTGAGGTGTCCTGTCCTCCTCCTCCGAGTACTTTGTTCACATGCAGGATACCGCCGAGCTGATAACGCATACGTGGTTTCCAATCCGAACGTCTTCACGTCTTTCAGACGGCGCTCCCGCTACAGCGTTGGCTTAACTTTTCTGTTCTCAGTCCTTCCAAAGCATGGTAGCGCTGACCTCATTTCATTGTTTCGGTTCTTCCAAACCGTTTTCCTGCTGCAGCACTGGCTTCGTTTCCCGTCCTTCCAGTCCGCGCTTCCACTCCTTCCACGTGCTCCCGCTGCAGCGCTGGGCTCATTTCCGCGGTTTCGGTCCTTCGAAATCGTACTCCTGCTGCAACGCTGATTTCATTTTCCCGTCCCGTGTCATTTCTGGTTTCCCTCTGACCTTGAATCGAAATGAGTCGCGTTCTCGACGCGAGGCCGTGCTGTGCCATTCTACACCATGCCTCGCGCACTCTCTCGGGATCAATGCCCTGCTTGGCATCCGACTCTGCGAATAGAGATGAGACCTACGCAACGGTAAGGGATGGGAGGGGGAGGTAGAACATCAGACATGACGCTTACGCACCCATCACCTCTCGAAATCAACAGACAGTTTTTCCCGCGACGTGGCGGCGCCCCAATATCCCAAACCTTCAATGTTCGCGCAACAATTGGCGACTGCAAACACAACAATCAGATTCCGTGGGCCGCGCTGTACGCGTCGACCAACGTTAAAAGGTTGCGCTTGACTTCGAGCAGGGTTGTAGCTTGCCTCCTCCCCTCCCCGCTCGCCTCCTTGCTGCCCCTTCCACCTCGCGCCTCCCTTTCTCCCTCCTCCTCCTCCTCGTTTCCTCTGTCCCCCCCTCCTCCTCCTCCTCCGACTCCTCCTCCTCGTCCTCCTCCTCCTCCTCGTCGTCCTCCTCCTTCTCGTCCTCCTCCTCCTCCTCGTCCTCCTCCTCCTCCTCCTCGTTCTTCCTCCTTCCTCCTCCTTCCTCCTCCTTCCTCCTCCTCTTCCTCCTCCTCCTCGTTCTCGTTCTCGTCCTCCTCCTCCTCCACCTCCTTCTCCTTCTCCTCCTCCTCCTTCGCTTCCTCCTCCTCCTCCTCCTCCTCTTCCCCCCTCCTCCCCCCTCCCCACTCCCCCTCGTCTTCTGCAGTCCCCTCGCCTCCCCTTGCGCCCACCCCCCGTTCGTATACCGCCGCCCTTCGCTCTTCACCTCCACACCTGCTCAACCAATTTTCCCAACGCATGTTCAATACAAATGCTATGCGCCTCTCCTGGGCAGCAGAACGTCCACCGTCATAACAATCGCCCTGACACGCGAAGCCGTTTGGTAAGCGCGTCCAGGGAAGGAGTCGAACAGGGCAGGGCTGTTTAGTGAACGCCCCGTCCCGTTTGGTAAACGCCGATTATCGGGTCCGGGTGGTCTGTCCTCCCTTGATCTCTCCCCCGAAGATGGCCAGGGAACGGCCGCCCCCCCCGCCGTGTCCTCTTTGACCACGCCAGATTTACAACAGCGTTGTGTCTCATCGGTTCCTCCCTTCCGATCGTCTCGATGTTGCAAAAATCGCTTCCCCGCTGCAAACTTGGCCTCATTGCAGGATCGGCGGCCTGCTACCGCCACTCAAAGTGGCGCTCTCGCCGCAGCGCGGGCCTGGTTATTGGATCGTAGTCCTTCCCCGTCGTTGTCACCGCCCTTTCCCCTTTCCTCCTCCTCCTTCACCTGGTCCTCCAGCTCCTCCAGCTCCTGCTGCTCCTGCTCCTGCTGCTGCGGCTGTCCTTCCTCCTTCCCCTTCCTCATTCTCCTCCTGCTCATCCTCCTGCTCATCCGACTGCTCGTCCGCCACCTCCTCTTCCCCCTCCACCTCCCCCCAGTGTACACAAGTCCCCTCTCTGCTGGAGCAGAACGCGACGGGGTCATTTCGGGTTGGGGGGGGTCCAGATCTGACATGACACCCGTCGGCGGACAGAGAACCACGCACAGGGAAGGGATGTGCGAGCGCACCTAGCTTTCCTCTCCCCTCTTTCCTGCTCCCTCTCCGCCGACGCGCTCTCTCTCCCTGCCTCCCGTCCCCCTTTCCACCCTTCGCCCTCCATGCCCTTCCCCTTCCTTCGTCCCGCCCTTCCACCCCTCTCGTCCTTCTCCCCTCGTCCCTCCCTCCCTCCTTCCCCTCCTCCTCTCCGCCCAACCAGTTCTGCCCCTTTTCCCTCCTTACCTCCTGTCCTCCCCAATTTCCCTCCTTTACCGTGTTCCCTCCTTTCCATCATCTCTCCCAAGTTCTTGTCTCCCCTCCCCACCTCCCCCCCCTCCCCACGCGTTTCTGCTGCTCCGCTCCGCCGCCCGCCGGCTTCCCCCCCCCCCCCCTCCCCCCCTCCGCGCCTCTCCTGCTCCTGCTGTGCCCGATCTGGCCCTGAAGCGCCCCTGGGCTGCCCCGACCGCTTCTCGCACCCAGGTCGCCGCGACAACAACACTCTCTGCTGCTTCTGCTGCTTCCTCTCTCCGGATCCTCGTGCGGCACCCCCTCCGAGCGACGCAACGCGCCCTTTTCTGAGGCCCGGCGCCCGCCCCCCTCGCGCCCCGCGCACGCCTTTGCGTGAGCTGCCGCTGGGCACGTCATTACCACTCGCCCGCCACGCGCATGCGTGGTCGCCCGAGCGGATCGCAGAACGCATGGTCCCCTAGGCAAGGCGGATCCTGCTCGCTGCGATGAAGCGGGGTGTTCCTTGAGAGGGTGGCAAGACAATCGGCCCCCATTTCGAGGATTTTCGAGTGGGGCGCGGCCTGTCAAAGTGGCTCGGCTAAGGATGTTTGTTTTGATTTGCTCGCGGGTTATCGTCAGAACAGGAACACCTGCACGTAGCCGACGCGCGACGGGGGGCCCGACGGGATCGAAAAAGGAACGAGGGACGGAACCCCAGGACCCAGACAACGCCGACCGAGGGCCACGACCGACAGAACAACAAGGGCACGAAACCACGACAGCCCGAGCAGTGCAGGCTGAACTACAGACAATGATAGCACAGCGGCACTGTGCAACGCCGAACCACATCCTGCTCCACCTGCTCACCTGATAGGAACGAGCAACCGATCTCAATCTACAACCGATGATAACAAGGCAAGGGTACCCTCGGGACAATTGCCCATCCTTGCTGTGCAGGTTGACTGTCGCCGGGAGGGGGGAGGAACGCCCAACATTCCGTGCACCTTCGGGCCCCGAGGCTCCCTCTTTGAAGGGGTCCCAGGACACACAAATAAATATACACAAATAAAAAGATTCCCCATATTTTTCCATATTTTCTGGGTTTCTGTCTTCCCCCCCACTTCCCGTATTTTCTTATATTTTCTGGGGAATCGAAGATTAATTGTGTCTGTGTGTTTTTTCCTCTCCTGACTCTTGGCCCCGTGCCATCGCCACCCTCTCCCGCCCCCCAGTGCGAAACCACGCCCGACCTGGCGGATCGCCAGCTCGGTCCCCGGGCTCCTGCTGCGGGGCCACCGGGCTGCGCATCTCTGGGCTCTGCAGCACAGCACCCCGTGTGCACTTGACTGTCTATGTTGCAAGTTGAGCATCCAGGGATTGTGTATCTGCCCCTGGCCATCGCTCGGACGTTAATTCCCTGTGTTTTTTTCGGTTTCGTGCGTGGTTTTACCACCAAATGATCAAGGATGCTCCTCGATGGTCCTCGCCGAAGGAAAAAAGGCACACGTCCAAGCGATGCCAAAGCCCAGGTCTGATGTGCACAAAATCTAGACGGTGAGGCTATATCCGCTTCCGAGAAAGACAAACCTCCCTGCGCCCAGACTCGGCTTCAGTTGCCACCATCGGACCCACAGAGAACACACCATATCATCGATCCCAAGGCCATGTACCCTACTAGTACACGGTGGATCCGCCCTCCAGAATAAAATAGTAACGGGCCAGTGTCCAAGGGCCACAATCCCTCGTAAAGATTTCGGGCGCAATGGGAAGAACTACTGCTTGAGCCCCTTGTTGCTGATGCTGTTGATTGCCGTCGTTCGCGGCTGTCCACTCCCCCTCCTTCTCGTTCGCTTCGGCTCCTGATTGCACACCCTCGCTTCTCATCTTTGCTCCACGCAACCCCTCTCCACGCTCCTCGTCAACGATCTTCCTCTGCCTCCTGATCGCTCATTCTTCTCCTCCTCCTCCTCCTCCTCCTCCTCGCTCCTCCTCGTTCCTCATAATCCTCCACCTCGCTACTTCAAACAAAACGTGTGGAACACACAAATTCCGCGGGTCTGCCGTCGTGTCAACCCGCCCGGCTGTTTTGAACTGATGGTCGTGTCAACCCACCTGGGCGATTTGACCCGACTGGTCGCTTTAGCCCGCCTGGTCGTTGTAACCCGGCTCTGCGCCCTTGTTTAGAGCTGAACTATTTGAGACTCGCAACATGGACTTCACTCCAAGCGTTTTCTCAAACACTCGCCCAGGTCCAGGTATATGCAAGTTCACTGGACAAAACATTCTTGTTTTTTAGCGAAATCTGGAGTCAATGGACGTTGCTGCTTTTTCGTGTATAATATCTGATGGATGTATGTTGGAATGTTGGTGTTCCTGGGACACCCGTAGGCCATCTTACACACCATGGGGGCCAGAGAGGCATGCCTAGCAAAACAGCGCCGTCAAGCCGCCTTTTTAGGAGGATGCCTCGCGCAACACTGCCGCCTTCGGACTCCTGCCGAGGCCTCCTGGACATATTGGGGGCGCCCTGAACCCTAGCTGGGCATTCCTGGGGCCCTCCTGGAGCCCTCTGTAGGCATCTGAGATCCTTCTTGGAAGCCACATTGTAAGCTTTGAGAAACAACCCCTTTCTACGTTTCCATCCTGGGGTGGTTTCTCAAGCGAAACTTCCGTTGTGGAGCCAGTTTGGAGGCCTCACGGGGCCGAAACATGGGATCTCTTGGGGCCTGGTGAACTTTCGTAAACCCTCCTAGGAACCAAAGAGACGAGCTTTGAGAAACAACTCCCTCGAAATCTTAAATTTGACATGATGTCTCACGCGAAACGCCCGTTATGAGACTACAGTCAACCCGTATCGTAAGGACGCACGGCAAGGATGCGAGGGCTTTGGAATTCCATCTCGAAGCTTTTCGAGCGGGGCGCGGCCAACGACAGTGGCCAAGGACGGACAGCTGAGGGAAGGATGCAAGGGTACCCTTGGGACTGTTGCCTATCTTTACTGTGCGGGTCCGCTGTGCACCCGAGGGGGGGCTGTTTCGGTCATGGCGACCGCGTCTCCCCCTTCGACTCCCCCTCGTAATTTTACTCCCAAGTGAAAGAATCACTTTGCCGCTTCCCGTCGTACACCAATAGGTCATCCCGAAGAGCACGATCCCTTGTAAAATGCCCAAGAAGACATCCCTTTCAAAACAACGAATCTTCGAAGAACGCAAAATGGATCCGCAACCCAAAAACAACGACGCTTCCTGCTTCTGGGGAACCCACCAACTCTTCTAATCCGACGCCACCCCCCGGCCACCAATCCGTGAGCCCATGAAGCCCGCAAAGGCAAGACGTGACCACACACATCGGAATGAACAACACGCACCGAACACTCAGGAGGAGGAGGAGGAGGTGGAGGAGTTGGAGGAGGAGGAGGAGGTTAGGCCAGCTTTTACAATGCCAGCCTCAGGCAACACAATTTTTCCCATATCCTAAGATGGGGTTCTTCTTACTACTTGGACGCCTCCTACTCCTCCTTCTCCTCCTCCTCCTCCTCCTACCTAGACTTACTCATACACAGACTTACTCATACACAAACTCACTCATACCCAGACCTGATCATATTAACTTACTCATACTCAGACCTACTCATACGCAGACCTACTCATACTCAGACTTAACTACTCATGCGGAGACTAACTCATACCGGGACTTACTCATACTCAGACCTTCTCATTGTCTGACTTACTCAACACACAGCAGATTGTGAGGATGTCTCAGGCGGGGCGCTGGTTTCAGCACCCCTAAAGGGAGCCGCCGAAGGGTATTGCACGGTCCCGTTCGCGGCCGTTTCGTCGGGATGTATCACGCGGTTTGCTTGTTTCTGTCCCAACATCCTTCGCTTTCGGAACAGATTTGGAGGATGTCTCGAGCGAGGCGCTCATTTCCACCACCCTAAGGGGAGCCGCCGAGGGGTATTGCACGGTCCCGTTCGCGGCCGTTTTGTGGGGATGTCTAAAGTGGTTTGCTTGTTTTTTCTATCACAACATCCTTCGGTTTCGGAGCAGATTTGGAGGATGTCTCGGGCGAGAAACTCATGTTCACGCCCCTAAGGGGGGCCGCCGAGGGGTATGCCGTTGTGTGGGGATGTCTCAAGCGGTTTGCATGTTTTCTGTCCCAACATCATTTGCTTTCGGAGCAGAATTGGGGGATCTCTCGAGCGAGGCGCTCAGTTTGACCACCCTCAAGGGAGCCTCCGAGGGGTTTTGCACGGTCCCGTTCGCGGCCGTTTTGTGGGGATGTCTCAAGCGGTTTGCCTGTTTTCTTCTATTACAGCATCCTTCGCTTTCGGAGCTGATTTGGAGGATGTCTCGAGCGAGGCGCTCATTCCCCCCCAGGTGGGCCAGAGTTTGAGGATGTCTCGATCGGTTTGCTTGTTTTGGTGGCCAGACTCGTGGGCACAGATTCCCCTCAGGATGCCACAGGAGGCTCCAAGAGGCTCCAGGAGGCCCCAGGAGACCACATGAGGTTCCAGGAGGCATCAGGAGGCCACATAAAGACTCAAGAGGCCACAGGATGTCCCAAGAGGCTCCAGGAGGCCCCAGGAAGCTCCAGGAGGCCTCAGGAAGCCACAGGAGGCCCCAGGAGGCCACAGGAAGCTCCAGGAGGCCTCGGAAGGCAACAGGAGGCCCCGAGAGGCCCTAGGAGCAGGAGGCCTCAGAAGGCACAAAAGGAGTGGCTCCAATCCCATGTGTTTTGCGTAGGCTCCTATATGTTGGGCCTCACCTGGAGCACGAATCCTTGATGTCATACGTATGTTTGTATCGATTGTCCTTCTCCTGTGTACACAATCCTAAATGGTTTACTCATGTTACTATAGATTGGGCCTCTCCTGCGGCACGAGTCCTTGGTGTTTTACGTGTGTTCCTACAACCTTCTCTTGTGGCTCCAATCCACAATGTCTATTATGTACGTCTGTTGCTATCTATTGGGCCTCTCCTGGGGCACACATCCTCCCTAGGAGGTCCCAGGAGGCCCCAAGAGGCTCCTGGAGGCCCCAATAGGTTTCAGGAGGCCCCAGGAGGCCCCAGGCTCATGCGCAGAGACGCGCTCGTACTACTGAGGCTCATTCACACTCCAATTCATTCGCAATTGTATTCATGACCAGACAGTCTTATATTCGAAAGCTCTTGCGCCTAGACATTCACGGCGGACAGGTCCATGCGAATAGATGCACATATGGGGAGCTCCACGCAGTGAATAATTCTGTTGACGCTTCAGAACGCACAGCCTCTCTCCTCTGCCTAGTTACTGCCGAGTCTCACCATTGCCATGCGTCCTTTTCAAGCAGCCATACTCCAGCCCAGCACGCGACCAAATCGATCTACCTTTCTGTCATTAGGCCAGGCAGCGCTGGCCTAACAGGGTGTGCTAGAGGGGGAAGGTTGGGGAATGACTTTGGAAGTGGTTTGGGACGGGTGGTTGCTCCCAGCAGGCCGCAATCGCGCATCTTGCTTCTCAACAATGAAACGCACACAATTATATGACACTTCTACAAAGGCCGGCCACTACGCATGGCTAGCCTCATTACGTTGGTCAACATGGCACGCCGCAGCCTTACTTTCTCTTTTTTTTTTTTTTGTGGTACTCACCTACCTCCACTCATGCTTGCTTGACCTAACTCTGCATGCCTCTACTCTCAGCTGTTAGCACGTCGGCTACAATGAGTTGCAATTTTGGCACTTCGGTAGGGGAGTGACCTGGCACTCCCCCTGTGGACTACCGACTACAGTAAGCCCAGTATGCATCACTCCCTTCAGCAAGTCAGTAACTGCTGACCTTCACAATGACATTGAGGTCACTAGGGTTCGTGCTAAAACAAAAACACATGACAAAAAACACGTGGGTCCCGCGGCCCTGGAGATTAGGGGTGAACCGCAAAACCCTGGGTATCAACCCAAGAGTTGCCGCCATGCTCGCACCCTCCTTTCGCTGTTCATTCTGCAGTCTTAGCCTCGACCACCCCGTATCCCACACCTTGCTTGCGCTTACCTCCTGTCAGCTTGAGGCTGGTCAGCCCCTTTGCCAGCACAGCAATGTCTATTGGAGGGGGATGGATGGGGGCTGCTTGCAAGGTTGGGAGGATGGGCGGGATGTAGTGCGAAGGATCGATCTCCAAACTGACTCTTATTTCCGGAGTCCCTGGCTTTCAGCGAGTTGCCCCTCTGAACCGGTCGTCCACAGGCATGACCCTACCAAAGGGCGCGGCCAGCACGTCAATACACAGGCAGGCCAGCTTTTTACAATGCCAGCCCTTTGAACGCAACTCCTGCTGGTACTACCCCTCTCGCCTTACCCACACGCTTCTATGTTATCCTTTGCCTCGAGTTCGAGTTGCTTCACTCTTTCTTGCTCTCACGCCGCCTGTGCTGTATGCTTTGATCTTAATTTCTGCACGCCTGGACCTCCGCATTTGGGAATGGGAGCGGGTATTCGAGGAGTGGGGGAGGTGGACGGGATACTAAGGTAACGCCAAGTACCGCAGCTTCTACCATATGGCGGGCGCATACTCACAAGCCCTCTGCTGTTCTGATCTTGCTGCACGACTTTGTCCGCTGCGCCCGCCAGCCCAATTTGTTTCTCGCTCCGCTAATGCGGCGGTCGTTCTCCTGCATTCGATCGCGTCAAGCTTCCGCGTCACGTCTGAGCACCGTCAAAAGGAAGAGGAGGAGGACTGACTACCTACCAGACCACCCCAACCCAACCCGAAGACCCGAATTTCGGGTGGGGGAGGGTACGCGTTCCATATGTGTTTTTGTCAATGCTCCCCGACTCACCCCCCCACTGGAAATGGAGGGCAATTGAGGCCGTCGGGTTTGGTTGGGGTGCTTTGGTTGGTGGTGAAGGACGACACGCACCGAACACTCCCGATTCCGACCCCGACGCCTCCCAGGCCGCGAACATCTCAGCGAGGGGCCGGCGGCAGAAGGCGTCAGCCCCCCTCTCGATGTATAGTGCAAGGCCGGCTGGCACGGCTACGCCGAGCACTGATCTGGTCCAGACCTGCCGAATTGAACGCCACGGCTGTCAGATCGGCTGCTCCGATTGCTGATGAATGTGGAAGAAGAAACAAGGGCATCAGCACAAACTTTTGGCGCTCCGCGCGGATATCTTGGATCTGCGCTGGGCCACCCTCCCTGGCGCGCGGAGCGGGCCAGGGGCGGCGCCAGAGGCGCCGCCAAAGGGGCCCAGCGCGGATCCAAGAAATCCGCGCGGAGCGCCAAACGTTTAAATTTGTGGCGTCTTCTTCGAAATAGAAAACCCGTCCAGAATTCACTCCGAATTTGCGTTAAAAATAAAAAACCCGCTTAAATTTGTGGCGTTTTCTTCGAATTTGTGGCGTTTTCTTCGAATTTGTGGCGTTTTCTTCTAACGCCGTCCTCGGCACATGGATCAACCGCACCCGCCCAAAATTCACACCTGCCCTAGACGGCAGAGCGAGAGGGTGGAGTACACCAACTGCAGAGATATGCAAACCAAACGATCGCGCGCGTTTGCGCTGAGGTGTGCATGGTCATGGAATTGTGCGGCACCGCGGAACGGTTCACAAACATAGACGGGCAAACCATACGCTTGTCGCCAAAGCTTCCTCCCGAGATTCCAGAGGTATCTCACAAACAACTCAGTTTGCCATACCGCGCGAATTGTTGGGAATGGATCTCACGGATGGACTGGAAAGGAATCTCACGGATGGACGACCGAACACCTCACGCCAAAAAATGACTCTCGAATGATCGCGCACATGGTAGACATGAAGTCCTGAGATGGTCTCGCACACTGGGCGACTCAGCGCCAAGCCCGCTCGCATACGCCGGATGTTTCGGACGCGCGCCCTGTGGCTCCCTGGGGATGTCGTGAAGTGGCTGATCAAGTTTTGGCAACAAGAAGCCGTTGCCCCCAATTAGGCTTTGCCTCGGGGGCCCCCACTTTCAGCGCCCCCTGACGGGAACTCTACTCACGTGCACTTTGGCCAGCGACCCTTCACGGGCGAAAAACGGTACAACTTTTTCGCTGTGGGGAGAGCATGTCCCAGGGCGGCTGGGAAGTTTATACCCTTACGGTGGCATGCGACTGCAGCTACTGGGGCCTCCGGCGGAGCTCCATATGATGCCACGCAACGTGTGAATGGTGCACCGAGATGGGTGCTGTGGCGCCATGCAAATGCTGGCATGTGGGCCTCAATTGGAGCTCGCCATGGTGCCACGACCCGTTTGAGGGGTGTGCCGCGGAGAGCAGAGCCAGGGATGGGAGGGAGGGGGCAGCGGGAGGAAGGAGTGGACGCGATGCGCTGCGTATTCAAAACTAGGGTCCACACCACAGGATGGTTGGGAACTGGAACGAACAGAACCACTGCACGACGCAGCATCACAGAACATGTCACCGCTGTAGTATCTGTTGGCGGGTGTTCTTTATTGGCTTAGACTGCACTTGTTCCACGCTTCCAATGGACCGTCAGCACGCCACGCTTATGGCGATCGGTGTCTGTTCAGGCTGCCTCAAGCATCACAGCGTACCTCTAGTCTGGGTTGTGCAAGGGTCGTTTGAGGGAGGGGAGGGGGGTGAAGCGCTCGCACGCCACCACTGAAGGTGTAGGACGAGTCTCTGCGGTGGAGGGCCTCTCCGCGGCGGAGGGGCGGAGGAGCAGCGGCACGATCCAGCAAGACAGCAGGCACGTCAGATAGGAAGCCAGCCTGCCAGCAAGTGCCCCGCGAAGACTCTCTTGCACACCGACGGCCCTGGGGGCCCCTGTGGCTTAGTGGGCCCCGGCAACGGCAGGGCCGTTTTTCCACCGTTTCCGAAAAACTGTCCCTTGAAAATGGAAACGGCAAAAATAACGGCGACTGGAAACGGCAACAAAAACGGCTCCAGGATTGGAGCCAAAGCGGGAACCCGTAAAAGAACTGCGACGGGACCGGTAAACAAACGGCGTCGGAACCGGGAACAAAAACGACAAAACGGAACTGGTAAAAAAACGGCCCTGTCGTTTCCAGGGCCCACTAAGCCCCCTGGGGCACCCCAGGAAGCTCACAGCTCGACGACCAACGTGCCCCCCAAAATCTCTTCCGGCACGGCCTCCGCACCCTGCGCGCCTGCTGTGCGACAGCGCGCGGGGGGGCCTCGCGGTGCCGGGCCGGCACACTCCATGGCGCCGCGCCCCTGCGCGCCCGAGAGGCCCGTCACGCCGCCTGCTTTCGGCACGCCCGCAGGGCGCACGGAAGCCGTGGGCACGGTGCCCAGCAGCACACGTTGTCCAAAGCTGACAGCGGCTGCTGTTGGACCGGCGAGCTCTACCCCAGACAGGCGACGCCCGCGGCGCCGCCGACAGCGAGCCCTGTTCAGACTGGCCGGGAGCTGCTGCCGGCCTTCGCACCCCTTCCTTCCGTGCGTGCCCATTTCGAGCGTGCCGATCCTTGGCCAGCGCCCTGCGCGCGGCCGACAGCCCGGACGAGAGGGCGACCTTCCCTCCGGGGGCCTGGGGCGCGCGCTGGCGCCACGGGGGCGCCGCAGCGTGGCGGGAGCGCCAGTCGTCGTCCGCGGCGGCGCGGTCCGCGCCCGCGGCCGCGGGAGCCCGCCACTTCTGCTGCGCCGCGGGCCGCGGCGGCGGCGCCAGCTCCGCCCAGGGCGCGGCCTTCTCGGGTGCGGCCTGACCGACCCCTGGCAAACCATCCCCTTCCATGACATCATCCTCGCCTTTCGAGCTCCCCTCTGGCCGCATACATACGTCTGGGGGCGAGGCGAGCGGGACGTCACAGAAAAGGGATGGTTAGGCTGCCCCTGACCTTCACGAGAGGCGAATCTATCCGTGTCCGCGCCCTCGTGGTCTGGGCTTTGGGGCACGATCCCGCGGATGCGCAGTCCCACGGGTGCGTTCCGCGCGGGGCATGCGCCACAGAAACGCACCGCATCTGCCTGGTTGCGGCCCAGGGGACCGGCCCGCGAGGCCGCGGATACGAAGATGTTTTTCGCCCACGAGACCTGGGCCAGCGGCGTCGAGCTGGCGGAGGCGGCTGTGCGGCTTCGCGTATCCACAGGCTGCTGCTGCAGGAATTCCTCAGACGAAACCAGGAACCGAGCTAAACAGTGTCATCCGTTTTCGTTTTGTCATCGTTTTCCTTCATCCTGTCTTCATTCCGCCTTCGCTGCAAAACGATAGCAAAAACGAAAACGGTCCACGAGATCGCCAGAACGTTGTCCAGCTCGCACCCTGGGTCCTGCAGGGGCGTCGCGGTGTCCTTGGCTGCGGGCACCACTGCCGGCGTGCCCTTCTCGGCCAGACCCGGCTTCTTGGCGGCGACCCCGCGATCTTGGGGAAGCAACAGCACGTAGCTTACCGCGCCGAACAGCAGGCAGAGCAGGTGGGACACGCCGAGGGGCATGATCATGACGTAAGCCATGACGAAGGTGATACCAACTGCATGGTAATCGAGGACGGGCGCATGCTTGCCGATGAACTCGCTCAAACCCGCAAGTGGATCCAACAAAGACATGGCAATGGTAAGAGTATGATCTGGGTTTCTGTAAACCGTGTGTAAATCGTTTTGTGTTATTCGCTGGAACGTCGACTCGACTTGAGGGACGGGGAGACGGATGATGAGGGACTGAATGGGGAGGACGAGGAAGAAGAGGAGAGATAAAGGCGGAGACAAAGGAGAACATAAGGAATAGGAGGAGGAACCAGACTTTTTCGTTCCTCCCCGGACGAATGCCACGACTGTTCACCGCTTGTTCGAGGGCCGAGCACGCAAAGGACGAGGGAACGAGCGAGAAGAAGAAGAAGACGACGACGAGGCCGAGGGGGGAAGCAACGGCGGGCCGCAGCACATCCAGGGCGACACGAAGGGCAGGCACACGGAAAGGGGCGGCGACAGAACCAAGGGCTCCCAACTTCGCGCTTCGCGCTGCGCGAAGCGCGAAGTGCGAATAACTTCTCGCTCTCGCGCCGCCTCCCAGGGGAGAAGAGGATGAGGAGGAATCGGAGCCGAACCGCGAAGCGCGAATAACTTCGCGCCCTCGAGGGCGCCCTTGCAGAACGGGAGGGGGAGGGACAAGACGAAACGAGGCAAACGACAAACGGAGAGGGACAGCGAAGCCAAAGCCAGCGTGCCCTCGGCGCCTCCGCCACGCAGCCCAGACCGCTTGCGTTAAGTCGGGCGTGTCCCCCTTACAGGGGGATCCTCGACGAAGAATAGGAAAATACCCAACAAATATTCCAAAACGGTCAAAAGATACTCAAAAAATAGCCCCAGACTATTTTTTGACTAGTTTTGAAAACTCCTCCTGTAGAGGGACGGGCCCGACTTAAGACAAACGGAGAGAGACAGCGAAGCCAATGCCAGCGTGCCCTCAGCGCCTCCGCCACGCAGTCCGGACCGCTTGCGACGAACTTCTAGCGATCGCCCCGCCGAGCAACGTGTGCAATGCAGGGCAACCGCGCCGAAGGAGAAGGCGCCGCCTACAGAGAGCACCATGGGTGACCCTGGGTGTGCTCATCTCGCTTCCAGCTCTGCCAACATCCCATCCCGCTGCCGAGTGCCGGACGGGTTGCCAACCTCACGCACGCGCCACGCGTCCACCATCACCACCTCGCGCGGACGAAAGATCTCGATTGCCGACCCTACCGGTGACCTCAGCCCCGTGACCACCACGTAGGGCCGTATGAACTCCTCCAACGGCCACGGCATGCGACCGCACAGGTCCAGGAGCGACAGGCCGTCCCAGCAGTCGTCGGAGCCCTCCGAAGGCCAGGCAATCTCTCGAAGAACGTGCTCACCACCGCCATTACGATGAGGACCCGCACCGCGACAGGACGAGGCCCTTGTCAGGAACCGCAGGGAGATCGCCGAGCTCGAGCTCGACTCTGCTCTTGAGGGGCTCCAGCCCGCGCGACCCGGGCGCGAGGAGCTCAATCAACAGGACCGCCAGGTCAGCACCACCAAGCTCCACTGGATCGTGTACCTGGCCGCCGCTAGAATTGACGTGACGAGGCCCGCCATCACGAAGAAGCAAACCATCATCCGCTTGATGCCACTCCCCACCACCAGCAGGAACGAAGGTCGGGGCCAACGTGTTGAATTGGAACTTGGGGATGCTGGGTGGCGTCGCCACTCCAGGATCAGCATTCCCCTGAGCAGCTTCAGTAACACATGAAGAACGAAGAGGAAGCTTATAAGCGACACACGCGCAATACGACGATGACCATGTTGCCGCTGTTGTGCTTTACGAGGTGTGTGTGGGGGGGGAAACGCCGACCACGGGTCCCCGTCAAGACCATGCCAAGGATCAGAACCGTCGTGAGCATGACCGTCACAGGGACGACGTCGCCAAGCATCATCACCACCATCGTGAGGAGCGTCGTCAATCGTCACCCAGGTCGCCGTCAGAATGAGGAGACACACGACGACAATTCTTCCAGAGGGAAGCCTCCTGCCGCCCATCACTGT
This sequence comes from Prorocentrum cordatum, assembly GCA_963575745.1. Lineage (NCBI taxonomy): Eukaryota > Dinophyceae > Prorocentrales > Prorocentraceae > Prorocentrum > Prorocentrum cordatum. The sequence continues at coordinate 282,710 of CAUYUJ010014518.1, forward strand.
GGCGGTGCCCTCGATCCACCGTGCGACAGCTTGCAGCCAGCATGGTGATGGCACCCAGCATAGTGGGCACGTGGATTCGCGAGGCGAGTGGAGACGGCGTTATCGTACTATCGGGTGATCCGGATCTTCGGCCGCTCATGCAATGCCCAAGAGCTCATCGCAACTTGTATTACGTCGGGCGTGTCCGCCTACAGGGGGATTTTCGACGAACAAAAAAAACATATACCCCAAACATGCACCAAAAAGTTCAAGCACTACTCAAAACATAGTCCCCAGACTGTTTCTGGACTATTTTTAAATATTTTCCCTGTAGAGGGACAGGCCCGACTTAAAACTCGTACCAGAGAACCGACAACCACCATTGCCTGAGCCATGCGAGCCGTGCAACGACCACCATGGCGGGTCCGCTGCGTCGCGGCCGCCGCGGGCGCAGGCGCGCCCAGCAAGCTCCGAGGACACGCGCGTGCTTGAGCCAAAGGGGCGACGAGAGGGAGGGGGAGGAGGAGGAGGAAAAGGAGGAGGAGGAGGAGGAGGAGGACAAGGAGGAGGAGGAGGAGGAGGAGGAGGAGGAGGAGGAGGAGGAGGGACGAGGATGAACAGAACGACGAGGGGAAGCAACGGCGGAGGGGAGGGAGGGAGCCAGAAGGGGAGAGGCGGAGGATGAGGAGGCGGAATGGGGGGAAAGGAGAATGAAGGAGGAGGAAGGGGACGAGGAGGGAGGATAGGGAGGAGGAAGACAGTGAGGAGGGAGGAGGAGGAGGAGGAGGAGGAAGGAGGAGGAGGAGGAGGAGGAGGAGGAGGAGGAGGAGGAGGAGGAGGAGGAGGAGGAGGAGGAGGAGGAAGAGAAGGGAACAGGGAGGAGGAGGCGGGAGGAGACCCCCTACTGCTCCCCTGCTGCGTCTCTGCCGCTGCCCTCCCTCCCCTGCTCCCTCCTCCCTCCTCTCCTCCCGCCGTTCTGAAGGGGCCCTGGGAGACACACATAAATATACACACACAAATCACGGGATCCCCCACATTTTCCCATATCTTCTCGGCTTTTGTCTTCCCCCCCCCACTTCCCAGATGCTCCCATCTTTTCTGGGGGATCGGCGATTACCTGTGTCTGTGTGTTTTCTTCCCTCCTGACGTTCGCCCCCCCCCCTCCTCCACGGAGGCCCCCCCCCGAAAGGCTGTGGAGCTCAAGGGACCGGCCCCGCCACCGCCACCCCAAGACGAAGCCAGGACGAAGATCGATTCGGGTGAGGAACCGATTTTAAATCGAGAATCGACTCTCGATTCTCGAATCGACTCTCGATTCTCGATTCTCGATTTTCGAGAATCGAGTCTCGAGAATCTCTCGAGTATCGAAAGATTCTCGATTCAAAGTCGGTTCTCGATTCGAAACCGAGGGTGGGGTCAGAGGTTCTCGGTCTCAAATCGAAAGTCTCTGAGACCTGGCGGCTTGGGAGGATGTCGCGGGCGCCGCGGTCAGAACGCTCTCGGAGCGTCCGATCACGCTCTGGAGCGGACTTGTCTTCGTCCTGGCCCCGCCCAGCCGCCCCATGCATCGAGGAAAGTGCCGAGCGACAGGGCCGAGACAGGCTGCAGGCAGCAGCGTTCGTTCACCCCCCCCTCCCCTAACCTTAAGTCGGGCGTGTCCCCCTACAAGGGGATTTTGGACGAAAAATGAAAAAATCCGCCGATCCGGCGTGTGAGTTTCTGAGAGCGTGGGCTTGAGCTCGCTCAAGCTTCGCTCTGGGGGGGGGTGGGGATCCGGCGAATTATCCACGCAATTCAATGAACGCTCCGGCGCGGGGGGGGGATCCAAG
>CAUYUJ010014518.1:284617-289617 GCA_963575745.1 Prorocentrum cordatum
TCGGCGGAAGCCGGCGGAAGCAGAGGGCGGCCCCCCAAGGGATGAACACGTTTTCGGGTCGGGAGTCGGGCACGTAGCTTGCACCCACACCGCACAGCTTGCACCATGTAGTTTGCACCTCATTGACCACGTAGCTTCACCGAGCACCAGACAGGTCACACAACACAGCCTGCACCACATAGCTCACACAACATATCTAACCCACATGCTGCACCTCATGTCGGCTCGGTTGCCTCGCCGCATTTTCCACCTCTCTTTTGGGTCCAGCGCTCCTGCTCCTCCTTCTTCTCTTCGGCTGACTGGTTGTGTGGCCAATGCAGTTTAGGCCACCGGCCTTGCCTCTCGGGACTCGTTACTTCTCTCTGCCCTGGCTCTCATCGTTTCACTGCTTGCCGATGTATGACCACGCATGGTCTCGAGAACTCTGTTGCTCGTCGGCCAACGTACAATCCTCTGTCCCGCACTGTGGCGCAGCTCGGCTGTGGTCACATGAGGCGCTTGACGACGAGCTGTTCAGTTGTTTTGTGGAGAAAATCCTGTTGCACCACATATCTTACGTCACATAGCTCCCGCACCGAGTCGATTTCACCGCATAACTTGTACCACATAGCTTGCACCATACAGCTTGCCCCACCTAGCTTTCACAACGTAGCTCGCACCACACATCGTACATCATATTTTCTAAATTGCATAGCTTGCGCAAACAGCTTAGACAACACAGCTTATACCGCATACCGTGCATCACATAGCTTGCACCACGCAGCTTGCACCTCGTACCTTGCACCACGTAGCTCGCAGCACACAGCTTGCACCACACAGCTTGCTCTACATAGCCTGGATCCGTGGCCTTTCTCAATGTAGGTTGCACCACATATGCATCATCCCATACCTTGCTCCACACATCTTACACCACATAGCGGGCACCGTATAGCTCACACCACATAGCTTAAACCACGTACCTTGCATCACGTGGCTCTCAGCACAGCTTGTGCCACAGCTGTCGCTACATATCTCGCGCCATACTGCCTCTTGTACCGTATAGCTTGCTCGACATAGCTGTCATTATATAGCCTTCACCACATAGCCTGCGCCACATATATTGGACAACGTAGCTATCAGCGCATAGCTAACACCGTATAACTTGTGGCACGTAGCTTGCACCACAAAGCTTGTCCCATATAGCTCACGCCGCACAGCCTGCACGACGCAGCTTTTACCACATAGCTTGCACCGCATAGCTTACGCTGCAGAACTTGCACCACATAGCTTTCACCACATTACTTCCACCGCATAACTAGAACCACGGATCTCGCACCGCAAAGCTTACACCACACAGCCAGTGTCACGTAGTTTGCACCACACATGCTCTCCAAATCCCATGCTCTATTGGATCCATCGGTTCGTTTTGATTCCGATTCATTTTTAATGATTCTTCTGGATTCCAATGAATTCCGGTTGATTCTTCAGGGATCATAGAGGTTCTCCAGAAGCATGTAGAAATCCTCGGGAATCCTTCGGGACCATTGGACATCCTCAGAAACCATGAAGCGTCCGCAGTAGCCCTTGATAATCTGGATGCAGCTTTAGGAATCCTGTGGGATTCTCTTAGGCATTTGTGGGAACCATCAGGAGCCCAGGAGCGTCCCCGGGAATCCTCAGGCACCCACAGGGATCCCGAGGATCCCGCAGAATTTTTTAGGATTCCGAAGGCATGGTGAGGAACGTTTTTTTGCTTTAAAAATCTTTGGGAACCCTTACGAACCATCAGGAAGCCCCAGCCATCAACGCTGACGGGGAATTCGCAGGAACCAGATATGTTCCAAAGGTTCCTTCGGGATTCTCGGGGGTCCTGAGGAATCCTCATGATTCTGGTAATAAGTGACACGCAGGATTTGCTGTTTCAGCGCAAGGAATGCAACCCCTTGAGTTGACCCCCCCACTACCAGGCCACAAACAAAACGTTACCCTGTTACGGCTACAACTTTTTTTGTTTTGAACACGATTACTAATGCTACTACAAGTGCTAGTGCCAGTGCTGCTAGTGCTACTCGTGCTACAATCACAACTTACTACTCTTACTCTTACTCTTACTCTTACTCTTACTCTTACTCTTACTCTTACTCTTACTACTACTACTACTACTACTACTACTACTACTACTACTACTACTACTACTACTACTACTACTACTACTACTACTACTACTGTTACCACTACTACTACTACTATAGCAACTACTGCTACTCTTACTACTACTCTTATTACTACTACTACTACTACTACTACTACTATTGTTATTTGTCATTACTACTACCGCTACTACCACTACTAATGTAACAAGTTCTGGTACTAGTGTTACCAATCTTTCTTCTTCTTCTTCTTCTTCTACTACTACTACTACTACTACTAGCATTACCAGTGCTAGTACTAATACTAGTACGAGTTTCAGTACTAGTACTAGTACTAGTACTATTATTACTACAACTACTACGACGACGACGACTAATACTTCTAATCTTTTTGTTATTACTATTTGTACTACTTCTACTACGAATCGAGCTGCCGCTACTGCTACTTTCCGCAACTGCTGTGACCACCACTGCTATTACAACTACAACTACGAATCCATCAACAGTAATAACGACTACCACTACTACGTCTACGGCTATGACAAGAAACCACCATTGCCGCTGCTACCGCTACTATATTTCAACCCTGCCCAACAGTACGACTACGTCTACGAACGCGACTTCTGTCACTCCGAGTTCGATGACGACGACCATTATTAGTACTGCTACTATCGCAGTTATATTCACTATTCCGACTACAGCTGCGACTAGTACTGGTACTACCATCATTGCTTCGCCCACGATTGACAATACTATTCAGCCTGCCACTGCCACTACCACATCCACCACTCGTACTATTTCCTCTATTGTTATTGCTCCTGGTATCACCGCCGCTGCTGTTGCTTCTGTCACTCCTACATGTACATATGTTATCCTCACTGCTGTTGTCGGGCGTCATGGGTTGCGTCCATTGAATTTGCTATAGGTTGTGCCATCAAGCATGACGCATATTTGTGTGCGCCATTGGTTCCGCCAATGGATCGCGACATCCGCTGTGCCCATAGGTTTCGCCACTGGTGGCGCGGGTTTGTAGGCGCCCCGTGTCACCCAATTGGGCGGTGTCATAGGTTTCTCCAGTAGGTTACGGAATAGTCAACTTGAGCAATTGTGGAGGAGCGATGCGGAGGGCGGGGAGGAGACGCCTGCTGTGGCCCCTCCTTTTCCTCACGGAGTGCCTGTATTTTGCCCCTCCTTTTCCTCACGGAGTGCTTGTATTTAGCTGTGACACTAAGCTAATCTACCTTCTCCGCTATGTAATTGGGCTGATCAGTGGGGGGATTCCGCCCATGCTTCAGTTCCGAGCGCTCGCCACGAACGCGCTCGCGTCCTGTGCGGTGCTGTCGAGGTCAGCCGTCGTGGCGTGTCGCCTTTTTTTGCGCAGCGATGCCAGAGTCAGTCGATGCGTGCGTTTCTGTTGGGCCCCCCCTGAAGTCAGTCTCCGTAGACGGGCTAACGCTGATGTAGGTCACGGCGATGCTGGTTTGATTAGTGTGGGAACGCGCGGCTCGCGCTTTGCTGCAATTCGCTGTGTCGTGTTCGCTCGATCCATTTGCATATGGGAATTATAGGCAAAGTCTGTTCGTGATTTTCTACAAGTTGGTTTCCGGCGCCACTGTTAAGCATCATCTCGCAGGCCTAGAGGTTGACACCAACACCAGTATCGGCGGTGTTCCTCCACCGAGGGAAGAGGATCCCGATCTCGGTGATGGTGGTACTATTTTGGCTGCCGAGATGACCGAAACATTCCCACCAACGCCGAAATCCAGGATCATCTTCCCCCTGGTGTTGGTGCTCACTTCCAGGCCTCCAACGTCAGCCTGGCCTTGGGGTCTCCGACGTCGCCCCCGACAGGCGCGCGGTGACGTGGTCGCGGGCGAGGTGCTCCTGGACGGCAGGGCCCCCTCGCCGGCGCACGACGTCCTCATCGGAGGCGGCGGCCCCAGGCCCCTGGGGGAATGACAGTGGAGAAGCTGGAGGAGGAGGAGGAGGAGGAGGAGGATGACGATGTTGATGATGACGATGACGATGATTATGCTGCTGCTGCTGCTGCTGCTGATGATGATGATGATGATGATGATGATGATGGTGAGCACGGCGACTCAAAAAAGTTGCGTCGTCGTGCCCGCCTGCTGGCCGAAACCCGCTTCATGCTGGTCTGCCGACGGTGGCGCCAGAGCACGGGCTCTGGCGCCATAGCCACCCATATGCCATCCAGCAGGTGAGCTTCACCTTGGGACCCCGTCTCCTCGGCCTCCCTCTTCGGCCCCGCCCTCTTCCCGAGGGGGGGGGGGCCGCCCCGAGGCCGGCGGCGGTGCAGCGCGCAAGCAGCGCGGGCCCCAGGGCCGCGCCGGCCGGCCCGCGCACCAGCGTGGTGGCTGGAAGGGCCGCCGCCCCGCGGCTGCCCCCGGCGCCGGCCTTCCGCGCCGGGGGCTCGGTCGTCCAGGGCGCCTGGCCGACCAGGCGCCGCCCCCCCCCACCACTCTGTGCGGAAGGGCAGCAGGGGCTCTGGCAGTGCCCTCGGCGAGTGCTCATGTCTCTCTCTCTTTCTCTCGCTCTGTCTCTCTCCCTCTCTCGTTCTCTCAGTCCCTGTTTGCTCTGTCTGAGTACATCTGTTTATACATACGTATACACATATTCATCCGTCCCGCCCATTCTCAATCTCTCAGTCTTTCTTTGTCGCCCTTCCGCACATATCCGGTTATGTTTGTGTGTCTCTTTCTCTTTCCGCTTCTTTTCTATATATATATATATATATATGTGCACCTCCATTTTTGCAAACTGGGGAGGCGGGACCCCCCCCCCCAAACTGGACCCCAGGATCTGGGGTTTCTGGGCCCCCCGGACACCCTTGCCATTGGTCTCCTGGCTCGT
>CAUYUJ010014518.1:294617-397344 GCA_963575745.1 Prorocentrum cordatum
CAAACAGCTCATGCTAGGACCAGCCGTGTAAGCGATGGTATCGGGATGGTGCAGCAGGAAGTCTGGCATGCAAGCGTTGCAAGCGACTCTATGGCGATTCGTCACTGCGCTTAGACCCACCGCACCGTGCCTTCGTCCTCCCCACCTGTGTTTACTCCCGAGGGCCCTGAGCCTGACGCCATGCCAGCTGCGCCAGAAGAAGCGATGCACGAGGTTCCCGATGTGCTTTTCGAATCAACATTTGTTTTTCGCTGGCCAGCTTTTCAGGGCCGTTCCTTGATCTCCACCATGAAGCGGAAGGCGGTTAAGGACAGAGTGCGTAATGAGGAATCGGGAGGAGGGAGGATGCTTTGCTCGGCAGCGAGCCAGGGGGGAAATGAGAAGGAGAAGGTCTTCTCAGAAGGCGGCGGGACTTCTCACCTCAGAAGCCCCCGCGCCTTCTGAGAGGTTTTTTTTCTGTCTTCGTGGAAGGCTTCGAAGACTTCTCGGAAGTCCGGAGGACTTCCGAGCCTTCTGAGAAGGCCCGCCCCTTCTCTCTTCCCCCCCTCACTCGCCGCCGATCTTCATCCTGAGTTGGTTTTTGACTGTCCCGAGAGGGCCCCCAGGGGCCGAAGATAGCGACAAACCTCCCGTCGTGATTTTTTCACCACTCAAGGGGATCTGGGTATCCCCTCAGCATCCCCCGCGCCAATCCCAGTGGGAGTCCACAGTAGGCGCCAATCACCCCTCGCTCGCCGCCGATTCGCTGCTCCGTGTTCTTGCCTCGGGGCTTTGCCGCAGGCGAGACCGGGAAGAGGGAGGGAAGAGGGAGGAAGGCGCCATGGGGGGGGGGAAGGACGCGGGAGGGAGTACGGAGGAGGGGGAGGTTCGTCAGGCTTTTCGAGGGCGTTCTCGAGGGTACCCTCACCTCTTGCCTACTCGGCCCATCCTCAGCCAACCCTTTGCTCACAAAGCTTTGCCTTGGGCGCCCAAGCGGCTTGCATCCTTGCCGCACGTCCCTCTGCACGCATTGACTGATCACTCCGAGGCAGCCGCTGGGCGTACAGCCGTGCCCCGCCGCCTTCCAGCCCGCGCCGCGCTCCTCGTCGTCGAGGCGCTTCCGCGAGCACACGGCCTGCACGCAGGCGAGGATGGAGGCCCGGGGTGCATCAGAGCTTGAGGAGGAGGATGAGGAGGAGGAGGAGGCGGAGGAGGAGGAGGAGGAGGAGGAGGAGAGAAAGAGGAGGAGGAGGAGGAGGAGGAGGAGGAGGAGGAGGAGGAGGAGGAGGAGGAGGAGGAGGAGGAGGAGGAGGAGGAGGAGGAGGAGGAGGAGGAGGAGGAGGCGGAGGAGGAGGAGGAGGAGGAGGAGGAGGAGGAAGGAGGAGGAGGAGGAGGAGGAGGAGGAGGAGGAGGAGGAGGAGGAGGAGGAGGAGGAGGGGAGAGGAGGAGGAGGAGGAGGAGGAGGAGGGAGGCGGAGGAGGAGGAGGAGGAGGAGGAGGAGGAGGAGGAGGAGGAGGAGGAGGAGGAGGAGGAGGAGGAGGAGGAGGAGGAGGAGGAGGAGGAGGAGGAGGAGGAGGAGGAGGAGGAGGAGGAGGAGGAGGAGGAGGAGGAGGAGGGGGAGGAGGAGGAGGAGGAGGAGGAGGAGGAGGAGGAGGGAGGAGGAGGAGGAGGAGGAGGAGGAGGAGGAGGAGGAGGAGGAGGAGGAGGAGGAGGAGGAGAGGAGGAGGAGGAGGAGGAGGAGGAGGAGGAGGAGGAGGAGGAGGAGGAGGAGGAGGAGGAGGAGGAGGAGGAGGAGGAGGAGGAGGAGGAGGAGGAGGAGGAGGGAGGAAGGAGGAGGAGGAGGAGGAGGAGGAGGAGGAGGAGGAGGAGGAGGAGGAGGAGGAGGAGGAGGAGGAGGAGGAGGAGGAGGAGGAGGAGGAGGAGGAGGAGGAGGAGGAGGAGGAGGAGGAGGAGGAGGAGGAGGAGGAGGAAGGCCCCCTCCCCCGTAAGGCCCGCGCAAGGGCGGCCCTGCCCCGAGAGCCCTCCTCGGCACGCCGGCGTCGGGCCAGCCCCGGCGCCGCCGGCCTGCCAGGGCTCCTCTTTCGCCAGCCGCTGGCGTTAAGTCGGGCATCTCCCTCTGCAGGAGGAGAATTCAAACATAGTCAAGAGCACAACAAGCATTTTCTTCTTGTTGTTATTATCACCATTCTTAGTACCATTCTCATCATCATGATTATTGATATTGTTAGTTTTCGTATTATTGTTGTTGCTATTCGTATGATGATTCGTACATGGATTTGTATTATTATTATTATTATTATTACTACTACTATTATTATTGTTGTTAGGTATTCATTATCACTATTACCAATGATGTTGCTATTTTCGTCATCATTATTGTTGTTATTATTGTTGCTGTTGCTGTTGTTGTATGTATGTATGTATGTCTGTATGTCTGCATGCATGCATGCATGCATGCATGCATGCATGCATGTATGTATGTATGTATGTATGTATGTATGTATGTATGTATGTATGTATGTATTATTATTGTTATTGCTAGTAGTCTTATTATCAGTATCATTCGTAGTATTCTCATTATACAATCTTATCATTGTTAGTGTTTAATATTATTAGTGCTATTTATATTTTTACCATTCTGATTTTTTTTTTTTTTTTTTTTTTGATATTACGGTTCTTATTATTATTATTCTCATTATTATTATTAGTATTATTGTTACTATTCTTATTCGTATTAATTTAAGACAACATCGCCCAACATCCGCCAGTAGGAGGACATGCCCGACCTCACGCTGGCGGGGCGGGGCGGGGCCGTCGGACCATCGGGGGGCCCTCGCCATGAAGGACACGGGTCCCGAGGAAAAGTCTGGGCCTCCCAGAGGGGGTCCGAGTAGATCCAGGCGAGCGCAAACATGGTTCAACGGGGGCGTGGACTACTCCAGATTTCGTCATAAAGGGAGGGGGGTCTCATTTCGGGGGGGGGTCTCTTCCAGGCTATCTTGGAGGGCCTAGGGGGTCTGGGGACGGTGTTTTGGAGGGTTCTCCCACGGGGGAGGTCTGAAATGGCTTGTCTTGGAGGGTCCAGACCCCCTCCCTTTTATTACGAAATCTGGAGTAGCGACGGTTCCCGTTTCCATGGGAAATCGCGGATTGCCGCCGCCGAGCGAGGCGGCGCCGGCCGCATTTTGGGATGGGCACCTCCGCCGATCCATGGATCTGGCGACCGCCGAATCCATGGATCGCTAATCCATGTTTACGCGCCCCCGATAGATGGGGTTGGAGGATCGCGCGGCATCGCATGCATCGACGATGTGGCTCGATGTGGAGCGCGTGTTTCCCCACGCCGGCGTCGCCGATGCATCGTCGATGCATCGCCGATGCATCGCCGATACCTCGGCGATGCATTGGCGATGCGGCGCAATCCTTCGACCCCATGTTCTCGGAGCCCATCTAGGAGGCCTCTAAGGACGGGTCCTGAGGTGCATCGCCGTGCTCGAACTCCTGAGGCCCCCCACGAGCCTCCGGGCCGTCAGGGAACGACTCCCGGGGGAGAGCCAGTCCCGGGGCAAGGCCCCGAGGTCCAGGACCCGTGTCTCACAGGACCCGCTTCCTGCAGGGGCGGCCGAACCGACCCTTCGCAAACTTATCCCCTTCTGTGACGTCCCCCTCGCCTCGCCCCAAGGCGTATGTATGCGTCTGGAGGGAACCTTGCGAGGCGAGGATGGAGACTTTTTGCGTCGGCGGCTCGGCAGAGGAACTGCGCTGGCGAGGAGCTACCGCTTAGCGGGGGTGCCGTTGCAGCGAGTTGCGCCACCGTGCAGGAGGAGGGGACAGGGCAGAGGAAGCGGGCGGAAAGGGGGGCGGGAGGGGAGCGAGGCCGCTCAGGGGGACGCGAGGATGGAGACACGGAAGGGCCCAGACCCCGGACGCAATGATCTGTTCATTGCGTCGACACCCAGAGGTCCCGACCCTTTCCCCATGACCGGCTTTGCATCCCGAGTCGTTCTTCGACGCTCCCGAGGCCCGGTGGGGGCCCCCAAAAGGCCGAACATTTGGAAAAACCTGCCGTCGTGATTTTTGCACCACTCGAGGGGAGAGCACGCTGCTTCGCATGACGTTGACGCCAATGAGGGAAATCATGGATTGGGTCCGTAAGTGGAGCAGTCTGGTTCTTTGATGGTGGAAGCTATGATGCTTCTTTGAGTGGTGGGCCGGCTCATGATGTCGGGCCGGACGAAAGGGGGGGATTGGGGAAGGGGGGGTACGAAATTTGCTGCATGCAGCTGGTTTCGGCCTCACCGAGGGGCCCATTCCTCGATACACAGCCGCCTCCGGCGCCGGGAGGCGCCGGGAAAATCAGCTACGTGAGCTGATTCCCAAACCCCTCCCTTTGCTATCCCCCCCTTTCGCCCGACCCGATGATGCCAGTCCCTGCCCACCCCGTCCCGTCTCCAGGGACCTCGCGTCCCCCTTGTGATGGTGGGGTGGGGAGACGGTCCGCCGCCCCCTGCGCTGCACGCACCGCGCAGGGTTGGTGGGGATCCGGATTGAATTCAATGCGGCCCCCCCCGTCCCTTCCCCTCCCCCACTCTCTTCCTTCCTGTTCTGGGGTTGGCTACTCTGGATCGCTTACTAATCGCCCCCCGCTTGGAGTGCCCGGGGGGGTTGGCCGCGGCGCGTCCGCGGGGGTGCCGGGGGGGGCCTGGGGTTCGATCCCTTCCCCGCTGGGGCGCGGGGTTGATGCGGGGGGGGGGTTGGCCGCGCCGCTTTTTCACGCGTGTCGCCCCCCGGTTGATGAATAAGAAATTCGGAGTAGGGGTTGGCCAGGCCGCGCCCGATGCCTTCGTGCCAGGGCCCTCCGAGGGGCCTCCCGCGCGCACGGGCAGGTGCGGGGCGTGCCGGGTGCGGCAGCGCCCCCCCCCCCAAGGCGCGGGGCGCCTCGGGTGGAGCGCCGGCGGCGGCCAGGAAGCGGCCGGTGTGGGAGCGAGCGGGCGATCGGAGAGCCGCCGATCGTCCAAGATTGAACGGGGGTGGACAGAACCCCCACCCTAATACTTTTTTTGATTCGCGGGTCGAGAGCGCACCTCTTCCGGTCGAAGCTAAGCGGGCCGCGCACAGCTTGAATTAACAAATGGGGGGGGGAGAAAGGAGGGGCCTCACCCCCACCCTAACACGTCGATTAGTGAATTGTCCGTTTTCGGTTCTCGAGAGGGCGCCACGGCCGTTATTTTCCAGGCTTGCGCCCGCCAGCCAGGTTTGGGCCCGAAGTCGTTTTCACCAAACCACGTTTTGCTAGAGGGAGGTCTGTCCATCCCCGAATTGAACGATCCATCGACGAAGAAATTGCGGCATCACCATAAAACTTTTGGCGCTCCGCGCGGGCTTCTTTGACCCGCGCCGAGCGCCAGGGAGAGGGGGGAGGTGCAGCGCGGAGCCAGGACGCCAGAAGTCTGCGCTTATGCCGTTGGTAGTTTCTCTAGGTCCACGCGGTGTCAGAAACCAACGCCGAGGTCGCCACGACACCTCAAGCCACGTGACCATGATGCCTCACTGTGACTGTGATGCGGCCAATGCTGATTTAAGCGGCTCCCACACTCACCATCATAATTCGGTACAGATGCATCAGCAGGGTCACGAGGTGGCTTGTCCATGCCCCACGCTGCACTGTTTGCTTGTGCCCCGTGTTTGTTCCTTCAATGTAACCCTTGCGTGGCAAACCCCCGCCGATGTCGTCACGGGGCGAGCCCGCCGCAGGCGAATGCCGCCACGAACGCGAGGGTCGCGGAGCTGCTGGGCCGCTGAGGCAGGGGATCACGCGCGCGCCTCGCCTGCGCCCTGCCGCGGGCCTCGCCGCGGCCTCGCGCTCGCGCCCGATCCCTCCCAGGGAGCCTGCGTCGAGCCTGAAAAAGGAGCGTGATAAAAAGCAAGTGTGATCAAACAAAGGTATTCTTTATCACACTTATCACACTTGTTCGGAGCGTGATGAAGAGCAGAGCAAGTTTTTTTGTTTGCCTGTCACACTTGGTTTCGTTATCACACTTGCTTTTTAACCCATGTTTTATCACACTTGTTTTTTTATCACTTGAGCTTGTTCGGGGCAAGGAGCTTGAGCATGCTCGCCGAGCAGCTCGAGTAAGCTCGAGTACACGCGGGGCGCCTAGACAGGTGCGGGTGGCCTTCCCGCGCCTCCCGAGCCCTCCTGGCGTCGATCCCTCGGCGTGACGGAGCAGAGTCCTAAGAGGAAAAGGCTCTTGGAGGGTTTGGCCTCCCCAGACCCTTGGGCCCCCCAGACCAGTAAGAAGAAAACGCAGGATGAGGGTCTGGTCCCGGGAAGTTCCCCGGGACCAGTTGTTCATCGTGCATGCGTTCTCGCGCCGAGGAAGAGGAGGAGGAGGAGGAGGAGGAGGAGGAGGAGAGGAGGAGGAGGAGGAGGAGGAGGAGGAGGAGGAGGAGGAGAGGAGACGTGGTGGGAGCGTGGGGGGGGGGGCGTCGGTGGGTTCCGGGCGAGGAATTGCGGGTTGGGGGATCCAAGAACAGAGCTGCCGTAGATAGAGGTGTCGGGACGTGGTGGGAGCGTGGGGGGGGGCGTCGGTGGGTTCCGTGCGAGAAATTGCGGGTTGGGCGGAGAGGCATTGACGGGTTGTGAAGTGTCAAGGAGTGAGGTGTCGATGGCATTCGTATAGGCTTAGCACAAAGGATATCGCACAAGGCACCTCCTGATCCTGCCAAGGCAGTGCCCTCCTGCCACACGACCCCACCAAAAAGCACCCAGAGCGAACCACCGAGCCGCCAACAGAAAAAAGCCCGAGGCCCCAGTCTCGCCCCAGGGTGGGATTAGTATTCGCTGGGGCGCAGCCTAATTCTTGCCCGGACAGTTGTCTCGCCAGTTCGCTGGATTCGCTTATTGGCATGTCCGCTTTCAGAGAGAATAGTGCCACCAACACCACCCACCACCACCACCTCCACCACCACCACCACCACCACCACCACCACCACCACCACCATCACCATCACCACCATCACCATCACCATCACCATCACCATCACCATCACCATCACCATCACCATCACCATCACCATCACCATCACCATCACCATCACCATCACCATCACCATCACCATCACCATCACCATCACCATCACCATCACCATCACCATCACCATCACCATCACCATCACCATCACCAACAACATCAACACCAACACCAGCAGCAATATCAACAGCAGCAGCAGCAACAACAGCAGAAGCAGCAGCAGCAGCAGCAGCAGCAGCAACAACAACCACCAAGCATATGCCCGAGGGCCTCGCTCTGGCCGCTGCTGGCGACGACGGGCGCTGCACCGCTCAGGCGGTGCGTCATGGGGTCGTAATATTAAGTCGGGCGTGTCCCTCTACAGGGGGACTGTTTAATTACTCCGACGGAAGAACCCCACATAAGAATCCTCTGGGCGAATCTGGAAAAAGCCATCACCGTCGTCCTCGTGGTTGGTGAGGCGTCCTGGCTGTCTCTTCTGCGTATATTTCCTCTCGCCTTGGCGCGGGCCCCCCTTCCACTCCTTACGTTGTCCCCATCCTCGCCCCCCTGTTTGTTCCGCGCCCCGCCACCTCCTCCCCTTCCTGTTGCATGAGCGCGCATGTCGATGTTCCTCGGCGCCGTCGCCGCCACGGCCAGCACAGGCGCGTTCTCTACTGGTCACGTCGCGCAGCCGTTGGGACAACCCCGCGGGCCAGGCTGTCGGGACAACCCCGCGAGCCGCTGGCGCGCAAGACCAAGCCGTTGGGACAACCCCGCGGGCTTCGAGCGAGGCGCAGCCGCGCTCAGGCGGAAGGCAGCACGAAGCCCAGCTCTGCCGCGAGCTGCTTCGCCTCCGCCCTGGACAAAACCGCTCTCTTGTCGAACTCCAGGAGCGCCTTCCGCAGGGACGCCGGCGGCCCGCACTCCAGGAACTCTCGCGGCGGCGGCCGCAGGATCAGCATGTTCCGCATGCACGTGGCGCGGGAGAACATGACGTAGAGGTGCAGCCACCACTGCTCGTCCGACATGCCCGTGCGGCCAGCGTCCTCGTCTCTCGCGCAGTCGATGGTGACGCCCTTGCGCAGCGTCTGGCCCTGCGACAGCGTGGAGGTCAGGTAGGACGCGTGCGTCAGGGTGAACCCCGAGCGGCGCACGCTGTGCGCCCCCGAGCTCTGCCATGTGAACTCCCTTTCGCTGGGCCTGAACATCAGCAAGCTCCGCGCCCGCGCCTCGGCCTGGCCGTCGTCGTCGGCGCCTTCGGCGCCCTGTCGCAGCACCTCGGCGACCTGAGGAGCCCAAGAACTTCCTTGTTGCGTCCAAAATGTGGCCTGGGAACTGCGTTCTGGCAGCGCGAGAACCCAAAATTGACCACAGTTACAGGTTTTGGATGACCCGCTCGGATTACCAACATGATCTGCGGGCCCCATAGGGAGGGGGCTCCCGCCTGAGACTTCCTCGCAGTTCACTCACAGACGAGGCTCCCGCCTGAGACTTCCTCCATATTCAGGCTTGACGAGCCCAAAAGTGACGACAGTTACAGGGTTCCGATGACCCGCTCGGATTACCAACATGATCTGCGGGCCCCATAGGGAGGGGGCTCCCGCCTGAGACTTCCTCACAATTCACTCAGAGACGAGGCTCCCGCCTGAGACTTCCTCCAAATTCAGTTTGACGAGCCCAAAAGTGACGACAGTTACAGGGTTCCGATGACCCGCTCGGATTACCAACATGATCCGCGGGCCCCATAGGGAGGGGGCTCCCGCCTGAGACTTCGTCTTGAGACTTCCTCCAAATTCAGGCTTGACGAGCCCAAAAGTGACGACAGTTACAGGGTTCCGATGACCCGCTCGGATTACCAACATGATCTGCGGGCCCCATAGGGAGGGAGTTCCCGCCTGAGACTTCCTCCCAATTCACTCACAGACGAGGCTCCCGCCTGAGACTTCCTCCATTTTCAGGCTTGGGGAACCCAAAAGTGACGACAGTTACAGGGTTCCGATGGCCCGCTCGGATTACCAACGTGATCTGCGGGCCCCATAGGGAGGGGGCTCCCGCCTGAGACTTCCTAACAAATTACTCAACGATGATGAGGATGAGGATGATGAGTGGTGGTGAAGATGAGTGGTGAAGAGGATGATGATTGATTGTGAGTGGTGGTGGCGATGATGATGTTTGAATGAGGATGATGCCGATGCCGATGATGATGTGTCGTGAGCGTGTGAGAGAGTGCGAGTGATGATGATGATGAGTATGTGAGTGACTAAGCATGTGAGAGAGCATCATCGATGATGCTGATGAGGTTGATGATGAGAGAGTGTGAGTGAGTGTGAGTGGGTGTGTGTTCCTGCGCGGGGTGTCCAGAGAAAACAAGAACCCCACTTTGGATGTGGGGAAAAATAGTTAAACAATTGTCTGGGGACTATTTCTAAATATTTTTTTTTGACAGTTTGGGGGTATTTGTGTGTATTTTTATTTTTTCGTCGAAAATCCCCCTGTAGGGGGACACGCCCGACTTCATCGTAATACATTGAGGGGCAAAGAGAGGTGCACCGCCTGAGCGCCGTACAGGGGCCCCCTTCTGGGGCCCAAAGGGAGCACGAAGGGTGCACGTTTTCTCGCCGCACCCGTTACCCAGGCCGCCGTGGCGACGCGCTCTTCAGCAGTTCCTGACCGTGGCCTGGCCTCAGCGCAAGCCCTGGTCGGCCAGGGCCGCGTCGCGAAGCCAAGCCGGCCACTAGGTAGTTTGAAATCGGGCATGTCCCTTTACAGGAGGAGTATGCAAAAATAGTAGAAGAATCGTATGTGGATGATTTTCTTACTTTTTGATAATATGTGTACATTTTTTGTTTGTTTTTTTGAATTTTATCTGTCAAAATCCGCGTGTAGGAGGACATGCCTGACCTAAAAGTAGTTCTCAAACCTGGGTCAGCTCCCGGACGGCCGGGGAGCGGGGTCGGCTCCAGGTGGCTCCCAGACCCAGGCCAGCCAGAGGACCTCGGAGGGGACTGGCTGGCACCCGTGGTCGCTAGCGCCCCCGTTGCGTGAGCCCCAGCCGCGAAGCCGGCGGCGTCGCAGGCAACCGTGCTGGCGACGAGGTCGAGGCTGGAGTAGGCACTCGCTGTCGTGACGGTGTGGTCCCTGCTCACGGTGCTGGTGACGCCGCTGGCATAGGCCCTGGCGGCAGGGCCTGCGCGGTCGCCGTTCACGGCGGTGGCGACGCTGCTGGCGAACCCGCCGGCGGTGGCGCTGGCGCGGTGAAACGGTGGCAAGCGAGCGAGGTGGCCATGTGTCCTGAGGGGCGCGTGGGCTGCTCGGCAAGAGCATTCGCGGCTCTTGCCATGATTCGTTGCGACTAACTCCTCGCCAACATGCCTCATGATACTGTCGGCACCGCAACCAGTTGGACCAAGTAGCTCAGGGGGAGGAGGAGGAGGAGGAGGAGGAGGAGGAGGAGGAGGTGGGAGAGGACGGGGACGCAAAACACGTAACATTCAGCCAGTTGATAGTGAGACTGGTCGACGAGGAAGCATGCGAATCAGTATTTGTCATCATTCTGGATCGGTATTTGGCTCCATTTTGGAACAGTATTTGCGTAAGCCGTGTTCGGTCTTTGATCCAGAAAGCGTGTAAATATTGATGCAGAATACGGGTGCACGTTGATCCAGAGTTGGGCCCGTGTAGAACCTCGGTGTATATTGATCCTGAACACGGGTGTATATATGAATCCGTGATTCATGTTACTGGCAGCGTATTTCGTTTGTTTCTTCGGAACGGGCGTTTTCTTCCGCGCTTCGTGCACGGAGCTGGATCCATCATAAGGCAAGACTCCCGTGTCCGTTTCATTATCGGCATTGGATTTTTCAGCCGTTTCGCACAAGAAACAATGGACCCGTTTTTGTATACGCCAGATAACAGACGATTTTCGAACATGATATTTTACTTTCGCGGCTTTCCGCCAACCTTCCGCAAGCTTCCGCCACCATAGTTCATATTGACGTATTGCTTCCGCATTCCTTCCGCCGAGTTTCTGCCATCCCGCACCTGCGCCAATCATGGCTTTACAGCTTTGCACGAATGCCTCTGCAACGTTACGAGCGAGAACCTATGCGATCATCCTTCCCGTGTGGAGTGCTCGGGGCCAGCACGTCTCGAAACATATGTATTTCAGGAGGGAAAAAACACAGACACAATGGATCGTCGATTCCCAGGATAATGAGAAAATATGGGAAGTGGGGGGGAAGACAAAAACCCAGAAATATGGAAAAATATGGGGAATCCTGTTATTTGTGTGTATTTATTTGTGTGTCCCAGGGCCCCTTCACAGATGTATTACTCGATCTCTCGCGGTCGCGCTTTTGTTCCCGTCGTGGGGGGCGCTCGGGGCCAGTACGGTTCGAGGCAAAAGTTGAGTGCATTGCATCGCGGCAGCTCCTCTGCGTTTTTCCGTGGGGTCTCACGAGACCAGCACGGTTCGAAGCATAATTTTTGACCCTTAGTATTCTTGTGTCTGGGACACTCGGGGCCGCTCGACACATAGTTTTCGATTCAATTCCTCGCGGATGCGCCTTTGCCCCTTCTGTCTGGGGCGTTCGGGGCCGATTCGGTTCGAAACTGTATTTTTGATTAGATATCTCGCGGGCGTTTTCTTGCTTCTCCCGTACTCGGGGCCAGTCCAGTTCGAAGCAGAATGTTTCGTTCAATTTCTCGCGGTTGAGCGTTTGTTTCTTCTGTGTGGAGTATTCGGGGCCGGCGCGATTCGAAGCACAGCCCGCGTTTGCGCTTTTGCTCCCTCCGCTTGCGGTACTCGCGGGCCGCACGGTTCGAAATAGTTTGTTCATTCCATTTCTCGCAATTGCGTCTTTTCTCCCGTGTGGGGCACTCGAGGCCAGTACGGTTCGAAACAGGATTTTGGACCAAATTTCTCGCGGTTCGCGGGAGCTCAGGAAGAGCTTCGAAGGAATTGCGGAAAGGCTTCTGGCAAAGGTTTTTGGAACGAGTAGGAAAACGCTTCCCGAGCACGCTGGAGGGTCACAGGAGCCGCTGCCACGCTGCATGACCAGCGCCAGAAAGAGCTCGGGGGCTACCCTGTGTTGCCGGCTTCTCATTTGACACCCACTTAGCTCTCACAGAGCTCTCCTGGAATTCTGTTCCTCGCGGTTGCACTTTTGCTTCTTCCGTGTGGGGTGCCCAGAATTTCTTGCCTGATTAGCTTGAGAGACGCGCGGGACTGTCTAAGAAACGTTTGTATCTTGTTTGGGGTAGTGCTCAGACAGCCTGGGATTCAATATGTATCAGCAATTCTGCGATCTAATCTCATAGTGTTCTACCGAAGTGATCGGACCAACAAGGAACGAATTGCCGTGACATAAACTGATCCGGATTGTGTTGTATACTGTTTTGGCACATACTGTATACTAGCCCAGAAAAGGTTGTAGATTGATCCAGAAAATGCTGTAGGTTGTTCCAGAAACTGTTATATACTGATCCGGAAATTCTTGTATACTGATCCGGAAGTTGTTGTATACAGATCTGGAATACGGGCTGGCGTATAATGAATTGGACGGAGTAGTAGCGCCGGATGCTGATCCAGAATAGGGCCGTATACTGATTCGCCACCTCCCCCCTGGTTAACGGGTCGGGCGGGCCGAAATGGCCACGGAAATGATGGGTACGATGTCCAGCACTGATTTATGGCTCGTTTTGTGCCGGTTTCGCTGTCCCAGTCGCCGCGGACGTTGCCAATTTGGAACGCAGGTCGCGTGGCCAACAGGAGCCGCTGTCAGTTTGGGGCAACATCTGAGCGACAGAACATATCGGGGCCGATTACGCCGACATTCGCGCGTAAGCTTCCCGCGTAAGGTCGCCCGTAAAGGCTCTCTTCTCTACGCGGTGACGTTGGCGGCCCGCGCGAGCCGCGGCGTAAGGTCGCCATGTCTTTTCGCGCAACACCCGCTTCGCTTCTTCGCTCATCTGCTGTTCGGCACCGTGCCAATTGTTTCCCCGTGACCATTTCGGGCGTGCCAGACGGTGCGTTCTGGACCCTTGTTTCTGCGGCAGTCCGTTTCAGATGCGGGCGTTGGCTCCAGAGAGCGACTCCCCGTGACGATGCGCAGGCGGAGTCACAGACCAGTCTCGCCTACACTGTCGTAACGCACCACGCCGTCACGCGCCGCACCGCTTACCTGCCTCTGGAGGTCACCTGCGTCCACCTCCTCGCTCCGTTCCTTTGCATCGGGCGGAAGGGGCGGGGGACACGGCAAGTTAGACCGGGGGGAAGGGGTAGGGAGATCCCAGTGGGGTTTAGACCATGTTGTTTGAGACGCTTTGTCGATGATCCTCAGAACGTGTGTTCGCCCTGTTTACCCACTTCGGTTCCGCCGATCGCGCGCAGCATTGTGTTGGCCCCCGTAGCACCGCCTGCGCCGCATTGAGATGTTTCGTCCGAAACCCGGAAAAGGGAGAATGACATTTTTTCAAGATGTATGGGGGAATCAAAGATGTTCGCTTCCTGGGGCCATCTTGGGGATCCTCCTGGAGCGCTCTTGGGGTGTCTTGCGGGTGTTTTGGGACGCCTTGGGTCCGTCTTGGGTTATGTCGGGCGTGTCCCCCTACAGGGGGAATTTTCGACGAAAAATTCAAAATATTCTAAAAATAACCCCAAGACGGTAAAAAAATACCCAACAAAATAGTCCCCAGACTTTTTTTTTTTTTTTTTTTTTTTTTTTTTTTTTTTTTTTTTTTTTTTTTTTTTCATTTTTTTTTTTTTTTTATTTTTCGTCGAAAATCCCCCTGTAGGGGGACAGGCCCGACTTACGTCTTGGGCTTGTCTCTGAGCGAATTTGGGCCGTCGCGGCGCCCTCTTGGACAGTCTTTGGGCGGCCCTTGGCGGCTCTCTGGTTTTTGAAAAAGTCCGGCGACCAGCCCAAGGAAGCATCCGGGGCGACCCGGGAGGCGCGCAGCAAACCCCGGGAGACTTGGGCCCCGGGGGCCCTCCGTAGAGCGCTTACAGTACGCAGCCCTGGGGAAGGAGGGCTACCCAGCACGTGATGGCACTCCATTTCGTGCCTCGACGCACGGCGGCGAACCCAAATGTGCGTAGACACACACACACACACATATATATATATATATATATATTATATATATATATATATATAAATATATATATATACACATCTATTTGCATATGCATATGCATATGCACATGGTCACACCTATAAGTGCGCATGCAGATGAGCATCGCTGGTGTACACACGTATGCACGTTCACACGCAAATATATGTATATTTACGCATGTAGACGCACCATGTCAACGCACATGCCCGTCTATCTCGCATCTGTATGCACATAGACATGTGCATAGACGCAACCTGCGAGAACACGCTGTATTCACACTAACGAGCAGAGAAGCGAAGCACCCAACAAAATAATAATCTGTTTGAGTCCGTGGGCGTTAGGGTGTGCGAGACGGTCATGGGCCGCTCAAAGCGAGCGGTGGGCTGCACCGGAAGCTGACCCACACACGAAGCGGAAGAGCAAGAGACGCAAGAAGAGACCAAGACGGAGCCCGATCAGGCCGTGCAGGCCGACGCGAGAGTGCCGGGGAGGGGCATGCAGCTGCGCACGAGCAAGCGGGCCAATCAACAGCAACGAACAAACGGACGCAGTGACGCTCGCCGCCCGCCGCTCCAGCGAGCAGCGGCCACCTCGGCGGCACGGTCGCGTGCCCGCGGCCGCGTGCCCGCGGCGCCCACGGCGCACCGCCCCAGCCCGAAGGCGCCCCGCGGCCGGACCGCCCCCGCGTCGCGGGGATGCACGCGTCGTGTTGCAGCTTCGGGGGGCCTCGTCGCTGCGCCAGGACGGGTGCCATGTGGGGGCGTTGGTTACGGAGTGTGCCTGGGAGGCCTCAGGCCCTGGAGGACTCCTCCTCCTCCTCCTCCTCCTCCTCCTCCTCCTCCTCCTCCTCCTCCTCCTCCCTCCTCCCTCCTCCTCCTCCTCCTCCTCCTCCTCCTCCTCCTCCTCCTCTCCTCCTCACGAATTGGAGTTCCACCGGCTTCCAGATCCTGGATTCCTCGTCCAAGGGTTCCTCATCCAATGTCCTCACCATCCGTAGTCATTCTGGCCCAAGCCATTCTGGCTCGAGCCATTCTGGGCTCAGGCGGTTGCTTGAGTCATCCACGCGCGTCGGTTCAGAGCGGCTTCGCGCGTGGGAGCCATTCGCATGCAGATCGTGGTGGTTGCGGCGGCTCTCTGTGCTGCTGCTGAAGCCCTCTGCGGCCTCGAGCTGCAGGAGGTGCAGGTGCTAGTGCAGTGCGAATGCAGGCGGCACATGTGATTGCACGGAAATGGTCACATCGGGCATCGGCAAGGAGCAGATCGAGGAGCCCCTTGGAGAGGCCCTCCCGTTCCTCGGTGGATGCCCGCTCGGAGCTCAAGGCATCGATAAGGGGCAGATCGAGGTGCCCTTCGGTGAGGTCTTCCCGCCCCTCGGAGGATGCCCACGCGGAGCTCAAGGCGAAGTACTATGCTATGGGGCCGAAGGCCCGTGTGGCGAAATTGGCGCAGTACCAGTTGCCACCGCCCCCTTTGCCATCGCTACTGGAGCAGGCGCGTATGGCAAGGGAGGAGCAGATGGTACGGCAGAAGAGTGCGCCAAGCCGAGGCCACCGCAGCAGCCGGCTCAGCAGGCTGGCGGGCTGGCACAGGAGGTGCTATCGCGGGAGCAGCTCCGCCTGTACCGCAGGCGGGGTCGCATCAGCCAGCGGCAGGCGCAGATAGCACAGGCGCTGGGGCTGGTGCCTGTGCGCTCGTCCTCTCTGTCCCCGCCGCCGCCGCCCGTGTGTGTGTGTGTGTGTGTGTGTCCGTGGAGGCAGGCAGTGACGCAGGCGGCTCCGACACCATCCATCGGCGGGGGCCCTCCAGAAGAGGCGCTGGCGCCAATGCAGGGCTCGGAAGAAGCAGCAGCAGGCGCTGCAGCAGAAGGCGGCGCAGACTCCACCCTGGAGTTCGTGAGCGTCGCTTTGGACGAGCAGGAGGTCCCCACGGACGACGACGCGGGTCTGGTTGCAGTGCAAGCTGCAGCCAAGGCGGCTCGCAATTACGAGAAGCGGATGAGGAAGAAGGAGCGCAAATCCATGGTGCTGCAGCGGGACCTCCACAGGCCTGGGTGGCACCACGGCGGGGAGGCGGGGCAGGTGTTCCCAGAGGGCCAGCGGCCTGGCCCTCCCTGGGTGCAGGAGCAGAAACGAGAAGCGCCTGCGGGATCACCTCGAGGGCGCGGTCATCGACGCCGAGCTGCAGGGGGGGAGGAGGAGGAGGAGGAGGAGGAGGAGGAGGAGGAGGAGGAGGAGGAGGAGGAGGAGGAGGAGGAGGAGGAGGAGGAGGAGGAGGAGGGAGGAGGAGGAGGAGGAGGAGACGGAGGAGGAGGAGGAGGAGGTTTTGTGCAGGCTGGTCGATCTTCGGCCAGCCTCGGGTGAGCTGCTATGGCCGGGCGGCGGTGTGCTGCTGCTCGGCCCTCGGGGGCCCCGGCGCTGTCGGCGCCGGCAGGGCCCTGGGCTGCTGCTGCAGCTCTGTCTTCGCCGCCCACAGCGGCTGTGATGGGACACTGCGGGGCACGCCCGCATGCATGTATTCTCTCCCCTCTCTCTCTCTCTTTCTCTCTTTTTTGTTTTCTCTCTCTCTCTCCCTCTCCTCTTCCTCTCTCTCTCTCTGAATTCTTCTTGCTTTACGCACGTGTCGTCAAACAACGCCCTCACCATGGGCCGCGCCGAGCGCGTTCCACGACTCGCCAAGCACCTGCTTGCTCGCGGACGTTTGATGCGCACATGCAAGCAAAGACAACGCAACGCAACGCAACACAACGCAACGCGGCACAATACCACACTACACAACACGACGCAACACAACACAACACAATGCACCACGCCATAACTCAGCACAGCGCAGCACAGCACAGCACAACACAATACAACGCATCACAGTGCAACACACCACACCACATCACACCACACGACAACGCAACACAGCACAATGCAACGCAGCGCAGCACAAAACCACGCAACGCAACGCAACACAACGCAACACGACACAACGCCGCACACAACAGCACAGCACAGCACAGCACAGCGCAGCACAGCGCATCACAGCGCAGCGCAACACAACGCAAGGTAACGTAACACAACACAACACATCACACAACAAACAACACACCACAGCACAACACAGCAAGGCACCACACCTCGCAGCATAACACAACGCAACGCAACACAGCACAACACATCACAACACAGCACATCATAACACGCACATCACATCACAACGCAACGCAACACAATAATACAACACACACCACAAGACAGTAGCATATCACAGCGCAACACAACAAATCACATGGCAACGCAGCACCACGGACCACACCATATCACACCACAGCACAACGCAACGCAACACAACGCAACACAACGCAACACAACAAACAACACACCAACACAGTACAACGCAGCGCAGCGCAACACAACGCAACACAACACAACCAAACACAGCCAAACACAACACAACACAACACAACACAACACAACACAACACAGCACAACACAACACAACACAACACAACACAACGCAACGCAACCCAACCCAACCCAACCCAACCCGACAGAACACAACACAGCAGACCACACCAGACCGCACCACAACACAACACAGCACAACACAACGCAACGGACACACGCGCACACGTCTTCTGCCTCGAGGTAATGGATCGTGAATCCCCTGCGGTGGACCCAGGCCATTTCGGAGCAGTTTCTCTGCGCGTGGTGCAGCGCGCGTCCAAAACGCCTCCATGCTGGGCCAGGACCTCCACGCGTCGTGCAGTCCTGGTCAAAACCGCTGCCCCATGGGAGCCGTGGTCGGACCTCGAGGAGGAGGAGGAGGAGGAGGAGGAGGAGGCGGAGGAGGAGGAGGAGGAGGAGGAGGAGGAGGAGGAGGAGGAGGAGGAGGAGGAGGAGGAGGAGGAGGAGGAGGAGGGGAGGAGGAGGAGGAGGAGGAGGAGGAGGAGGAGGAGGAGGAGGAGGAGGAGGAGGAGGAGGAGGAGGAGGAGGAGGAGGAGGAGGAGGAGGAGGAGGAGGAGGAGGAGGAGGAGGAGGAGGAGGAGGAGGAGGAGGAGGAGGAGGAGGAGGAGGAGGAAGAGGAGGAGGAGGAGGAGGAGGAGGAGGAGGAGGAGGCGGGCCTTCGCAGAAGCCCCCCCCCGTGCCTTGTGAGAAGCCGCCTGTGCCCTCGGAGAAGGCCCAGAGGCAGCTTCTCAGACGGTCGGAGGCTTCCTGGTCCTCCTGGGGAGGCCTGCGCCCTCTGCTCTCCCCCCTTGGGCGCGCCGCCTTGTCGCGCATCGACGCAGCCGTGCTGGCGTCACGTGCGGTGCTCT
Organism: Prorocentrum cordatum; assembly: GCA_963575745.1. Taxonomy (NCBI): domain Eukaryota; class Dinophyceae; order Prorocentrales; family Prorocentraceae; genus Prorocentrum; species Prorocentrum cordatum. The sequence goes on from CAUYUJ010014518.1 coordinate 313,029, forward strand.
AGGGGGAAGTCATCGTGCTCGTTGCGCTGTGAGGGGGGGGGGGGGGGAATCTGTCGTGGGCAAGATCAGGAGCGCCGACAGGGGATTCGATGTTCCAGGATCGCTCTCTGGAGGCCTTTGGCGGTCCTGCGGCGCTCTCGTGGCCTCGGCTGGATGCACCTCGAGTGAGCTTTCGGCCCGAACGCACTCTTCTCTGTGGGGCTGCCCGGTTTGAGACCTGCTGGGCGACGAATGCGCGAGGTCAGCATGGAACTTCACGAGAGCGAAGAGGAGATTTCATGGGAACGATGAGCCTGCGCGCCAACACCGAGGAGGAGAAGCAAGAGGAGCCTCACAACCGCTCCAGTTGTCCCTCTTGTACGTCTGCTCACGCCACGGGCTCATCCACATCCACCGATCCAGACACGCGCCCCGAATATACAGTTTTTTTTGAGCCTGGATGAATCCAGGGCGCGGGCTTCACGCTGGCGAGACCCTGAGAGCCGACGTGACGAACGAATTCGCCCGAGACTTCCTGTGGACCTCTGACGTTTCCCGGCGCTTGCGACGCAAGCATCTCCGCCGTCAGAAAACATCCGATATCGTCCGCGCGCTTCCCTTCGTGGAGTCGGTTTTGGGTCTCTTGGGGTATGATTCGGGTCTCTACGGGGCCTCTCGGGGGCCTGCTGGCGGTCTCTGAGGTCGGCTTCGGGAGGAGGACTCGAAGTGTCCCTTTGTGTTCTCAACAACTCGCGCGCCGATCCTAGCAGCACCCCGAGCCCCCGACGACGACGACGACGACCACCGACGACCACCGACGACGACGACGACGACCACCGACGACGACCACCGACGACGACTGACGACTGACGACTGACGACTGACGACTGACGACTGACGACGACGACGACGATCCCCGCGGCGACGACGACGACGACGAGCCCCTTGGCAGGCACCGGACGACATGGCGGCCGCGAGCACCGCCGCCGCGGCCGCGCGGGCGGGGCCCCCGGGCGCCGCGGGCCTCCCGGGCGCTGCCGCGGAGGAGGCCAGCGAGCCGGCCGCCTGCGGCCAGGCTGCTGCGGAGGATGCAACGATGGCGGGGCCGCCGTCGTCGTCGCCGTCGTCGTCGTCGTCGTCGTCGTCGTCGTCGTCGCCGCCGTCGCCGTCGTCGTCGTCTTCGTCGTCGTCGTCGCCGTCGTCGTCGTCGTCGTCGTCGTCGTCGTCGTCGTTGCCGTCGTCCTGGTGATCGTCGTGGTGATCGTCGTCGTCGTCGTCGTCGTCGTCGTTTTTGTCGCCGCCGCCGCCGCCGCGGCAAGACTTTGAGATCCTGGCATCCATGACGGGCAACACTAGGGGTTGATAGGTTCAGGGAGGAAAGGGGGGATATTCTCAGGGAGCGGCAAGATATGCGCTTGTAAGGCATAGCGTACGCCGCCACACGCTAAACAAAAGTTCCTGACCAGAGGCATCTCGAGGTTGGAGGTTTTCAAGTGTTTTCGTTTGTTCTGGGCGGCTTTCCAGTTCCAGGATGCTCTCCAGCAGTTGCGCCTCGCCGAGAGCGTTCCAGGGATGCCCAGATCGTCTCGAGCGGCCGCCGGAGGCCTGAGTTATGGCCCGAAAATCATCGGGGATAGGTGCAGGCTCAGGGGGGGGATGCATCGACCCGCACTCGCCCTCTCATCGCCGGCAGGGCCCGACTGCCCACCCCGCCCAGGACCGTGCGGAGTCGTTGTCGGGGGCCTGTCGCCGATCTGTCGGCGATGCGTCGCCAATTCCAGGTCGACGTTTCCCCCCCTCCTCCCCCTGAGCTGGTCCCCACCTATCGTTGCCCCTCAGTCCATCTTGTGCAGTCGCCCCAGGGTGCGTTCTGACCAGAATTTCGAGGCGAATCCAGCCGTGAGGCACTGTGGTCGGAGGTTTGGGACGGAAACACCACATCGTCGGAGATCCTTGAGAAATCACATCGTCGCTGGCCCTCCTAGGACCACCTCTTGCGGCCCTGCTCGCGTCCGCTGGGATCGGCGAGGGGGGTTGCTAAGGGGATAGGAGGGTTCAGCAGTGGATGCCAAGGTTCCCCAAAGAGTGCTTTCACTCAGGGGTTCTGACTTCTCTTCTGAGGAACCAGCCCTGGGTGTCTGTCTGGCGGCTCCGTGCTCGCCGTCGCTGCCCCGTCGCCGCCTCGTCGCCGCCTCGTCGCCGCCTGTCGTCTGGGCCTGATTGTCGGTCCAGCGGCTCTTTGTTCGCGTTCGACGCCGCGTCGCCGCCTCGTCGCCCCCAGCAAGCAAAGCAGTGCAACATGAGGCGTTTCCTATAGCGGTCGCGGAGATGCGCCAGTGAGCGCCAAGCGTCCATCACAATCGCCGCCGCATGGGTTTTGTAAACCAAGGTGCGGGGTGGAGGGCGGGATGATTGCGCGAGCAGTTGAGTTGTCATCTCCAAGTTTTTCAAAGCTAATTGAATCACGTCGATTGCACCACATAGATTGCGCAGCATGGATTGCGCAGCATAGATTGCTCCGCGTAGACCGCATAACATATATTGCACCACGGATATTGCACAATTGAGATTCCACCATTCCACCACACATATGTCACAACATAGATTGCACAACCTAGATTGCAACACGTACATTCTCCTTTATTCTTTTTTCTAAAAGCAGAATAGGATCTACCCCCCCCGGAGTTATCGCCCCCCCTTTGGGGTATGTAAATCACATATGATTCTGACTACATGTCCATCTTAAGTATGAAATCGCAATGTCCCAGGCCAACCGGTATCCCCCCCCCTGAGGTTCCCTTGTAAAAACACTATGCGGTGACATTTCTTGGTTCTAACATAACACTTTTTCGCGAATTCCTTGCAACAAATGGGACGAAGTGCACACGCGCGCGTCGTCGCGCGCGCATGCCGAAATCCTTTAAAAACCTTCGGTGCCGGAAGGGTTTCGCAATCGAGTTTCCAAAAAACATACAAAAACACAGGGTTTCGTAACACTGATTTGATTAAAAAAGCTTGCGCGCGAGCTCTTGCGAAATCTTAAGAAAACCAAGCCGTTGGTTTTTCAAGATTTTCACAACATGCTACCAAACGGGCGTCGCGCGCGCATATCGAAATCTGTCGAACGCCCTTGCGCGTGTGCCGTCGCGAGAATCCTCTGCAACAAATGGGACGAAGTGCAGACGCGCGCGTCGTCGCGCGCGTACGCCGAAATCCTTCAAAACCCACCGGTTTCGGAAGGATTTCAAAATCGCGCCTCCAAAAAACATACAAAACCACAAGGTTTCGCAACACGGATTTTCAACAAAAGTGTGCGCGCGCGCGCTCTTGCGGCGTCGTCGTCGTCGTCGTCGTCGCCGTCCTCCCTCCTCCCGCGTCGTCGTCGTCGTCGTCGCCTACGTCGTCCTGTGTCTTTCCTCGTGTTCGTCGTCGTCGTCCTCTTTGGCGTCGTGGTCGTTTCCGTCGTCGTTGTCGCCGTGGTCGTCCTTCCTCCTCCTCCCTCGTCGTCGTCCTCGTCGTCGTCCGTCGTCGGCGTCTCGTCGTCGTCCCTCCTATTTCGTCGCCGTCGTCGTCGTCGTCGTCGTCGTCGTCGTCGTCGTCGTTGTCGTCGTCTTCCCTCCTCCCTCGTTGTCGTCGTCGGCGTCGCCGTCCTTCCTCCTTCTTCGTCGTTCGCGTCGTCCTCCCTCCTCCCTCGTCGTTGTCGTCGTTGTCGCCGTCGCCGTGCTCCCTCCTCGCTCGTCGTCGTCGTCGTCTTCGTTGGCGACGTCGTCGTCGGCGTCGGCGTCGGCGTCGGCCTCGGCGTCGTCGTCGTCGTCGTCGACGTCGGCGTCGTCGTCGTCGCCGCCGTCGTCGTCGTCGTCGTCGACGTCGTCGTCGTCGGCGTCGTCGACGTCGTCGTCGTCGTCGGCGTCGTCGTCGCCGTCGTCGGCTTTGTCATCGTCGTCGTCGTTGTCGTCGTCGTCGGCGTCGGCGTCGTCGTCGTCGTCGTCGTCGTCGGTGTCGTCGTCGTCGTTGTCGTCGTCGTCGAAGTCGTCGGAGACGTCGTCGGTGTCGTCGTAGTCGTCGTCGGCGTTGTCGTCGTCGTCGTCGGCGCCGGTGTCGTTGCCAAGTGCCATGTGGAACCTACCGTCACGGTCTTAAGAGGTTTTGCAAACCAAGTTGCGGGTGGGTGGGTGGGATGTTTGCAAGAGCATGAGATGTGTCACATCATGGGTAAAAATTGTTGTCGCTTCGCGAATCCCCACCAGCCCATCCAGAAACGATGCCCAGAGGAATTGCCTCGATCAGAGAAGTGGGCAGCACACAGAGGAAGCCATTATGAGACATCTTGGGATATCTTGAGCCATCTTGGAGGTCATTTTGGGCTCTCCCAGACGCTCTTGGAGTCATCTTAATCCGTGCCCCCCCCCAAGAGGCCTCCATGTGGCTAAAACCTGTGTAGAATCAATGATTAGGCATTCTCGCCGAGGCCTCTTGGAGCATCTTGGGTGCATCTGGGGGGGCTCTTGGGGCCTCTTGGGGGTCTCTTGGGGGCCTCCGGGGGGCCTCTTGGGGGCCTCTTGGGGCCATTTTGGGGCCATCTTGGGACCTCTTGGGGCTTCCTGGGCGCTTCTTGGGGCCATCTTGGAGGGAGTCGATCAAACAAGAGGGGGGGGTGAATTAGCGCCCCCCCTCGGAAGCCCCTAAAATCGCCTCTTGGACCCCTCTTGGAACGCTCTTGGAGTGCTCTTGGGCGCTCTTGGGGCCGTCTTGGGGCTCTTTTGGGGCTCTCTTGGGGCCCTCTTGGGCCATCTTGGAACCATCTCCAGGCCTCGGATGGCCATCGGAAGCGAAAAGGCGAGAAAGCAAAAATCATTGATTTTCCTTAGGTTTTGGGACGATTTTGGCCTCTTCGGGGCCTCCTTGGGGAGCTGTTTGGCCACTTGGAGTTATCTTGGGGCCGTCTTTGGGCTTCTTGGAACCATCTTAGGAGCCATCTCGAGCGATCTTGCGCTATCTTGAGCCATCTTGGAGCTCATCTTGGGTTCTCTGAGGCGCTCTTGGAGCCGTCTTGGGCCATCTGGGACGCTCTAACTACCAGCGGCCCCCCCCGTCCAGGTCCAGGGGAGGGGGTAGGGGGAGGGGTAAACCCCTCCCCAAGGGGGAAGAGGGAGGGGTGGAAGAGGATCTGCTCTAGACCACCTACGCCCAGAGGGCTGGTGGGATTATTACGAAGTGAATCTACTCTACCCTCCCCGGCGTTATCGCCCCCCCTTTCGGTTATGTAAATCACATATGATTCTGACCACATGTCCATCCTAAGTATGAAATCGCAATTTCCTAGGCCAACCAGTATCCCCCCCCTGAGGGTCCCTTGTAAAAAAACACTATGCGGTGACTTTTTTGGTTCTAACATAGCACTTTTTCACGAATCCCTTGCAACAAATGGGACGAAGTGCACACGCGCGCGTCGTCGCGCGCGCATGCCGAAATCCTTTAAAAACCTTCGGTGCCGACAGGATTTCGCAATCGAGTTTCCAAAAAGCATACAAAAACATAAGGTTTCGTAACACTGATTTGATAAAAAAAGCTTACGCGCGAGCTCTTGCGAAATCTTAAGAAAACCAGTGTTTTTTTCAAGATTTTCACAACATGCTGCCAAGCGGGCGTCGCGCGCGCATGTCGAAATCTGTCGATCGCCCTTGCGCGTGTGCCGTCGCGAGAATCCTCTGCAAAAAATGAGACGAAGTGCAGACGCGCGCGTCGTCGCGCGCGTACGCCGAAATCCTTCAAAACCCATCGGTTTCGGAAGGATTTCAAAATTGCGCGTCCAAAAAAAATACAAAACCGCAAGGTTTCGCAACACGGATTTTCAACAAAAGCGTGCGCGCGCGCTCTTGCGGCGTCGTCGTCGTCGTCGTCGTCGTCGTCGCCGTCCTCCCTCCTCCCACGTCGTCGTAGTAGTCGTCCTCTACGTCTTCCTGTGTCTTTCCTCGTGTTCGTCGTCGTCGTCCTCTTTGGCGTCGTGGTCGTTTCCGTCGTCGTTGTCGCCGTGGTCGTCCTTCCTCCTCCTCCCTCGTCGTCGTCGTCGTCGTCGTCGGCGTCTCGTCGTCGTCCCTCCTATTTCGTCGCCGTCGTCGTCGTCGTTGTCGTCGTCGTCTCGTCGTCGTCTTCCCCCCTCCCTCGTCGTTGTCGTCGTCGGCGTCGCCGTCCTTCCTCCTTCTTCGTCGTTCGCGTCGTCGCCGTCCTCCCTCCTCCCTCGTCGTTGTCGTCGTTGTCGTCGTTGTCGCCGTCGTCGTCCTCCCTCCTCCCTCGTCGTCTTCGTTGGCGACGTCGTCGTCGTCTTCGTCGTCGTCGTCGGCGTCGGCGTCGTCGTCTTCGTCGTCGTCGTCGACGTCGGCGTCGTCGTCGTGGCCGCCGTCGTCGTCGTCGTCGTCGTCGTCGTCGTCGTCGTCGTCGTCGTCGTCGGCCGTCTTGCTTCTCCGGCCTTCTTGGGGCGCTCTTGAGACGCCCCCGAGGGCTCCAAGACGACCCCGGAGCGATATCTGTGCTCGGTCCCGCATGGGTTTTGCAAACCAAGTTGCGGGTGGGTGGGTGGGATGATTGTGCGAGCAGTGGAGTTGACAACTTCAAGTTCGGCAAGTGAATTTCACCACATAGAGTCTTCCACATAGATTGAACAGCCTTGATTGCTAGATCCGGCCTAACCCGGCCCATGTTAAGCGGGCTACACATGCCCAAAGCGGCTTCGGGGGGTTAGATGTATGTACATATATATATATATATATATTCGCTAAGTGGGCGAAGTCAATTTAGCCCAGATCGTTCACCCCCCTACGCCACTTGGGGCTTGTGTAACCCATTTGAAAACTAGGTTCGGCGAGATCTGACCCACTTCGGAATCCACCGATGACCCCCCCGAGGCAGTGCCGTCGGAAGCCTGGAGCTGAAAGATCACGTCGCCAGAGATCTGCGACCCGGCCCCCTTCTTGCGACCCCAGGACGTGGGCTACACGTGAGAGTGACCTTTCGCCGGAGTGACTTTTGATGCGGGCACAATGGGGTCCCCCGACCGCCGCACGCGATGGTTTGGTCCCTCCGCGGCCCTCAGTGAGCCGCGCTCCAAAGGTCAATTTTACCCAGGGTCACTCTTTTGTGTAGTCAAGAACATTACATCGTCGGTGGCCCTTCTTGGACCAACTCCTGCGGTCCTGCGCGCGTCCTGGCTCCGAGGCGGGGCAAATCATCAAGCATTGTGTGTGTGTGTGTGTGTGTGTGTGTTCTGTGTGATCCAGCAAAGCGGCAGGGCCACGGACTCGAAATGCCTGGCCAAAAACAACGGGTCTTTGTCGGCAAAATTGTTGGTGTTACGGAGTACCTCGTGGAGTGTTCCCCCAGAGCAACGCGATAGAAATGACACGCGATACCTGGCATGTGGGAGTGTGCCCAGAAGGCGAACAAAAACAAGCAAATGGTTCCGACGCGAGTCGAGAATTTAAGGATGATAAAAGCAGGAACAAAAACTCTGAGGTCCGCGCGGATTCCTTGGATCGGCGCTGGACCCCCCTCCCCTGCGCGCGGAGTGCGGCAGGGGCGGCGCCAGAGGCGCCGTAAGGGGGGCCCCAGCGCCGATCCAAGGAATCCGCGCGGAGCGCCGAGATTTTATCTTTATGTAATCGTTTGTTCCCCTACTCGCGTCGCCGTTTGGTTCCTTCTGTGTGTCATCATTCAGTTCTCTACTTGCGTCGGAGCCATGATGTTTTATGTGCGGTCAGCGGGCATAGTGAGGATGGGCAACCTTCCCGAAGGTACCCTTGCATTCTCGCCTCCTCGGCCCATCCCTGGCCGCTTCCGCTGGCCGCGCCCCGCGCGCAACGCGTCGACATGGCCTCCCGAGGCCCTTGCATCCTCATCTTGCGTCCTGATGCTACGGGTTAGTATGGGCCATCTTTTTTCATTAGCTCCCCATGCAGGGGGCGAGCCATACTCTGAACCCTGACCTTCCAGAGAGCTATCTTTTAGCACGGGAGGCCCAAAAACCTAAGAAACGAAACGAAACAGCCTAGAACCAAGACGTATAATAGCTCTGGGATCGGTTTTTAAGTCGCGTGCTGTGTTTTAGCCCTCCTGGAAGGTCAGGGAAGGAGCTCCTGTGGAGCTCACACTCTCCTGGAAGGTCAGGGAAGGAGCTCCTGTGGAACTCACGCTCTCCTGACCTCCTGCGCGCGAGGCTCTGGCTCCGCCGACCGGCCCCCCCTGTTGCATCTCGGGTGAGCTCCGGGAAACCCTGGGACATCCGGCGACTCCGACGACTCCGGCGACGAATTCCGAACCGGCGCGCTCGTTTCAGGACAGAGATCTTGGACATCCGGCGAACCCGACGACTCCGGCGACGACTTCCGAACCGGCGCGCTCGTTTCAGGACAGAGATCTTGGACATCCGGCGAACCCGACGACTCCAGCGACGACTTCCGAACCGGCGCGCTCGTTTCAGGACAGAGATCTTGGACATCCGGCGAACCCGACGACTCCGGCGACGACTTCCGAACCGGCGCGCTCGTTTCAGGACAGAGATCTTGGACATCCGGCGAACCCGACGACTCCAGCGACGACTTCCGAACCGGCGCGCTCGTTTCAGGACAGAGATCTTGGACATCCGGCGAACCCGACGACTCCGGCGACGACTTCCGAACCGGCGCGCTCGTTTCAGGACAGAGATCTTGGACATCCGGCGAACCCGACGACTCCAGCGACGACTTCCGAACCGGCGCGCTCGTTTCAGGACAGAGATCTTGGACATCCGGCGAACCCGACGACTCCGGCGACGACTTCCGAACCCGCGCGCTCGTTTCAGGACAGAGATCTTGGACATCGGGCGATTCCGACGACTCCGGCGACGACTTCCGAACCGGCGCACTCGTTTCAGGACAGAGATCTTGGACATCCGGCGACTCCGACGACTCCAGCGACGACTTCCAAACCGGCGCACTCGTGTCAGGACAGATCCCGGACATCCGGCGAATCCGACGCATCCGGCGACGAATTCCGAACCGGCGCGCTCGTTTAAGGACAGAGATCTTGGAGACTCCCGACGATCTTGCGACGATCCGAACCGGCGCGCTCGTTTCAGGACAGAGATCTTGGACATCCGGCGAACCCGACGACTCCGGCGACGACTTCCGAACCGGCGCGCTCGTTTCAGGACAGATCTTGGACATCCGGCGACTCCGACGACTCCAGCGACGACTTCCAAACCGGCGCACTCGTTTCAGGACAGAGATCCCGGACATCCGGCGAATCCGACGCATCCGGCGACGAATTCCGAACCGGCGCGCTCGTTTCAGGACAGAGATCTTGGACATCCGGCGACTCCGACGACTCCGGCGACGACTTCCGAACCGGCGCACTCGTGTCAGGACAGATCCCGGACATCCGGCGACTCCGACGACTCCGGCGACGAATTCCGAACCGGCGCGCTCGTTTCAGGACAGATCTTGGACATCCGGCGACTCCGACGACTCCAGCGACGACTTCCGAACCGGCGCGCTCGTTTCAGGACAGAGATCTTGGACATCCGGCGAACCCGACGACTCCGGCGACGAATTCCGAACCGCGCGCTCGTTTCAGGACAGAGATCTTGGACATCGGGCGATTCCGACGACTCCGGCGACGACTTCCGAACCGGCGCACTCGTGTCAGGACAGATCCCGGACATCCGGCGAATCCGACGCATCCGGCGACGAATTCCGAACCGGCGCGCTCGTTTCAGGACAGAGATCTTGGACATCCGGCGAACCCGACGACTCCAGCGACGACTTCCAAACGGGCGCACTCGTGTCAGGACAGATCCCGGACATCCGGCGAATCCGACGCATCCGGCGACGAATTCCGAACCGGCGCGCTCGTTTCAGGACAGAGATCTTGGACATCCGGCGAACCCGACGACTCCGGCGACGAATTCCGAACCGGCGCACTCGTGTCAGGACAGATCCCGGACATCCGGCGAATCCGACGACTCCGGCGACGAATTCCACACCGCCGCACTCGTTTCAGGACAGATCCTGGACATCTGGCGAATCCGACGACTCCGGCGACTAATTCCACACCTTCGCACTCGTTTCAGCTCAGATCCTGGACATCCGGCGAACCCGACGAATCAGGCGACGAATTCCGAACCGGCGCACTCGTGTCAGGACAGATCCTGGACATCCGGCGAACCCGACGAATCCGGCGACGAATTCCGAGCCGGCGCACTCGTTTCAGGACAGGTCCTGGACATCCGGCGAGTCCGACGATTCTGGCGGCGAATTCCACACCGGCGCCCTCGCGTGGGACATCCCCAGAAAAACCGAACCCCTGAGCCTCCCCAAGGAGGCCCTCAGAAGCCCCCCTGTTCCGTTTCGGGCGAGATCTGGGAAATTTGGCGAATCCGGCGAACCTGCTGGCGACGAATTCCAAACCAGTGTCCTCGCGTGGGACATCTCAGAAAACCGCTCCCGGAGCCTCCCCAAGGAGGCCCTCAGAGGCTTCACTGTTCCGTTTCAGGCGAGATCCAGGAAATCCGGTGAAACTGGCGAATCCGGCGACGAATTCCAAACTGGCGCTCTCGCGTGGGACATCCAAGGAAAAATTGCCCCCGGAGCCTCCCCAAGGAGGGCCTCAGAGGCCTCTCTGTTCCGTTTCACGTTAGATCCGGGAAATCTGGCGAATCAGGCGAATCCGGCGACAAATCCAAACCAGCGCACTCGCGTGGGACATCCTCAGAAAAAAAAGCGCTCCCAGAGCGTCTCCAAGAAGGCCCTCAGAGGCTCCCCTGTTCCGTTCAGGCGAGATCCGGCCAATCCTGTAAATGTGGCGACGAATTAACCGGCGCCCTCGCGTGGGACATCCTCAGAAAAACCGCCCAGAGCCTTCCCAACAAGGAGGCCCTCAGAGGCCCCCCTGTTTCGTTCCAGGCGAAATCCTTGAAATCCAGCTCATCCGGCGACGAATTCCAAACCGGCGCCTACGCGAGGCCCTCAGAGACCCATTTTCGTTACATGCGAGATCCGGGAGACCCGGCTATTCCAGCGACGAATATCAAATCGGCGCCCTCGCGTGTGGCATTCGGAAAAACCGCCCGCGGAGCCTCTCCAAGGAGGCCCTCAGAGAGCCCCCTGTTCGATTTCAGGCGAGGCCTGGGAAATCCGCCGAGTCCAGCGAATCCAGCGACGAATTGACCAGCGCCCTCGCGTTGGACATCCTCAGAGAAACCGCCCCCGAGGAGGCCCTCAGAGGCGCCCCTGTTAGGTTTCAGGACAGATCCTGGAAATCCAGCGAATTCGGTGAATCTGGCGATGAATTCCAAACCGGCGCCCTCGCGTGGGACATCGCCAGAAAAACCGCACCCGGGGCCCCCCCAAGAAGGCCCCAGAGGCCTCCTTGTTCCGTTTCAGGTGAGATCCGGGAAATCCGGCGAATATGGCGAATCCGGCGACGAATTCCAAACTGGCGCCATCGCGCGGGACATCGACAGAAAAATCGTTTTCAGAGCCTCCCCAAGGAGGCCCTTAGAGGCCCCTCCTGTTCCATTTTCAGGCGAGATCGGGAGAATCGGGCGAATCCGGCGACGAATTCCAAACCGGCGCCGTCGCGTGGGACGTCCTCCCCAAAACCGCCCCGAGAGCTTCCACAAGGAGGCCCTCGGAGGCCCCCCTGTTCCGTTTCAGGCGAGATCCGAGAAATCCGGCGAAACCCGCGACGAATTCCAACTTGGCGCCCTCGCGTGGGACATCCTCAGAAAAACCGGTCCTCAGAGGCCCCCGTGTTCCATTTCAGGCGAGATCGGGGAAACCCGGCGAATCCGGCGACGAATTCCAAACCGGCGCCCTCGCGTGGGACATCCTCAGAAAAACCGGCCCCCGGAGCCTCCCCAAGGAGGCCTGCAGAGGCTCCCCTGTTCCGTTTCCTAGGCGAGATTCTTGAAATCCGGCGAATCCGGCGACGAATTCCAATTTACTGGCGCCCTCGCGTGGGACATCCGAATCCAGCGACGATTTCCAATCCAGCGCCCTCGCGTGGGACATCATCGGAAAAACGGGCCACCAGATGCTCCCCAAGGAGGCCTTCGTTTCCAGCGAGATCCAGGAAATCCGGCGAGATTCGGGAAATCTGGCGACGAATTCCAAACCGGCACCTTGCGCAGGAGATCCTGAGAAAAACCGGCCCCCTGAGCCGCCCCAAGAAGGCCCTCAGAGGCCCCCCTGTTCCGTTTCAGGCGAGATCTGGAAAATCCCCGGGGGGGGGGGATGAGAAGGACGAGGAGGAAAAAGAGGAGAGGGAGGAGGAGGACGAGGTGGACGAGGACAAGGGGAGTTACAGGAGGCAGAGGAGGAGGAGGAGGAGGAGGAGGAGGAGGAGGAGGAGGAGGAGGAGGAGGAGGAGGAGGAGGACCAATTTAAACCCAAGAGCCACCAACGATGTTGGAATACACCCTCTCTCCAGGCTCCCTCTTCATAGGCAACTGCAACGGTTCATTTCCATTGAGAGATTTGCTTCGTTGGAATACAATCGTTTGAAGACCAGACAGCATGCCAAAACATTGTTCTCGGGATTCCAAAGCCACGGATCAACCTGACCGTTGCGTCTTGACGATCTTGGATCGTGCCAAAACGCCATTCTTGGGATTTCCCCACCGCGAACCAACGTAGCTGTTGCACCCGCAAAATCCGGAATCCTTCCAAAACACCGTTTCTGGTACGTAGATCGTGGGAATCCGTGAAGCTCTTGCACATGTTATGATCGAATGTGCGCGGCGCTAAGGCGAGAGCTACATTTTGAAAAGGAACCGCCCTCGGTCCGTGAAGCTCTTGCAATTTTTTGGAACGAATGTGCGCGGCGCTAAGGCGAGAGCCACATTCTGAAAACGGGTTATCCTCAATCCGTCAAGCTCTTGCAAATTTTTAGAACGAACGTGCGCGGCGCTAAGTCGAGAGCCACATTTTGGAAACGGGTTATTTTCATTCCGTAAAACTCTTGCAGACATTGAGAACGAATGTGCGCGGCGCTAAGGCGAGAGCCGCATTTTGAAAACGACCCGCCCTCCATCTGTGAAGCTGTTGCTTATTTTTAAGCTTCAGAGTCATGCGTAGTGAGGAAGTCTCAGGCGAAACGCCTGGCCCGCCCTAAAAACTGGCCTCGGAGTGCGACAGGGAGATGTGATTTGTAAGGAAAAGGAATGGATGAGGAGGAGGAGGAGGAGGAGGAGGAGGAGGAGGAGGAGGAGGAGGAGGGGGGGGAGGAGGAGGAGGGGAGGAGGAGGAGGAGGAGGAGGAGGTGGAGTAGGAGGAGGAGGAGGTGGAGTAGGTAGAGATTGCCAGCATGGCAGCGGGTGGCGCCACGCCCGCCCGATCCTCACCCTCCTGAGTTTCATTCTCGCTATCCTCGCTCTCCTGGCCCCCCTTCTCCACATCCTCACTCTCCTGCTTTACGCTCGCCTGATCCTCACCCGCGCAACCCTCACTCTCCTGACCCTCCCTCTCGCGAGCCTCGCCCTCCTGATCCTCACGGTCATTCTCATATCGATCATTTTCCTCTCGCCGAGAAGCGCACGCCCCTTCTATCTACATACGCTCCGGATCAACCGCAGAGCGGCCGGCTAGTATCGAAACGGCTCCGCCGCGAGGCGCCGGCGCTCGCGGCGGACGCCGCCGGCCCCTCGCAGGAGACGTTGGGCGACAGCCAGCCGCCGACTGCGCCCGGGGCGCCGCCGGCCCCGCCGCCCGTCGCGGGCGGCGCGCCCATCGCGTGCTCGGGCGCCGCCGCAGAGGCTCCGAGGAGGAGGAGGGGGTCCCGATCCCATCTGACCCGTCCTCTCTTCTCCTGCCCTCCTCTCCTCCTCTCCTCCTCCGTCCTCCTCCCTCCTCCCTCCCCCCCTCCTCCTCCTCCTCCTCCTCCTCCTCCTCCTCCTCCTCCTCCTCCTCCTCCTCCTGTTCCCTCTTCCTCCTCCCTCCCCTCCTCTCTCCTCCTCTTCCCTTCTCCCGTGAGGGGCGCGGGCACAGCCGCGGCCCCCTCTCGAGGAGCTGTTCCTCCTCCTCCTCCTCTCCTCCTCCCTCCTCCTCCTCCTCCTCCTCCTCCTCTCCTCCTCCTCTCTCTCTCCTCTCCTCCTCCTCTCTCCTCTCTCCCCTCCTCCTCCTCCTCTCCTCCTCCTCTCTCCTCCCTCCTTTCCCTCCTTTCCCTCCTCTCCTCCTCCTCCTCCTCCTCTCCTCCTCCTCTCCCTCCTCCCTCCTCCTCCCGCAGGGCCTTGCAGGTGTGGTCCTCCCAGATGGGGTCGGGGGGTCGCGCCGTGCATCGCCGATGCATCGGCGATGCAGCTCGACGTGGAGCCCGAAGTTCTCCACACCAACGAAGCCGATGCATCGCCGATGTCGCCGATCCTCTGCCGATGCATCGCCGATGCGGCGCGATAGCGCCGCTCGTCTTGGAGATCCCTCGTCACTGCTGGGATCGGCGCGGGGGGTTGCTCGGGAGATGGGACGGTTGTCAGTGGCTGCCAAGGTGGGCTAGGTCTCCCTAGCCTGGCTTATATGGGGGGTCACAGCTGCCCACCCCCCAACTGGCTCAGGGATGTCAGCGAATCCGGCTCCGCAACTTTGGCGGAGGGTTCTCGCCCCCCTAATCCACTTGGGGCAGTCGTGGCCCACACGTGAGCCAGGCTGGGCCAAGCATAACCATACAACGCCCTGTGCCCCCTCGGCAACCTCCGCGCCGATCCCAGCACTGCTGGATTGTCCTCGAGCTCCTGGCCAGAGTGCGCCCCTGGAGAGGCTTTGGGACGCCGCGGGATCAGCACCAGCTCGCCGAGTCCCCAGGGGCGGGCTCGGCTGCAGTCCCCGGGCGGTCCGATTCGGCACCGGCGCGGTCGAAGAACGCTGGCGGCGCGCAGGGGGCCGGCGCGAGGGGGGCGGCCTTCTAGACAGTACGAAGGCGGGGGAGCCTCGCAGAAGGCAGGGGGCTTCTTGGAAGCCCCTCGCGGCCTTGGGTCTCTCAGGAGCCCCCTCGCGGCCCCGAGAGGCATCACTGGGACTTCCGGGCCCTTCCGAGAAGGCGCCTGCCGTTTCAGAAGCACACCACCTTCTCGGACCCCCCCCCCTCGCTCGCGCCAGCCCACCGTGCGGGCCGCCGACAACAGGCGCTCTCCGGCCTCCATCCCCGGTGCTCTGGCCCTGGCCCTGGGCCTCCTCGGGCCCGGGTCCGGCTCCGTGGCCCCGCAGTCGAGCGCAACACCGCAGGCCTAGAGGTTGACACCAACACCGATATCGGCGGCGTGCCTCCACCGAGGGAAGAAGATCCCGATCTCGGCGATGGTGGTAGTGTTCTGGCTGCCGAGGTGGCCGAAACAGTACCACCGGCACCGACATCTAGGATCATCTTCCCCCTGCGGGAGGCAGAGCCCCCTGTGTTGGTGTTGGTGCCCATTCCCAGGCCTCCAATCTCAGGCCAGGGTCCGGTCGAGCGCAGTATTCTGACACCCGCCGATCTGATTTTTTGTTCCACCCCGCTGCCCTGGGGGGTCCGAGTGGGTTGTAGGTTTTCTCAGGAGGGGAAAAAACACAGACACAATTCAATCGTCGATCCCCCAGAAAACATGGGAAAACATGGGAAGTGGGGGGGAAGACAAACACCCAGAAAATATGGGAAAGTATCGGGAATCCTGTTATTTGTATGTTTTTATTTGTGTGTCCCTGGGCCCCTTCATTTTTGTCCCATATATTCTTCGGATAGCGCCGATCGGGAGCCTTGAGGCGGGGGTCAATGCAAACGGGGGTCAGCCAGGGCGCCCGACCCTGCAGGATCCTGCAGGGCCAGGGCCGCACTGACCCGGGCTTGGGTGCAGGATCCTGCAGGATCTTGTGGGATCCCTCGCACGGACCCGGGCTTGGGCGCGGAGGAGGAGGAGGAGGAGGAGGAGGAGGAGGAGGAGGAGGAGGAGGAGGAGGAGGAGGAGGAGGAGGAGGAGGAGGAGGAGGAGGAGGAGGAGGAGGAGGAGGAGGAGGAGGAGGGAGGAGGAGGAGGAGGAGGAGCAGCAGGAGGATCTTGCAGGCTTCTGCAAGGCCTGCCCGACCCGGGGTCTGGATGGACCCGGGCCAGAAGCTCCCCGAGCCGAGGCCCGACAGAGGGGCCCGGGAGGCCGAGATGCGAGGAGAAGTGTCTGGGAATCTGGCCGACGAGTATCCGCACAATCGCTCTCACTGGGTAGTCGAAGGCCAGACTGTCAGATTGTATTGGGCCCCAAGGGCCAATTTGGGTTATTCGCCAGACTGGATTCGCGTTGGCTCCCTCGCCAGATTGCCCCCGTTTGCCAGATTGGGCCTGCCAGATTGGCGCCAGATTGGCTTCGACTACCCAGTCTCACGAAGACCTCCCAGGAGTTGCCGCCCGGCAGGGCCCACTTCGATCCGGTCGACCCGATTTGAGGCAGATTTCGGCCAGGTCGATGCGATTCGATTTCGATTTCCCGGGGATCCGACGCGGCCCGATGCGTACACGGCGCTGTTGTGCATCCTGGTGCAGCCGATCCGATTCGACTTCGACTCCGTTCCAATACGGCCCGATCCGACGCATTCCTCGGCGGCGAGCCCAAGGGTGGAATTGAGATGAGGCAGGCCTTCTCGGAAGGTGGTGGGGCTTCTCAGAATTCCTCCGAATCCGGCTGTGTTGTTGAGAAAGGCTTACAAATCTTTTGAGAAAGACCGGAAGCCTTCTAAGCCTTCTGAGAAGGCCTGCCCCCTCTCATTTTCCCCTGGGCTCGCCGCCGAATTCCGATCCGATCCGATTTCTCGATGCGATGCTGACCGATCCTGCCTGAGGTCCGACCCCGAACCCAACCTCCGGGTCGATGTTGGAGGTCGCCCCTTCCCAGCCCCCCCTTGCTTTGCGATGCAGACGTGGCTTGTAATCAACCATCTTGCGGCAGAGAGTTTTTGCTGCTAGGATCCGATAATCACGCAACCATGAGAAACCGATGCCGACCTGTCACAGGGAAACTCATGCGATGAACTGTGTCCTCCAGCCCTGGCCTGCAGTCGGGCATGTCCCTCTACAGGAGGAATGTTCAAAAATAGTTACGAAATAGTCTGGGGACGATTCTTCTATCATTTTTGACAATTCTTGAGAATTTTGAGGGTATTTCTAATTTTTCGTTCAAAATCCGCCTGCAGGGGGACACGCCCGACCTAGCCCTGAACACGCTCTGCTTTTACGCAGCCGCGCTTGTCGTGCTCCTGCACACCTTCGGCACGCCCGCGAAGGACACTACACGCTCTGAGGGGCTCCCGCCTCTGTGTTCCTCGATGCGCTCCCTGCGCGCCCCGCCCGCAGCCCGACGGGCGCCTGCATCGGCTTGAACCCGCTGGCGCCCGCTGCCTGAAATCGGGGGGCGGCCAAGAGGAAGGTGATGACTAGGGGGGTGGATATCATGGCGTGGGGCATGATATTTCTGCGTATATCATGGCGATTCTTCTTGTTTCATTACGTCCCTGGCCCCGTCCCTGGGCCGCGCACATGGTGCAGTCGGACCGAGGTATAGGATCGAGGTCGGTTCGGTGAGGGTCGCCCCGATGTTTCTCGTGCGTGTCGGATGTTCTTGTGCATCCTGGGGGAGGGCACCCTCGAGTGCTCTTCAGCTTTGGCGGTTGGATGGTCTCATGTCATTGAGGGATGTTCTTCTGGCCTTGGTCTGTGACTGTATCACGCAATCATGGGTCGAGCAAGGGATCGTCCACATAACCGGCTTTCCCCAAACTTGATTTGCTCGTCGAGTCCACGAAACACGCGTATAATGCTCGCCGATCTAGGAATATTCTACATATGTTTTGTACATTCGGTGAGAAAGCCAAGTTTGGGGTGAATCAATTTTGTAGTCGCTCCCCTCCTCGAAGGCTGGCGGGGCCGAGTCCGAGCCGCCGCGCTGTGCCTCGCTGCCCTCGCCGGGCGCGCCCAGCATGCCCACGACCGCCGAGGCGGCGGCGCAGGGCGCCGAGGGCGCCGCTATCGGCGCCAGCGCGGCCGACGCCGCGTGGGCGGGCAGTGCCGAGCTGGAGCCGACGCGCTGCGCCTCGCATGCTTCGCAGGGCTGTCGAGGAGGAGGAGGAGGAGGAAGAAGAAAAAGAAGGCGAATAAGAAGAAGAAAAAGACGAGAACAACAACGAATAGTACTTTTAGTACGGGTGGTAATATTCATAATAGAATTAGTAACATTATACGATACATATCAGTACTGTCTTAATTATTGCATCCGTAATACTAATACTAGTCGTACTAATACTATTAACACTAGGAGTACTACCACTAAACATGATACTAAGAATGAGGTCGCTAAGAATTGTGATAGTCAGAATACGAGTAGTAATGATAATGGCACGAATCATACTAATCATACTCATGATAATGACATCAACCAGAAGAGCACTACTAAGAAGAAGAGGAAGAGGAGGAGGAGGAGGAGGAGGAGGAGGAGGAGGAGGAGGAGGGAGGAGGAGGAGGAGGAGGAGAGGTGGAGCAGGAGGAGGAGGAGGAGGATGAGGAGGAGGGAAGGCGGAGGAGGGAGAAGGGGAGGAGGAGGAGGGGAGGAGGAGGAGAGGAGGAGGAGGTGGAGAGGAGGAGGAGGAGGAGGAGGAGAGGAGGAGGAGGAGGAGGAGGAGGAGAGGAAGGAGGAGGAGGGAGGAGGAGGAGGAGGCGGAGGAGACCTTTCGTCGGGGTGACCTTTTTGGTTCGGGCCCTCTGGAGCCTTCCGGGGGCTGAACGCGATGCGATAGCAGCGGCTTGCGCGTTCAGCTTTGGCCTCCCCGCGCGCGCCCCCCCCGAAAGCCGCGCACCAGAGATCACTCCTGCCTGGGGTCACTGTTGCGTGTAGTGGAGATTTGTCGAGTAGGGGGTCGATTCCATACATTCATTGGTTCAACCCATGCAGGTTCCATGACAAGTTCAGCCGTTGGGCAAGTCAATTACGCAGTCGATCTCCTACTCGATTCTGTCGGCGATGCATCGCCGATTCTGATCGTCCTCGGGTGCCCTCGTGGCCACGGCCGAATCCGCTTGAACTCTGGCCAGAAGGAGCCCACGGTGAGGTTCAGGGATCGACGCGTGACCCCTGATCAGGGGTAGCGTTAGTCAGCCGCGCGCAGACGGGGGGCAGGGGGAGGGGGGAAGGCTTCTCAGCAGCACCCCTGCTTCCTAGGAGGCGCGGGCCTTGTCTGTAGATGCAGGGCTGGCGCCTGGTAGTCAGCAGCCTCCTAAGAAGCCTCCTCCCCTCCCCCCATACCCCCTTGTGCGCGCCGCCGAGTTCGGGGAAGATGCAGTCAGCTCGCACAGAAAGGACGAACGACTTTCCAAGGTTGCCGCTGCATCCTTCTCTTTCGGCCCATCCCTTGGCCACTTTCGCTGGCCGCGCCCCGCCTGCAGAGTGTCGACGTGGCCCTCCAAGGCCCTTGCATCCTCATCGTGCGTCCTTACAGTGGAGGCCCATGCCAAGAAACGCCCTGCTTGCATCCATCCAGGGTGTCCTGGGTTTCTTGGGTTTCGATGGTTTTGCTGTGGGAAGCGTGACCTTCTCCCACCAAAAACCAATGGACGTCCTGGGGTCCCGGTGTTGGGCTTCTTGTGGCAGGTTTCTTGTGGACTGGCCCCTACTGTATTCTACGGGTTGCCTGTAGGCTGAGGCGCACCCCGGCCCGCCCTCCGGCCGCCTGAGGCCCCGCCCGCCTGTGCTCTGTCTCCCCAATTAGAGCTTTGCGTAGCCCGCCTAGTTTTTAACCGGAAGAGGCTTGCTCTCGACCCGCAGACCAACAAACTGTAGGCTGAGGGGTGGAGGCACCGCCTCCCGGTCGGTGCATCCCCCCCCCCCGAGCCCGCCGCGGGGGGCGGGTGCGGCCGAGCCGGAGCCTGCGCTTTGCGCCTCGCCGCCAGCCTCGCGGGCCAGTGCGATCGAGATGCGCGCCTCTTTCGAGGGAAGCGTGAGGCTCGAGCTCGCGGTGCAGTGGAAGCCCAGGCCAAGAGACGCCCTGCTTTCCTCCAGGGTGCCCTGGGTTTCTTGGGTTTCGATGGTGTTGCCGTGGGAAGCGTGACCTTCCCACACCAAGAATCGATGGACGTTCTGGGGTCTCAGAGTTGGGTTTCTTGTGGAAGGTTTCTTGTGGACTAGCCTCCACTGTAACTCAAGTTTGCCGAGGCTCTTTGATGAGCCCGTTCTGGATTTGGGCGGTCTGGATGTCATGGAATGTCTGCAGCGGGAGGTCGCGTCAATCTTCAGGGTTGGTCTCGAGACGGCCCCGTCAGGCCACCCGAGTCCCCGAACCCGAGTCTTACGTCTCACCGACTATTCAGAGGAGGGAGAGGTACCGATACCTCTACCCTCCCCTCGTTTGCGCCTGTTTGGGCATCCTCGGAGACCCTCGTCGCCACCGCTGGATTCGCCCCGAAATTCTGGTCAGAACGCACCTCCGGGAGAGGTCCGGGGAGCAGCAGCATCGGTGCCTTTTGGCTTCCCCCGCCTATTACAGGTGGCCCTCGTCGTCGTTGATACAGTTGCCCATCCTGTTGCCGGTTCCCTTCCCCGCCTCTCCTCCTTTTCTTGTGCATCCCTTCTGTGTGTGATATCCGCTCATATCATCATGATCTCTATATTTACTGCTGCCGTCTCGGCTCAGGTACCGGAAGCAGGTACGACGCCGCTTGCCCGCGGCGCATGGGAAAAAGGGGATCGCTGCCCTCTCCCTTGCCTTCCTCTGCTTGCGGCACTTCTTGTAGGTTCGACTTCGGTCGTCAACCTATACATGCACACCTTCTCTCCCCTTCCCCGTCACGTGCCCATGCGCTGGCCCGTGGCGCCGCAGACTCGCGAGGCTTCGGCACCAGGGGACAAGCCCTCCTCCTCCTCCTCCTCCTCCTCCTCCTCTCCTCCTCCCTCCTCCTCCTCTCCTCCTCCTCCTCCTCCTCCTCCTCCTCCTCCTCCTCCTCCTCCTCCTCCTCCTCCTCCTCCTCCAAGCAGCGTGATGGCGTGCTCAGGAGGGCGTGGGGGCCTATACTGAGATCTTGGGGACGTCTCGGGCAAGGAACACCTCGGGCAGCACCCGATGTGCTCTTCCTCCAGCTGCCTGGGGAGGGGTTCGGCCGCTGGCGGAAGTCTGCGGTCGACGCGGACGTCCTTGGGCTGCCGCTCCCACTTTCTGTCGGCGGTGAGGCAGAGGTGGTCCGCTCCAGCGTGATGCAGCTCGGGGCAACCGAATGGCTAACTGGCTGGCATGCAGGAGAGAAAAAAAGACGAGGGCGACCGCGCAGAGGGAGGAGGAGGAGGAGGAGGAGGAGGAGGAGGAGGAGGAGGAGGAGGAGGAGGAGGAGGAGGAGGAGGAGAGAGGAGAGGAGGGAGGAGGAGAGGAGAGAGAGGAGAGGAGGAGGAGGAGGAGGAGGAGGAGGAGGAGAGGAAGGAAGGAAGGAAGGAAGGAAGGAAGGAAGGAAGGAAGGAAGGAGGAGGGGGAGGGAGGGGAACTCAGGCGTGGAAGACTTCCGCGTCGAGCGGGCCTGGGCGGCCGGGCGTGGCAGGGGCCGCTCCCGCACTCGGGTCGCACGTTTGGGGGGGGGGGTGCAGTCGGGGCGCTGAAGACAGAACCCTTTTCTCGTGGGGCTCGGTGTTCCCTGATTGTTGCACAGTTCGACTCAGGTTTCCCTGAGGTTTTCCATGGGCCATCGGGGGTGAACTTATGGGAGAAGGGGGCCTCGTTCCTGATTCGGGGTTCCTTAGGTCAACGCCCCGACTGTTGGAAAAAGGGGTGGGCACGAAAGCTGATCCATGCGGCCGGTTTCGGCCCCGCCGCTGGGAGCTTTCCTCGATGCACGGGCGTCTCTGGCGCCGGGAGGCGCCGGGGGCATCAGCTACGCAGGCTGATTTGCTACCCGCCCTTTTGCTACCACCCCCTTTCGTCCGACCCGACACGAGTGCTCTCTCTCTCTCTCTCTTTCCGGCTCTCCTCGGATCGTCGCGGGGGCTGCTGAGGGGACAGAGGGGTTATCCAGTGGATGCTAAGGTGGGCTACATCAGGTCTAAGCTTGCTGTATGAGTGGGTTGCAGATGTCCCAAGTGGCACAGGGAGGTTATCGATCCAGGCCAAGTTGGCTTCGCCCACTTGGCGGAGTTATCGAACACCCCTGAGCCACGTGGGGCACTTGTAACCAACTTATAAACCAGGTTAGGTCAGATCACCCAAGTTGCCTAGGGAGGTTATCGATCCGGGCCAAGTTGGCTCCGCCCACTTGGCGGAGTTATCTGGTCCCCTAGGCCACTTGTCTCATTTGTAACCCACTTCTTAGAAGCCAGCTCAGGTAAGATGTAACCCACCTTGGCATCCACTGATAGCCCCACTGTGTCCTTGCCCCCCCCCGCGCCGATCCCCGCGAGTCGAGCCCCGGCAATGGCCCCTGGGCGCCGAAGACGTTGTGATTTTGTTCAATGCGCGACGGGGTCTGCGGCTGGGCCCACCTCGAAAAGCAAACCCACTCTGGAACAGAAGGAGCCACGGCGTCGAGAAGCAGGCACCAGCATGCTCGTGCGCTGCCGCCCGAGGCCCGGCGAGGTGCCCCCCGCGCGCTGACACGCTCGAGCCCTGCATGTGTTTCTCCCGATCGCCTGTGCCATCAGCTAGCCTACCAGTGAGCCGTCCCCAGACACCCGGCTGCTCCAACCTTTTCGATGCCTTGGGCGTTGCGTAATGGAGGGGTCATAAATGGGGGGGTGGCGAGGGTGGTCTGAAAAGGTACCCAAACGGTACCTAAACGAGCCCCCTGGGGGTCCGGAGGGGCCCGAAAGGGGCACGAAAGGGGACCGTTTCTGACCCCCCCATTTATGACCCCCCCATGAAGCCACGCCCAGATGCCTGGGCCCCGGAGGTCCAGGCCGCTTCCCTCCAGGACCGGCTCTCTTCGTCCCGAGCCGTGCCCTGACAGCAGGGCCCAGCGAGGGCCCCCGGAGGCCGACAGCGGCCCCGAAGCCGCCGGCTCCCCTTTTTTTTGCAGCGCCGGATCTCTGGGTCTGGGCGCGGCCTCCTCCTCCTCCTCCTCCTCCTCCTCCTCCTCCTCCTCTTTCTCTCCTCCTCCTCCTAGGAGGCCTCTATCCTCCTCCTCCTCCTCCTCCTCCTCCTCCTCCTTCTCCTTCTCTCCTCCTCCTCCTCCTCCTCCGCCTCCCCCTCCTCCTCCTCCTCCTCCTCCTCCTCCTCCTCCTCCTCCTCCTCCTCCTCCTCCTTCTGCTCCTCCTCCTCCTTCTGCTCCTCCTCTCCCAAAGGCCGCCGCGCGGCCTCTCTGGGTTCGTTCGCCCGTCGAGCAAGCAAAACAAAAAGCACGCCCTGGCTGCGGCCCGCCCCGAGGAGGCCGCCGCGGCCTCGCCGGGCGCCGCCGACCCCTGGCAGGACGTGCCCATCCTCGCGGCGGCGGGGCCCCTGCTGGCGGCAGCCTCGCAGGGCGCGGCGGAGCCCGCAGAGCGCGTCCCGTCGGAGCAGGACCCGCTTGGATCGGGGGTGATGGGCATGTTTTCCACCACAACCACCATAAGTTGGATGGGGGGAAGGATGATGCTGATGCTGCTGCTGCTGCTGCTGATGATGATGATGATGCTGATGATGATGATGATGATGCTGATGCTGATGCTGATGCTGATGATGATGCTGAGGATGCGGATGAGGACGATGATGATGATGATGATGATGATGATGATGATGATGATGATGATGATGATGATGATGATGATGATGATGATGATGATGATGCTGATGCTGCTGATGATGATGAGGATGCTGCTGCTGCTGCTGCTGCTGATGATGATGATGATGATGATGATGATGATGCTGATTATGCTGCTGCTGATGATGATGATGATGATGATGATGATGAGGAGGAGGAGGAGGAGGAGGAGGAGGAGGACCCCCTCGGGTTTTGCCGACGTGTTTTGGCGAGCGCGTCCTGGATTTTTACCTTCCAGTTTTCGTGGGATGTCTGCAGCAGGAGCTCGCGTCGAATTTCAGGTTGGGTCTCGTCGTTTTCATGATGGCCCCGTCAGACCAGCCCGAGTCTCCTGTACCCGAGTCTTGCGTTTCCCCGATTCGAGGAGGAGATCGACTACAGAACCCATCTACCCCCAAGCTCGATGTCGTCGTCTCATCTTCTAAGACATGCGTGGGATTCCCGTAGACCTACCAGCCCTTGACCCGCAAGTTCGGCGGGAGAGCAAGTTTGGGGCATGTCGGCTCTGTAGGTGAGCGTTTTTTTATTCCTTGTTTTACCGATCGGCGCGGGCCCTCGCCCCCCCCCCCTCCCCCGCCATGGAGTGGATCTTGGCTGTCTTCTGGCGCCTGTTTCGAGCGGGTGGAGTCTCTCCCAGAGGACGCATGGTTCCAAACAGCCGCACTGAGCAGAGGTCCGGAGCCAGATCCCCCCTCCTCCCCTCCCCCCCCCTTCCTCCCAATGTCGAAACGCCGAATGCCAGAAAAACGATCACTAGTGGATCTCCTGCTCGACCTCTCGCGTCGTGAAAAACATGCGGCGCGCGGCCTTCCGCGAACCTCTCGGCCCCCGAGGGGGGCTGCCTCGGGCCTCGGCACCGCCAAGGCACGATGTGGGATGAGCGCCGGGTGCCTGGGAAGAGTCGGCCACTTGCAGAGGGAATAGGGTTAAGTCGGGCCTGTTCCCCTACAGGAGGAATATCCAAAAATAATCCAAACATAGTCGGGAGACGATTTTTTACCACTTTCGAGCGTTTTTTTTTTTTTTTTTTTTTTTTTTTTTTTTTTTTTTTTTTTTTTTTTTTTTTTTTTTTTTTTTTTTTTTTTTTTTTTTTTTTTTTTTTCCTTTTTTTTATGTTTTTTGTTTTTTCTTTACTCATTATTTTTCGACTAGCTTCAAGTTTTCGTCCAAAATCCGCCTGTAGGGGGACATGCCCGGCCTAGGGGTGGGGGGGAGGGGAAGGCTCATCAGAAACGCACCCTGCTGCTTGGGTGGCGCGGTCCTTGCCCACGGCCTCCAGGTGCAGGGCCGGCGCTTTCTGAGAGGCGGCCTCCCTCTAAGAAGCCCCCCCTTAGTAGAAACACCCCTGCTGCTTGGGTGGCGCGGGCCCTGCCCACGGCCTCTACGTGTCGGGCCGGCGCCTTGCGAGAGGCGGCCTCCTTCTAAGAAGCCCCCCCCCTCGCCCTGCCCCTCATTTTTGATGTTCGAACCTACTTTGGCCACGATCACCAGAAAGAGTTTCGAGCACCACGAATGTACCGAGAGTGGAGGGTTTTCGCACGTCGGACCCTGCCTGGGCGGCGATACTCGCTCGACACTGCTTCGACACTTTTCGGGCTGCTCGAAATCGTTCCTGGGATGTGCTCCTCAAGTACAAGGGGAGCAAGATAGCCCCCCATGCGCGCGCCGCCGAGGGGTCCCCTCCCCGTGAGAAAATCACGGCGTCGGGGGCCCTGGGACCAGAGGACCTGCCCCTGCCCGCGGCGCCCGCGCCCACGGGGCCGGCGGAGCGCAGCCCAGCCGAGGAGGGCGTGCCCCCGCCGGCGGCGCCCTCGCAGGGGGCGGCGGCGCCTTCAGAGTGCATCCCCGCGGAGCAGGACGTGCCCATGCTGGCGGCGCCCCCGCCGGCGGCGCCCTCGCAGGGGGCGGCGGCGCCTTCAGAGTGCATAACCGCGGGGCAGGACGTGCCCATGCTGGCGGTGCCCCCGCCGGCGGCGCCCTCGCAGGTGGCGGCGGAGCCTTCAGAGTGCATCCCCGCGGGGCAGGACGTGCCCATGCTGGCGGTGCCCCCGCCGGCGGCGCCCTCGCAGGGGGCGGCGGAGCCTTCAGAGTGCATCCCCGCGGAGCAGGACGTGCCCATGCTGGCGATGCCCCCGCCGGCGGCGCCCTCGCAGGTGGCGGCGGAACCTTCAGAGTGCATCCCCGCGGGGCAGGACGTGCCCATGCTGGCGGTGCCCCCGCTGGCGGCGCCCTGCATGCCACCAGCGGAGGAGCATCGGGAGCCGTCCAAGAGGAGGGTGATTACCAGGGGGGGAGGGATATG
Organism: Prorocentrum cordatum; assembly: GCA_963575745.1. Classification (NCBI taxonomy): domain Eukaryota; class Dinophyceae; order Prorocentrales; family Prorocentraceae; genus Prorocentrum; species Prorocentrum cordatum. Next base: position 339,052 of record CAUYUJ010014518.1, read on the forward strand.
TCATGGTTGGGGCCATGACGCCTCCTCGCTTTCATGCCCCCTCCTTCTTCTCTCGATGCGCTTCCTTGGCCCATGCGCGCCCGCGCACATGCCGCTGGCCATGACTTGCGAACCCGCCTTTTGGACGCCCCCCTCTTAGACTCTAGCATATGGGGTCGGAGTAGATGGGGTCGGAGGATCGAGCTGCATCGCCGATGCATCGGCGATGCGGCTCGATGTGGGGCCCGATTCGCTTCACGTCGACGTCGCCGATGCATCGCCGACGTCGCCAGCGCATCGCCGATGCATCGGCGATACATCGGCGATGCATCGGCGATGCGGCGCGATCCTTCGACCCCCTCTACTCCGACCCCATCTAGGAGGCCTAGAGTCTAAGCGGGGGGCGTCCAAGAGGCGCTTTTTCTTCTTCTAGTCTTGGACGCCCCCCTCTTAGACGCCTCCGAGAGCAGGACGTGCCTACGCCGGCGGCGCCCACGCCGGCGGCGCCGTTGGCCGCGCCGCGGAGCGCGGGCGTCGCGGCGGGCGCGGCCGCCGCCGCCGCGGGGGCGGGCGGAGCGGTGCCGGAGCCGCCGCGCTGCGCCTCGCAGGCCTCGCAGGCGTCGCAGGGCTGTCGTTGATCTGTCGGCGATGCATCGCCGATGATGACGGACCTGTTGGGATAGTCGCGCGGCTTTGCTAAGGGGATAGGGGGTGATCTGTGGATTCCAAGGTATATTTGGCCTGAGCTTGCTATGTGGGTGCGGTACAATGCCCCAAGTGGCTCAGGCGGGTTGGCGATCCAGGCGAAGTTGGCTCTGCCCATTTGGCGGAATTAATCCTCAATCCTATACCTATATAATTCTGTTACCCCGCCGCAGCCAGTTCCCGACTGGCTCCACCCGGCCTGGGGCCCCGATCCATTTTGCGATCCGCTGCAAAAAACGGGGCGCGGTGCACAGCGGCCGATCTAAAGATCGTCTCAGCTGGAACCAAATCTGCACTCACAGTGGTATGGCGTGGACGTTTGCAAAACAATTGCCACTGGGTGGACATCTGCTGCTGCCAATACTTACGATCCCCGGCCAAACATACCATTCGGTGCACATCTGCTGATGCCAATCCCAGCGATCCCTTGCAACAGCGTGCCAGTCGGTTCACGTTCTTTGATCTTCAGAACCATCCAATATCACGAGTCCTTGCAACATATACAGCGGCTGAAATGCACAGCGACCCAACATTCACCATCCGAGATGCAACATCTGGGCATTCCCACAACCATCCAACGTGCGCGATCCTTTGAAATAGATCAAGTGGTGGACATCGGGTGATGTTCTCAACGCGCTCCCTGGCCTCCAAGACGTTCCCAGGCCCTCCCAGACGCTCCCAGACGCTCCCAGACGCTCCAATCGCTCCCCTAGCGCTCCCAAGGTCGCCGTCGGCACAAGCAGCAACATCTACATCCGCATCTTCACTGTTTCAGCGGTGTCGTCGCCGCAGGAGGCGTCAAAAAACAGATGAATCACATCGCGTTGTCGCGGTCAGATTGTTGAGGACGTGATCTTATGAGAAGGGGTAGAAGCAGGACGCAGGCACGCTCCAAGATGGCCCCGAGACAACCCAGAGGTGCTCGGAGGGTACATGGGATGCAAGACCTTGTGTGCGCGATGAGGGGATAGGTCGCTCTCATGGGAATGGCTTAGGGCGGGGGGGGGATGATCTGGTGCAGACCCTTATGATTCAATTCCCCTAAATCATGTAGGGCTCAAGCCACTTATAAGCTAGGGGTCCGGGCCCCGAGATATCCAATCTGGCGGAGTGAGCACCACGAGGGACCTGAAGGCAGGCCACTCTTGCCCCCCGGCACGGTGGCGGATTCCAGCGTCTTGATTGCAGGCGTCGCGGTGCCTCTCTCGTCTCCCTTTCCCTCCGTGCCTGGCCTCTGTGGCCCTCCGCCCTGCCCTCTCGGGGGCGGGTCGCGCCCGTTCCTTCGTTCTTCAGCCTCGTTGGCCCGCGCCTCGGGGAAACGGTTGTTAGGGACAACGTCAGGGGGGTCCATGTGTCGATTTTGGGCCTTTGATCAGGGGCAGCGCTTGGGGGGCATAGGCTTGGGCTGGCCCTTGGCCGCCCATGGAGGTCGCCAGTATAAAAGGGGCCTGAGATGGTCCACTCCGCCCAGGTGCGCGCGGCTTCGCTCTCGGGGGGATGTCCCCGATCTGTCGGCGGTGCGTCGGTGATTCCAGGTCGACGATCTCCCCCAGGATCGGGCGACGAAGTCTATGCGTATCCAGTGCGCGCTGGCCAGGGCCATCCTGGACCCAGGAGCTGTGCGCACGCCCCTCCCAGCCAGGCTTAATTCGCCCATGTCCCTCTACAGATTGTCAAACAGTAGTAGGGGAACGATTCTTTAGCATAGTATTTATATATGTATGTATGTGTGTATGTGTATATATATATAGATATGTATTGGTGTATATTTAAGTATATGTATAGATACACATATATATAGAGAGATAGTGCGAGAGAGAGAGAGAGATATAGAGAGAAAAAGAAAGATAGAGGGAAAGAGAGAGAGAGAGAGAGAGAGAGAGAGAAAGAGAGAGAGAGAGAGAGAAAGAGAGAGAGAGAGAGAGAGGATTTTTCATTTTCCGTCCAAAAGCCGCCTGTAGGGGGACGTGCCGATCTAAAGCCAGGTCGCGAGGGCGCGGCACATGAACCGCTGCTGGATTCGGGATGGGCCTGGCCAGGGAGCAGTGCAATCAGCGTGCCTCGCAAGGCCGCGCGCCTTCTTCCGGGGGTCCCTTGTGTCTTTGCCTCTGCGGCCCGTCCTTTGCCGTTTTCACTGATCGCCCGCCGTCCAAAAGATCCCAACTTCGGCCTCCAAGGGTCTTGTGTCCTTACCACCCGTTCTTCATACACGTTTTAACTCTATGTACAGATTTCGTCGCCCTACCATGGGTCAGTCCCCCCTTGCTTCTCCCGCACGGCTTGGGGGGGGCGGCGCAGCGGCAGAGCGGGCCGCGGCGTCGGTAGCGCCGCCGTCGTTGTCGACGTCGGCGGGACGTCCCCAGACCTTCTCGCGTCGCGCGGGGGGCCTTCCCGGAGATCCTGGCGTCTCAATTTTTCGAGCCGGGCGCTTTCGCTTCGCCCGGCTTCGGGCCCAAGGGCCAAGGGCCCTGACAGATCGATCTGGCTCGCAGAGTGGTGCAGGGACATGTCGCCCGGGGCTTTGGTTGCGATTTTTCCCCATGCTGCACTTGTTTCTCACCACCCACCAAACCACCCCAACCCAACCCGAAGGCCTCCGTTTGCCCTCCATTTCCAGTGGGGGGGGGTGTCGGGAAACATCGAAAAAACACGTCTGGAACCCTTACCCCCCCCAACCCGAAATTCGGGTCTTCGGGTTGGGTTGGGGTGGTCTGGTAGGTAGTCAGTTTCGCTACGTCGGATCTTCGGGGCACCCACGTCGTGAAGGCATCACGGCGGGTCCTTGCTTGGCAATCGTCGGCCTCTCCCGAGAACCTCGCCGGACCCGTGGGGCCGTCAAGTATGAAAACCGGTCCCTTTGGGATTGGCGCGGGGGTTGCTAAGGGGATAGGGCGTGATCAGTGGTTTCCAAGGCGGGGTTATTTCTGGCCTAACCTAGATTATGGGTGAGATCCAAGTGCCCCAGATGGTTCAGAGGGGTTAGCGGTGGGTTCCGCCCACTTGGCGGAGTTATCGAACCCTCCTGAGCCGTTTGGGGCGTTTGTAACCCCCCCATGAGCCAGGTTAGGCCAGATCTACCCCCCAAGTGGTATCCACGGATCGATTCCGTATCCTGTTAGCAGCCCCCGCGCCGATCCCAGCGGCGAGGTGGTTTAGATGTCCAGGGGGTCTCACGAGTCCCAGCCGTTTCCTGGGGATATTTTGTTTCGCCCCGCATCCGTTAATGGCAGCAATGCCCGACAACCGCAGGGCCCAAGTCGAGGGACAACGCCCAGATTGAACAACCGTTTAAATCAGATCGTTGGAGATTCAGGTTTTCAATCCATATCTCGGGCCTCTGGCGGCGGTTCGGGACGATTCTGGCCCCCCCCCAGAACGTCCTCGGCGAGGCGCACGTGCTGGAGAGCATCCCGAGGCTGGAAAACCGCAGAGCTCCGAGGAAAGCCCCCCCGACGACCTCGAACCTTGAGCCTCGACCGCGGCGGGTCGGCGGCGGCTCTTCGGCGCACCCGAACACCGTTGGCCAGGGGCACTCCTGCCGCGACCCGCGCAGGCGATGGCCTCGCAAGGCTCGGCGGTGGCGGCGGCGCAGCGGGAGGCCTGGCAGCTCGAGCGGGCGGCGGCCTGCCAGGACGAGGCGGAGGCGGAGGCGGCGGCGCGGCGCGAGGGCTCGCAGCTGGAGCACGGGGGGCAGAAACAAATTGCTGTCTCCCCTCTCCTCCTCCTCCTCCTCCTCCTCCTCTCCTCCTCACCTCCTCCTCCTCCTCCTCCTCCTCCTCCTCCTCCTCCTCCTCCTCCTCCTTCCTCCTCCTCCTCCCCCTCCCCTCCTCCTCCTCCTCCACTCCTCCTCCTCCTCCTCCTCCTCCTACTCCTCCTCCTCCTCCTCCTCCCTCCTCCTCCTCCTCCTCCTCCTCCTCCTCCTCCCTCCTCCTCCTCCCCTCCCTCCTCCTCCTCCTCCCTCCTCCTCCTCCTCCTCCTCCTCCTCCTCCTCCTCCCCTCCTCCTCTCCTCCTCCTCCTCCTCCTCCTCCTCCTCCTCCTCCTCCTCCTCCTCCTCCTCCTCCTCCTCCTCCTCCTCCTCCTCCTCCTACTCTTCCTCCTCCTCCGCCTCCTCCTCCTATTTCTCCTCCTCCTCCTCCCCCCTCCTCCTCCTCCTCCTCCTCCTCCTCCTCCTCCTCCTCCTCCTCCTCCTCCTCCCCCCCTCCTCCTCCCTCCCCTCTCCCCGCTCCTCCCTCCTCCTCCTCCTCCCCCTCCTCCCCTCCTCCTCCTCTTCCTCCTCCTCCTCCTCCTCCTCCTCCTCCGCCCTCCTCCTCCTCCTCCTCCTCCCTCCTCCTCCTCCTCCTCCTCCTCCTCCTCCTCCTCCTCCTCCTCCTCCTCCTCCTCCTATTCCTCCTCCTCCTCCTCCTGTCACCTGCTTGATGTCTCCCTTCTGTTCCTTCCCGCCTGCCCGCCCGCCTACGTCGCCCCGCCGGCCCTGGCCTGTCGCCTCCGCGTTCGCCGTCGTCTGCTTGCTTCTCGTGCGCTTTTCTCCCGCGCCGTCGTTGCGCAGCGCGGACCGCCGGGAGCCCGCGGCGGAACGCCGAGTCCTTGGGCCGTCAAGGCGGCAGCTCAAAGATGGGGCCCAGAGGGGATTGGCGCAGGGGGTTGCCGAGGGCCTCTGGGGATCGAGGTTTTCGGTCGGCTGCGCCGGATCTCGACTGGTGTTCAGCATCGGAATGCTCTCCAGCTGTGTCTCGCCGAGAGCGTTCTGGGGGTGCCTGGATCGACCCGAACGGTCGCCAGAGGCCCGAGTCATGGCCGGAAAACCAGCTGGGACGGGGGTACTGTGATCGGCGTGGGAGATGCTGAGAGGATAGGGGGTTACTTCGGTGAATGCCATGGTGGGTCATACTTGGCACAAGTGGGCTACCAATGCTCCAAGTGGCTTAGGGGGGCTACATGACTCCGCTAAGTGGGCGGAACGAACTTTGTGTCTGGATCGCTGACTCCCCTAAGCCATTTGGGGCATTCGTCAGCAACTAGGGAGCTGGGTTAGGCCAGATATGACCAACCTTGGCATGCACTGATAGCCCTCCTATCCCCTGAGCACCCCCGTGCCGATCCCAATGGGTCCCTGCAGGAGGGATGGGGCGTGGCATCAAACACTGAAGACACATCGGTCCGGAAAGCTCTACAATTGCCGTGGCGCCCGATTCGGTAGAAGAGGGTTCGGCACCTCCTCCCCCTGGAGATCGAGGATCGAGAAGAGAGGATCGAAGATCGAAGAGGCTTTGGACATTCCTCTCGAGGAGAGGATCGAAGATCGAAGATCCAAGATCGAAGAGGATCGAAGATCGAAGAGGAGGGTCGAGGACCGAACAGGCTCTTTGGGGGTCCTTGGCAGTCCTGAGGGGTCCAGCGCGGTCCGTTTTCCAGAAGAGCTGGCGACACCCACGTATCTTGGTGACCCCCCTGGGCATCGACTGGTCTCCAGAAGTCCTTGGAAGCTTCTTCCGAGCGATGTGCTCTCCACCAGCCAGGTGACGGCACCGTCGCGAATGCTTGAGCGGAGCGCGCTCCAACGCGAGGATTGCAACCGGCGTTGTGGGTCAAGGCAGGCGGAAGACCGCGAGCAGGCCTGCAAAGCAGCTGCGTTCAGCCCAGCGTGGAGATTTCGGCTCCGCAGCGATGCAGGCCGATACGCGCACGGTTCGATCCGATCCGAGTTCCCGATTCGATGCTGACTGATCTTGCATCGGATCTATCATAATCCGAATTCGTCCTCACCCAGTCTCCGTCGTACAGTGGAGACCCATGCTAAGAAACGCCCAGCTCGCCTCCAGGCTGCCCTGGGTTTCTTGGGTTTCGATAGTCTTGCTATGGAGAGCGTGACGCTCCCACACCAAACGTTTCAGTGGACGTCTTCGGGGGTCTCAGGGTTGTGCTCCCTGTCGAAACTTCTTTGTGGACTGGCCTCCACTGTACTTCAGGCCCCTGGAGGTTCCCAGGCATCCACCGATCTTCTTCTTCGGAGCGCTGCCCCAGATCAGCCACGCGCAGAGGGGGGTGGGGGGAGGGGGGGAGGGCTTCTTAGAAGCACCCCTGCTTCTTAGAAGGCGCGGGCCTCATCTGTAGATGCAAGGCCGGCGCCTTCCTAGCAGCAGCCTCCTTTTAAAGAAGCCCTCCCTCCTCCCTCCACCCCGGGGGCCCCCTTGTGCGCGCCGCCAACCAGAGGGCCCGACCCCTTCCCTGGGGCCAGAGTCTTCCGCCTCGGAGGCCCCCTGTGGATGGCCCCGTGGCCCCGGCAGCAGGCCCCATAAGAGGCCGACGTCCAGGACCGCGCCCGGGTTGGAACAAGTACCGTCGTCGGAGATCTGGGTCCCGTTTTTTTTTGTTTCTTGAGGTCTTCTTGGCCTCCCAGATGTCGGGGTCGGCAAAGAGGGGGGTGATGACTAGGGGGGTGGATATCATGGCGGGGGCCATGATATTTCCCCAGATTTCATGGCGCCTCTTCTTATTTCATTACGTCCCTGGCCCCCCCATTGGGCCGCGCACATGCCGCCAGTCATGATTTGCGCCCCCCCCCTCTTGGACACCCCCCTCTTGGCCGCTCCCGAAGATGTGGTCCGAGCCGATGGGGTCGGAGGATCACGCCGCAGCGGCGACACATCGCCGATGCGGTTCCCTGTGGAGCCCGACTTGCTTCACGTCGGCGTCGCCGATGCACCGCCGACGTTACCGATGTATCGCTGGTGAAGCGGCGATGCGGCGCGGTCCTCCGACCCCACCTACCCCGACCCCCTCTGGAAGGCTTCGAGGTCTCCAGAGGCTCTCGGAGGCCTCTTCCAGGCGACCGCATGGCCGCCGGCCCCCCCTCTCAGGCGCAGCACTCGTGGGGACAGGCTCGGGGGGGGACGCATCGACCCACAATCGCCCAGTCGTCGCCGCCTGGGGCCCGATGGCCCGCCCCTTCCCAGGATGGTGGGGATGCGCTGTCGGGGACCCAGCGCTGATCTGTCGGCGATGTACCGCCGAGATTCCGGCTCCATGCTCCTCCCTGCTGTGCCAGTGCCCCAGATCCTTGGAGGTCTCTGCCAGAGGGCGGGCAGTGATAAACGTCGAGCTGTGCACATGCACCGATCCTGGCCGAGCCAGGAGGGCGCCTGCACCCATCCCTGGGGCCACGATGGACCTGGCCAGGTTCGGTGCATGTGCAAAGCTCCCTTCCCCGCCTCTCCTCCTCTTCCTCTGCATCCCCTTTTTCCCCCTCCTCGGCGGAGGAAAATGTACCTATACTGCTACCCTTCCCTCATTTTCCCCTTTTTCGGCCTCCTGGGAGGCCCTCATCGCCACCTCTGTATTCGCCTCGAAATCCCCGTCAGGGCGCACCCCGGGAGAGGTCCGGGGAGTAGCGGTATCGGTACCTTTTGGTTTCCCCACTCTCCTCTGTCCTTCGTCACGTGCCCATGCGCTTCGGAAGCTGGAGCATATACATTACCAGTGGCGGGCGTTTTTTCAATCCCAGGACTTTGCTGGGGTCGGGGACGACGTCGGGGTGGTGTGGTGTATACTTTTTTCCCCGTTTTCCGGGGGAAACGATATACACCAGGACCCCGCATACACCAGGATCCGCTGTCCCGTGCGAGATTCGGTGTTAGGCCAGACAAAGGCGTCGGTGTATGGAGTTCGGTTCCCTATGCGCTGGCCCGTGGCGCCACAGAGTCTGGAGGCTTCGGCCCCACGGGCTTGTCCCCCCTGCAGGCCACGGGGGCGCGCAGCAAGAAGCCGCAGGCTCTTTGTCGGGGTGTCCTGGGCTTCTTCGCTCCTCGCGCTGCGCGGTGGCTTCCCGCGGCCGTGGAGGAAGCAGCTGCGTTCGGGGTTTTCCTCCAGGCTTCCCCGCAGGTGCACCTCGCGCACGGGCTCTCAGGGCTGGGTTTCCTGCGAGGGCTTCTTGCGGCCGCGCCCGCACCGTATCCTTTCCCCCCCCCCTCCCCCGAACAGGAGCGGGCGGCGGTCTCCCAGGCCTCGCAGGCTTCGCAGGCCTCGCAGCGCCTCGCGGCGCCGGGCTCGCAGGACCACCGCCGAGCGTCGTTCGGTTCGGCGCGGCCGGAGAGCTCGCGGCAAGAGTGGTGGCCGCGCACAGAGGCGGGTGGGGGGGAGGAGGGGGGGGCTTCTTAGAAGAGGCTGCTTCTTAGAAGGCGCGGGCCCGTCCGTCTACAGAAGGAATATTCAGAAATGGTAAAAACATGCCTGGGGACGATTTTGGTTGGACAATCTTTCAATATTTGTTGACTGTAGGGCGACATGCCCCGCCGAATTCTAAGAAGCCTCCCCCCTCGCCCTAACCCCCCTTTGTGCGCGCCGCCAAGACTGGTCACGAGGACCGACAGCAGCTCCTGCTCGTTTTGAACAGGACCTCGCTGTCAGTGCCGCCGCGGGCGTGGTCCCTTGGAGACAGACGCCCGGCTGCCCCACAGCGGCCGCTATCGGTTTTGGACAGCATGTGCCGTTGGGCATCGTACCCGTTTTTTGCGTTCCCGTGTCAGTCGGCGGTTGCTGTGCCCTGTCTCCCTAATTAAAGCTGTGCGTAGCCCGCCTAGCTTTTAGCGGAAGAGGTTCGCTCTCGCCCCGCAGATCAAAAAAACGTGTCAGTCGGCGGCGAGCTCCGGGGGGAGGGAAGGAGAGGGCCTTTTCAGAAGGCTCGGGAGCCCCCCGGCCTTCTGAGAAGTTTTCTAAGCCTCCCCCGAAGACAGAGAAAAGTCCTCAGAAGGTGCGAGGGCTTCCGTGAAGTCCCGCCGCCTTCTGAGAAGGCCTTCTCTTTCTCATTTCCCCCCCTCGCTCGCCGCCAAATCGTACCCGTTTTTTGCGTTCCCGTGTCAGGTGTCCAAAGCGGTGCTGCTCGAAGATCGGTTCACGCAGGATTTCCTTGCCTTGGGGCGCGCTCTGCTGCTGCTGCGCCTCGCCAGGAACGTTCCGGAGGTGCCCGAAATCGTCCCGAACGGCTGCCTTAGGCCCGAGTTACAGTGAAGACCCTCCAGGGTGCCCTGGGTTTGAATGTCAATGGTTTTGCTATGGAAAGCGTGACGTTCCCACACCAAAGATCCATGGACGTCCGCGGGTCCCAGGGTTGGGTTTCTTGCGGAAGGTTTCTAGGTTTCTGGTCCACTGTACTCCAGGCCCCTGGAGGTTCCCAGGCATCTTAAGTGCGCACCTTCTTCTTCGTCTTCTTCTTCTCATTCATTTTTTTCTCATTCTTCTTCTTATTAGTTTTACCATTATTATCTTTAATTATTACTAGTATCGTTATTTGTTATTCTCATTCTCATTATCATTCTCATTCTCATTATTTTGCAATTGATATTAGTACTCGTATTTTTATTATTCGTATGAGTATCAGGATTAGTATCAGTATTCGTATTCGTATTAGTACTAGTACTAGTATTAGTATTAGTATTAGTACTAGTATTCGTATTAGTATTAGTATTAGTATGAGTATGAGTATGAGTATGAGTATTAGTAATAGTAATAGTATTAGTATTAGTATTCGTATTCGCATTCGTATCTGTATTCGTATTCGTATTCGCATTCGTATTAGTATTAGTATTAGTATTAGTATTAGTATTAGTAGTAGTATTAGTAGTATTCGTTTTCGTATTCGTATTCGTATTCGTATTCGTATTTGTATTCGTATTCGTATTCGTATTCGTATTCGTATTCGTATTCGTATTCGTATTCGTATTCGTATTCGCATTCGTATTTGTATTCGTATTCGTATTCGCATTCGTATTCGTATTCGTATTCGTATTCGTATTCGTATTCGTATTCGTATTCGTATTCGTATTCGTATTCGTATTCGTATTCGTATACGTATTCGTATTCGTATTCGTATTCGTATATTCGTATTCGTATTCGTGTTCGTAGTAGTAGTAGTAGTAGTAGTAGTAGTAGTAGTATTCGTTTTCGTGTTCGTATTCGCATTCGTATTCGTATTAGTATTAGTATTCGTATTCGTATGAGTATTAGTATTAGTATGAGTATTAGTATTAGTATTAGTATTAGTATTAGTATTAGTATTAGTATTCGTATTACTATTAGTGTTAGTATTAGTATTAGTATGAGTATTAGTATTAGTATTAGTATTAGTATTAGTATTAGTAATAGTAATAGTAACAGTAATAGTAATAGTAATAGTATTCGTAACAGTAATAGTAATAGTAATAGTATTCGTATTCGTATTCGTATTCGTATTCGTATCCGTATCCGTATCAGTATCAGTATCAGTGTCAGTATCAGTATTAGTATTCGTATTAGCATTAGTATTAGTATTCGTATTCGTGTTAATGTTACTATTCGTATTCGTATCAGTATTAGTATTAGTATTAGTATTATTATCAGTCTTAGTATTGGTATTAGTATTAGTATTAGTATTAGTATTAGTATTCGCATTCGTATTAGTATTAGTATTAGTATTAGTATTAGTATTCGTATCAGTATTAGTATTAGTATTAGTATTAGTATTAGTATTAGTATTAGTATTAGTATTAGTATTAGTATTAGTATTCGTATTCGTATTCGTATTCGTATTAGTATTCGTAGTAGTATTAGTATTAGTATTAGTATCAGTAGTACTATTAGTATTAGTATTAGTATTAGTATTCGTATTAGTATTAGTATTAGTATTAGTATTAGTATTAGTATTCGCATTCGTATTCGTATTAGTATTAGTATTATTATTAGTAGTAGTATGGGTATTGGTATTGGTATTGGTATTGGTATTGGTATTGGTGTTGGTATTGGTACTGGTATTGGTATTCGCATTCGTATTCGTATTCGTATTAGTATTAGTATTAGTATTCGTATTAGTATTAGTATTAGTATTAGTATTAGTATTAGTATTAGTATTAGTATTAGTATTCGTATTAGTATTCGTATTAATAATAGTATTAGTATTCGTATTAGTATTAGTATTAGTATTAGTATTCGTATTAGTATTAGTATTAGTATTAGTATTAGTATTCGTATTAGTATTAGTATTAGTATTAGTATTCGTATTAGTATTAGTATTAGTATTAGTATTAGTATTAGTATCAGTATGCGTATTAGTATTAATAGTCGTATTTGTATTAGTATTCGTATTATTATAAGTATTAGTGCTCGTATTAGTACTAGTGTTCGTATTAGTATTATCAGTTTCATTTTTAGAATTATCGTTGTTGGTATTACCATTCATATCACTCTTCATCGTCTTCTTCTTCTGGTGGACTGGCCTCCACCTGTACGGCGCGAGCACCGACTTCCGCGGCTACACGTCAGAGTGACCCTTCGACGGGGGGGGGGGGGGGGCCACGCGGGGCCCCAGCCCAAGCACACATGCAGGCCGCTGCTGGCGCACAGCGCGCAACCATCGGCAGGGCCGCGCTGCAGAGGCCTCTGCTGCCCAGGGCCTCTCCTGGAGTGTGGCCGAGTCGACATCGCCGCCGTCGTCCGCCGTCCTTCGTGGGCTCGAAGGAGCGAGGATCGACGCTCACAGATCTGGGGTCAGTGCTGCGAGTGAGGCTCGGGGGATCCTGCGAGGCTCGCCGTCGATGGGGGCTCGGGGTGTCGAGGATCGATGCTCGAGGAGATCGTGCGTTTTCGGCCTCCTCTGGGGCCTCCGTCGGGGCCTCTGGAAGCCTCCGTGGACCAGCGGATCAGTTTGCGACCATTTGTGAACCCTACCCCTGCGGGTCCCATCGACGCTGCGGCATCGGACACCGCCGCCAGGGTCCGCCTGGTTGCAGACGTCGTTCCACTTCTGACCCCCAGCAGATTTTTCACAGATCTGACTTGCAGGGTACTCCGAGTCTCTTAGTAAGCGTCGGGGGGTGTCACCCCCGCCGACAGCCCCACATCGACCCCCGTCACGGGCAGCCACCGCGCGCCGAAGGCGCTCCGACCCCCGGCGCGCCGCGACGACGAGGCGAGGTTGACCCCCGTCGGGGGGGCACCCCCCGCGCATATGAAGAAACCAATTGCAGGGTTTACACGCGCCCTGGAAGCCAGGACGTTGTATACCATGCTTTTGCATGCCAGTCGTCGGAGGAGGGCCATGGGGGGCGGCAGCGCCGGCGACGCGCCGGGGCACTCTGACGCGGGAGAGGGCTGCTCTTGACGCAGCGAGCTTCTCCGATGCATCCCCAGCGTTATATCCCGCAGGGGCGCGCCCGCGCAGCAGGCGCGAAAGCCGGGCGTGGGCGCGAAAAGGGCATGGCCAAGAGAGACGCGCGCGAGCCGTTTTTTGGTTTCGTTCTGGTAGGTCCCTCGGAATGCTCGCCGCTTGGGCGACCTACAGTCGACCCGCAGAGTAAGGATAGGCATCCCTCCCAAGGGTACCCTTGCTGACCTTGCCTCCTGGGTCCATCCTGGGCCACTTTCGCTGGCCGCGCCCCGCTCGAAAAGCTTCGAGGTGGGCTTCCAAGGCCCTTGCATCCTTATCGCGCATCCTTACTCTACGGGTTGACTGTAGCCCCGCTGCCCGTGGAGCAGCTGACAGTGGCCGTCGCAGCGGTCCCGGCCGCGCAAGCGGGGCAAAGGCCGGACGCGCTGCGCCCGCAATGCTCCTTCATGCGAATTGCTGCAAGCACGTGCGACAGCATTGTATGTCCAGGCTGTCTTCCGTCGACGAAAGGGTCGACTGGGCGCGACTTTGACCGCCAGCACGCGCGTGGCGCGATCGATTCGGTGGCCCCTCGGTTTCTCGACCTAAGCGATGGGGACAGGATGGTGTAGCGTGGTAACCGACTCCTATGGGGTGATGCGCTGATGGCTCTGAAGCGAATGCGGCGCGCCTGCCAGAACACATATTAGCCTGTCTATGGTCGCGCGTTGGGGCGCAAACCCAGCTTGGGCGGCGTCCGTTGCGCAGAACCGCGCGCGCAAATGCGCACTGCCAGTCGGCCCGGCATTGGGACCAGCCGTGGGGAGAAGAGCCCAGGAGAACATGGAGGAGGAGGAGGAGGAGGAGGAGGAGGAGGAGGAGGAGGAGGAGGAGGAGGAGGAAAAGAGGGAAAGACCGCGAGCCACGCTTGGCTTCACAGCCAGCGCACCTCTTCGGAACGCCCAGGTGCACGCTTGAGCACCGCCCCCGAAGGTCCCTGGCGCTGCTGGGTCAGGCGCACGTCGGAGCGGCCAGGCATGCAAACGGGTCGGCGCGAGCGGTGTTTGGGCCGTTGGCTCGAACGACCCCGGGCAGCTGGCTTGCCTCGACACGCGGGCCGCCGAGCCGCACCCTGCCGCGGTGCAGGAGCACCCTTTGATTGAGGAGAGTTTGATCACATCGCCCGTCTCAGGGCTCAGGAAAGTTTGATTGAGGAAAGTTTGATTGAGGAAAGTTTGATTGAGGAAAGTTTGATAGAGGAAAGTTTGATTGAGGAAAGCTTGATTGAGGAAAGTTTGTTGCGATGCAGGGCTCAGGGCCACATCGCCCGTTTGCTTGAGGAAGGCGGCACGAGAGAGGCCGCTGCCGCGCGACGCGTGGCTGCGGCCGCGTGGAAGCGGTGGGCGTGCCTTCTCCGCGTGGACGCCGCGCCCCCTCGGGGAGGGGCAGCCCGCTCGTGACGAGGGCCCGCTGGAGCGTTTTGCTGCCGCTGGGCACGGCCGGCGCTGCCCCGTGAGGAGGCCACCCGTGCTCTTCAGTCACTGCCGACGGATCACCCGAGGGGGGCACGAAGGTGAGCCGCGTTCCGCGCACCGCGGCTTGGAGTTGCAGGGTGTTGGAAAGGGGCCCTTCTCCAAGGCGGCGGCCGCGGGGGTGTGAAGAATTGTCCGCGCCTCGCGCATCTCGCACCGCGCGGATGTGGATACGGTGGTTCGCGTCGTGTCGACTGGCGCGGACTCCGCCTCCAGCGTTCCACGTTGAACGCCGCCTGCAACCCAGGATCGGCCTGTCGGAAACGGCCGATTGTTCAAGGTGGAAGGATCCTTGCGGTCGGTGTCAGGAACTTGCGCCGCAGTCGGCACGGCACGAACCTTCCGTACGGAGATGTTCGAAGGAGAAAGACGGCATACGCAAATTTTTGGCGCTCCGGGGTGCCCAGCTCAGATCCAAGAAATTCACGCGGAGCGCCAACATCTTTTATGTTTATTGCAATTGTTCTTCTTCTAGCTGTTCGCCGCTCGTACCTCGTACTGAGCATCGGCAGCGCCCGTGGGTGCACCGACGCCGCGGCCGGGCTGCTGCCACGGCCCCCGCTGCCGCTGCTGGCCGCGCCGGCGCACTCAGCTTGGAATTCTTCCGCAGCTGAGTGCCCTCCCTTTTCTCCCGTCCTTCGCGGCCGCCCCGTCTGTCCAGATCCCCCCTCTTGCACGCCGGCCAAATCGCGTATCGGTCGCACCGACCGCGTCCCGCTGGGGTAGCACTTCTGCCCCGCTGCTGACGTAGAGCCTAACTGGAAGCCGGCGGTAAACCGTCAACCTTGGTTACCGCCGGGAACTCGTAGAGCTTCCTTGCCATATACATGAATGGCACGCGAGCGCGGCAATCATAGAAACGGTGCGGTTTCATAGAAATGTGCTTGACAGCTCCTGGCTTGTCCACAGTTCGAGTTCGTCTCGATACTGCAGACTAGCACTCGTGATCATCCCCATTCGAACAATTATCTTTCTCGGCTGCGTAGCTTGCCTACAGCTCGAATTAAGCAGAGAAAACCAACACCGCCAATCTAACATCGGAACAGCGCACATAGTTTTTTAGTCGCAGTTCTGGTATCAGACGGATCTCAGCCGTCTAAATGCTTTCAACTAACGCTTCTCAGAATTTCCTGCCGATTTGTCTATATTTGAGCTCCGTATCTAGCCTACAGCTCGACTTGAGTACAGAAAACAAACATCATCTGTCACAAAAAATGCAGAGTGCGAGTAGTTTTTTTTGTTTCAGTTGTAGCTCTGGTAGCAGACCAATCTCAGACGTGTCGATACTGTAGGCGACTTTGTCGGATTATTTCCTGTTGAGCGGTGTGCTTCGCAGCTCCTTAGCTTCCCTACAACTCGAATTAAGTACAGAAAACCAACACTGCTTCTCACCAGCATGAAAGAAGGCAGATAATGATTTCGTCGCAGCTCTGGTAGATGACCGATTTCAGGCGTCTGTATATTTAGACTGGTGCTTCTGAGCATTTCCTTTCGATTCGTGTGCATTTCAGCTCCGTAGCTGGCCTGAGCTCGATCTGAATTAGAGAAACGCATATCATCTCTGCTACAATATTTACAGTGCGAATGGGTTTTGAGTCGCAGTATTGGTTGCAGGCCGAATTCAGACGTTTCGATACCACAGGCAAATGTGCCAGGTCATTGTCTGTTCGGAAAAATGCTTCCGGGCGCCGTAGCCAGCCTACAGCTCGAATAAAGCAGAAGAAACTACCATCATTTCTTGAGCAATTAGCAGAGTACGAATAGTTCTTCGGTCCGAGCTCTGATGGCAGACCGACCTCAGGCATTTAGATACTCGAGGTTTAGCGCCGCTGATGATTTTCTTTCGATTGCTGTGCCGAACAGCTGTGCATCTTATCTGTAACTCGAGCAAACTTAAGAAAGCCGACAGCACCTGCCAAGATGGCACTTAACAACCGATCCCGCCCACATGCTTTTTGACAGTAGTATCCACCTGATCGACCTGATATCAAGATGGCGAGCGGGAATGAGGTCGAATATGGGGGACAAATATCAGAATTCTAGCGACTTGTTGAATTCCGAGAAAATGATTAAAAAAAGAGGGCAGAACAAGACAAAACTTCCGTCGAGATTTTTCGAGCCAGCTAGCCCGCCAACGCGCCGGATTTATTCTTAAGCTTCGCCGCTTCGCTCTTAGGGAAGCTCTACGAGTCACATTTAAATGAACGTCTCGCCGCTCATGAGTCGTCGTCGTATGGCCGCCGCTCAGCCGGGCAGGAGCTGTCGGGTGGCCGGCGGGCGGCGGCGCTGCTGGCCGCCCGGAGCGGCCGCAGCATCACCGTGGAGGACTCGGACGAGGAGGAGGCGCCGAGGGGGCGCGTCGGAGGGCCACAGAGCCAGAGGTGGAAGAGGTACTCCAGATTTCGTCATAAAAGGGAGGGGGTCTGGACCCTCCAAGACTAGCCATTTCAGACCCCCCCCCCGTGGGAGAACCCTCCAAAACATCGTCCCCAGACGCCCCCAGGCCCTCCAAGATAGCTTGGAAAAGACCCCCCCCCGAAATGAGACCCCCCTCCCTTTATTACGAAATCTGGAGTACCCATGCGGTGGGGGCGGTGGTGAAGTCAAGGGCCAAGCCCCTGCCAACGGGGCGTTTAGTGAACGGGGCGGGCGGGGCGGCCGCGAAGGGGCCTCCTCCAGCGAGAGCGGGGCGACGGTGCATTTGCCTCGCACGAGCGCGTGATAGATCGGGACGGCAAAAACGTCGATACATCATCGTAACTCTGGGCGGGGGGGTTTACCTCGCACTTGTGCGCGGCAAGTCTGTTTTTTTGAATACGCCATTGAGGACGCACCCTCAGCTACCGGCCCGTTTGCCAACGCCCCGTTTTGCAGGCGCTTGGAAGGAACATGCCCAGGAATCTTCAGACCATGGAGGACTCCTTGCCTGACCAGGGCGGTGGGGATATCCATGGCCAGTCAGCAACTGAATGTCCACCCGCTTCCAGGCCCTGGGTTCCTTGTTTCAGGGTTCCATATCCACTGCCCTCACCGTGTTGCTGCCCTTCCCTCGTCGTCGCCACTTTGGGCCAGAGCGCGCCCCGGGAGAGGCCCAGAGGGGGAGCGGCATCGGTAACCTCCCCCCCCATCCCCACAGAGCGGTGTGGTGTGCTGGGCCCTCCCCCCCCCCCAAAAGGCAGAAACCGCCGAAAAGACCGCCGAAGACTTACAGTGCCGTTTTTAATACATGCTCCGCGTGCGGATCATGTATTTAGATGCAGGGATTTAGTATCAAAAGCAACGATGAGTTCATGCATGCACTTATTCATACATTAATCATGTATAAAAAATCTAATATTTTCAAAATCCAGTGTATTAAACATTGCCCTGTACGACGGCAGGGCACCGCCGAAGACCGCCCGAGGCCGAGGGGCAGCAGGGGGCCCCTGGGCGCACGTGCGCAGCAGCTGCCAGTGGAGGGGGACCCGCCGGCCGCCCAGACGAGGCAGCGGGCGGAAGGTGGCGGCGGGCCCCCGGCGAGGCGTGCCCCCGGCCTGCCCGCGCGCGCCCGGGGGCCGCCGCCGGCTGGCTCGGGCCCCCCCCCCCCCCAGGCGGTGTGGTGCCCACACCGCGTGGGCCACGTGGGGCGTTCCAGGAATCGGCGGCGAGCGAGGGGGGGAACTGAATTGGGAAGGAGAAGGCCTTCTCAGAAGGCGGCGGGGCTTCTCAGGAGCCCTCGCGCCTTCTCAGACGTTTTTTCTGTCTTCGGGGAGGGCTTCGAAAACTTTTCAGAAGGCCAGGGGACTTCTGAACCTTCTGAGAAGGTACGCCCCTTCTCACTTCCCCCCCTGGCTCGCCGCCTAAAGAAAAGAGGGCCTTGCCTTCCAGGATCGAGGGAGTTGTCGTCTCTTCCGCGGCGGAAGGCGGCGGCAGGCCATCGGAAGGAGAGCGAGGCCGCCTCCGCCGGCGGAAGCCGGCGGGAGCTCGGCGGAAGGCGGCGGAAGGAAAAGATGCGCCCCCAAGGGATGAAAACGTTTTTGGGCTCAGGGTGTCCGAAATCGCCCATGTGGACGCGGGTCGAAATTGAATCGATTCATTGAAATCGATGGATCATCGCGCGATTGATTGAAATCGCTTGAAATCGATTCACTCGATCAGTCGATCGAAAGCGACTGATTGATTGAAGTCGCCCGCAGGGGGGGCGGGCGCTGGCCGAAACGTCGCTCGATTGGAAGCACGTGGGGATGCCGTGGTCGCCGGCCAGACGCGCGACAGAGACAACGCACCCACGCGCGCCCCGGGCACAGAGCGATCAGGGGTCGCAGCGGCGTCTCCCCGGGCGCACCGCGGGCGCAGACTGCGATTCTGGCGCCCGAGGCGCCAATTGCACAGAGTGCGTTTCCGGGCCGAGCCCGCGCCCAGTGGAGGTCTCTCCATAGGGGAACAAAAAGTGACAGAAACATAACAACTCGGAGGTCCGCGCGGAGTTCTCGGATCGGCGCTGGACCCCCCCCTCCCTGGCGCGCGGAGCGCGCCAGGGGCGGCGCCGGAGGCGCCGCCGGGGGGCCCCAGCGCCGATCCGAGAAGTCCGCGCGGACCTCCGAGTTTCTATGTTTATGTCACTTTTTGTTCCCCTGCGACTCTGGTTGGGCGGCCCCGGGAAGGCGGCCCAGGGAAGGCTCCGAGGGGCCGCGCGCCAGGAGGCTCCCAAGAGGCCCCCAAGAGGCCCCCCCAGAGGCTTTCCAGAGGCACCCAAGACGCCCCAAGAGGCTTCGTCGAGGAGGCAGAGATCACTGATGCCACTCCAGCCCCTGGCGTCTCGGGGGAGCGCGCCGCTGCTGGCAGGGCCTGGGGCCCCGCGGGGGGGCCCCACGGCCCTCGCGCTCTCGCCGCGCTCGCTCGCGTCCCCGAGGCCAGGGCCCCCGGGGCCGCCCGCGGGCGCGGGGGAGCGAAAGCCCTCGCCCGAGGAGGGGGCAAGGCACGCAGAGGCACAGCGCAGCGTCGATCCCCCGGGGACTGCGGGGCCACACGGGGAGTGAGGGCTGGCCACGCGCAGAAGGGGGTAAGGGGGGGGGAGAAGGCTTCTTCGAAGCACCCCTGCTTCTTAGAAGGCGCGGGCCTTCTTTGTAGATGTAAGGCCGGCGCCTTCTGAGAAGCAGCCTCCTTCTAAGAACCCTTCCCCCCTCCTCCTACCCCCGTGTGCGCGCCGCCAAGAGGGGGGAGGGGGGGAAGACGAACATCCAGAAAGGGGGGATCCTGGGGTTTGTGCTGACTCGTCTGCATGTCCCAGGGAGATGTGGGAATCTATGGGAAGCTGGGGGGGAAGACGAGCATCCAGAAGATGTGCGGAAACAGGGGGAATCCTGGGACTTGTGCTCATTCGTCTGCGTGTCCCAGGGCCCCTTCCCCCCCTCTTCCCCCCCGCTCTTCCTCGTCATCCCCCTCCTCCTCCTCCCCCTCCCCCTCCCCCTCCCCCTCCCCCTCCTCCTCCTCCCCCTCCTCCTCCTCCTCCTCCTCCTCCTCCTCCTCCTCCTCCTCCTCCTCCTCCTCCTCCTCCTCCTTCCCCCCCTCGTTTCTCGGGCGCCCCCCGGCGGTGCGGTGCCCAGACCGCGCGGCGAGCCGGTGGGGGCTCCGGGGTCGCTGCGCGGCTTCTCGGGGCTCGGCTCGTTCTCCGGGGGCGCCTCGGGCGACCCAGGGCCTCCAGGGCCCGCGAGCCGTGCGGTGGCGGACCGCGCGGCGAGGGCGCCGGGGATGCCGAGGCCACCATCCGGTCCGGCATGTCCCCCTCGGGGCCGCGGAGGGGTCCGCCTCCAATCGGGACCTCGCAAACGGGAGGGGGGGGGCCACAGGTCAAGGGCATGCAGAACGCCCCCCACCCTGGTTTGCGAGGCGCGGTGCGCTGAATCTCCTGTGGACTGGCGGGGCAAGCCCTGCGTGATGCGCCGCGTCCTGGCGGCTCTGAACTTTGGGGGTTCCCAGGAGGTTTACAGACCACGCACTTGTAACCCAGGGTAGGGCCGTTTTTTCATCCCTCAAATAGGGGGGGGGGGAGTTCGGTCCGCTGGCGCATCGAGCCGCAGAAGAACGGTGCAGAACGAGGTCTCCAGCCGCGGCCGGAACCTGAGAGGCGTCGACAATCGGGGCGCGCGGGGGGGGGCATCGTTTTTCGGAAATTCGGTGCACCAGCGGATCGAACTCCCCCCCCCCTCAGGGTCTAGGATGTTTGGCAAAACTGATGGATCTCCCCGTTTCCAGAACTGGCGCGGGCTTCCGCTTGTGTTTCCCTTGCTCCTGCCCTTGCCTCTTTGCTTGCCCTTTCCCGCTCCCTCTCTCTTCACCGCCGCTTGGCGGCTCAAGCCTTTTCAAGGCCAAGCTGGGGGTCGGCCTCAGGTGGCCTAAGGCCGGGCCCCGAGACCGGGGCCGGAAGACCTTCGCCCGAGTTCGGGCACGAAGGGGGCGCCCGCGGCCATGGAGCTGCGCCTGGCGCCGCGCGGCCGAGACGCGCAGCTGCGCGGCGGCGGAGAGCCCGGGTGCCGAGCGGCACTGGCTCACGCTAGCCGCGGAGCACCCGGGGGCGGAGGGGCAGCGCACGCGACGTGGGCGCAGCCCGCCGCCGCCGAGCAGGCAGCCGGGCGCGCGTCAGCGCCGGCTCCCGCTCAGGCCCAGGCGAGGGCGGCGAAGCGCGCATGCGCGCTGGGGCCCGCCTGGTTCGCCGTCTTCCTGGAGGTGGTGGGGGTGGCCGGCGCCGAGCTCGCGCACGGGCAGGTGATCCCCAACGCCGAGGTCTACTACGACGACGAGGTGAGCGTGGACATGAAGGGGTTCTGGCTCGACGGGCCCATGGACTCCTCCGCGCACGTGGACGCGCTGCCGGTCGGGGTTCGCTCCATCGGCGGGCGTGCTGCTCCCGCAGGGAGCGGTGGAGGGGGCCCGCCGCGCGCGCGCTCTGCGCCGCCGGCTGGCCCTCCCCCCCAGGACCCGGCCCACGCACCCCCCGACCCCCCCGATGGGGACCCATCGTCCTGGATCAGGGGTTGGGGTCTTTTCGGCATCAGCTGGAAAGACATCGGCAACCGCACACACTGGTTTGCCGAGGGGATGGGTGGGGGTACCTTCCGGGCTGTGGGGAGTTCCAGGTCGGCCTTCTCGACCCGCGAGGCAGGAGGCTGGCTGAGCTCCGACGGCGGCTGGGTGCTGTACATGGCGGACCAGATGGGCCTCTCCCTGTTCGGCTCCGCGTGGCCGCTGATCGCCGGGCTCGTGGTTGTCCTCGCCGGCACTGGTGTGGTCGCGCTCTTGGCCCACAACCTGAGGACGCTCTTCGCACCCTGCAGCTGGGCGGCCTGGACCTGTGGTCTGGTGCTGGCGTGCTGCCCCTGCCCGAGGCGCCGGACGCCTGGCGAGGCTAAGCTTGACAAGCTGGTCCCGCCGGCGGCGCCACCACTCACCGACGTGGTGTGGCACGGGCCGATTACGGGTGCCGACCCGACGACCGACTGGTATCGCAAGAGCATCAAGGAGGGCCGGGGCTCCAAGCGCGGCCAGAACGACCTCATGATCAGGGTGGACTACCGGGTCGCCAGGCTCAAGCTCAACATGAAGTCTCCAGAGCGTATCAATCGCCAAGGCTTGTGGGTGGAGTATGACTCCGTGAAGGGTGCCAGCGACAAGAGTTTCAGGCGCGAACTGGAGCAGCGGGATCCTCGCTGGCTTCACCTATGCCGTTCCACCAGCTGTGCCGGGTGCAAGGGGCGCGAGAACGAGCTGCACTGTAAGGAGTACGCCGCGCTTGACAATGAAGCCATCGTGGACCTCGGTGACTACTCGAAGTTCACACCATGCCGAATTTTCGTTTGGCTCTGGAGGGGGATGGGCCTCGTTTGCAAGTTGCTGCTGTACATCCTCTCGTGGCTCTCGTGTTGCGGGGCATGCCTCTGCCGCCGGCGCCGCCGCCGTCACAGGACTGGCGTCGCGGAGCCTGGCGTGCAGGGGTCAGTGGCAAGGTTACTTGATCAGGAGTCCGAGTCCGAGGTGGACGTCGAGGACAACCCCTGCGAGGCGGTGAAGGTGGGGCTCATGATCAAGGGCAAGATGCGCCCACTAGCACCCGAGGGCTGCCGGGGCGCCGCGCGCGGGGACCCCGCTGTGCTGTTGGTGGAAGATGGGCGGGCTTCGGACCTCCCACTTCCAAGCGAAGGGAGCGCGACGGCTTGCCTCTGCGAGCATCACCGGCAAATCTACATGGTCCTGCGTTACGGCGAGAAGTGCTCTCAGGTGACGTGCTTCCGTGAGGCGGTGGGCATGGCCTCAGGGGTTCCGCTCTGCCTGCAGCACCTTGGGGGCGATGCAGCTCGTGCGATCCACGACCACCCTGCAGGAGTTGGGTTCTTCGCGGGGCTGCGGCGCCGGGCTCGGCGGAGCCCAGCTCCGCGGAGCCGCGCGCCTGAGCGGGCAGCTGCCACCCCGGCCCGGAGCCGCACTCCAGAGCGCTCCGCCCCGACGACCTCTGCTCTAGAGGCGCCCCCCAGCCCTGGCGACCCCGTCCCGGCGCCGGCTGGGCCACCGAGCGTGCGCTTCGAAGCGCCGCCGGTTCCAGATTTCCCCAAGCCGCCTACTCCGCCACCCATGCCCCTCGGGCAGCACTTCATCATACGGGCGAGAGTACATTGGCCAGAAGGAGCGCAGTGGATGATTTTCAGAGGCAGGGCAGTCGATGCCGCCGCGGCCAGCACAGTGGCCGACTACCTCGACGGTGCTTTGGCACTCGAAGTGGCAGACCCGTCCGGCATCGCCATCCGCTTTCTCGTGAAGCCTGACGGCGTCCTCCGTGCACCATCTACGGGACCTTCCGGGCGCCTGCCCGCGGGGTTCATCGAGGAAATGCTCCACCACGCGCCCTTGGGATGTGAGGAGCTCGGCATCAGCGTCTCGGCGACCAACGTACCCGAGAAAGTCTGGCACAAGTTGGCGGCGTGGCACGGTCTCCCCGTAGGCGGGCGAGCTGGGCCACTCAGCGAGGCTCGCTGGCGGCTCCTCAGGGAGAAAGTGGCCAACCTAGTCAGGTGGCACCCCGAGGGAGGTGTGGCGCCCAGCCCGAGCTTCGAAGCGCAGGCCACCGAGGCGGACGCCAAGCTGCGCAGCCACTGGCAGCGGCTCGATCGCAGCAGCTCACCCAGACCACCCTCAGGGTCTACACGACGGGGCTCTCGTTCTCCGTCAGCCGAGGGCGGGCGGGCAGCTAGCTCCGAGGCGCCAGCATCAGGAGAGAGTCATCAAGGAGACGAGGGCGGAGACATGATGGCCTGCTACTTGGAGGAGAAGGCCCGTGGGTCGAGCGACGCAGCAGCGGTGCAGAGTGTGGCCGCCGGCTTCGATGAAGAAGCCCAGCAGGTGCTCGCCAGCCTCATCCGCTACGCCCAATACCTCAAGCAGCAGACGAACGAGCCCGAGGAGCTTGCGCGGCTCGATGGGCACATCGGCAGTTGGGAGGTGCTCCAGCAAGTGCCTTCACGACCGCAGACCCCAGAGGCGGCGCCTAGCAGCCTCCAGGGACTTCTCAAGCTCCCTCCCGAGCGCCACCGCTCGCAGGGGCCGCCGGCCTCCCAGGCCGACAGCGTGCCCCTGTTCGAAGCGCGTCCGCCCCTCTCGCCAGCTGCCGCCTCGCCAGCTTTCACTCTCGGACCGCGGGACGCCGGCCTCCCGGCCACCACAGCTGGGTTGGGCCCGGTCGTCCGTCCACAGGCTCCGAACATCGGGGCCCTGTTCTGCTACGACCAGCACATCAGTGACTTGGGCCTGCCCCCAGGTCTGACCACAGCGCCAGCGCGCTACGCCGCTGGGGCCCGGGAGGACGGTGGGGGCGCCGACCCGTTCGGCCTCGTGCAGCCCGGGGTAACGCTGGACGCGAATACCGCGAGGATGCTCCACGCCTTGGAAGGGGTTGCCAGTGCCCGGCAGGGCGACAAGGCAGCCCAGCGAGGGACAGTGGCGGCACTGGGCAGGGCCGAGGAGTTGGACGTCTACCTGGCGCGCGGCTGCGGCCAACTGACCGTGGAGGTCTGCGACGAGGTCCTCGGGCGCGAGTTGTTCTACGCTCTGCGCCGGACCTGTGAGCAGAACAAGGCCCTGATGCTCGCCGTCGAGACGCCCACGACGGTGTCCAATCGGATCGCGATGGCGTGCGCCTCGCTCAGCTTCGGCGGCAGCAGCCTGGACAACCTGGCCCCGTGGTCGGCCTCTGTGGCGGACTTCCCGACCTGCAAGACGGTCGCGTTCGACAAGTGCAGTGCGCCGCATGACACAAAGCTGGAACCTAGGCCCAGGGCCCCCGTGGTCTTCGACCAGTGGAAGCGGCAGGCCCAGAACATGACCAGGTTCTTCGGGCTCGTCTTCGGACGAGAGCATGTTAAGGAGCGCCTGGATTGCCTGGAGACTCTCGCGCGGGAGTGCGAGAAAGACGACCGCGCTTTCCCGCCCAAGTTCGTCTACGAGTTGTGGGAGGAGCTGTGGGCGACCTGGTGCGAGCGACTCCGAGAGAAGAAGCGAGGCCTCCTGCGTGTGCTGCAGACGGACAACCCTCGGAAGGAGGATCTCAAGATGGTGGCTTTTGCCCCCTGGTCGGACGGACGCCCAGCGTTCGTCTTTCCCGACGTCTTCGACCTCGAGTCCCCCACAGGCTACTACCAGGAGGTCGTGCGCCCGCGGCAGCAGCGCTACCTCCAGACCGTCCTCAACGACTCGATGCACGGGGTGCGTGGCGCCCCGGGCAAGGCTGGGGAGGTCAGAGGAGAAGGAGATGAGCCAGCCACGGAGCCCCAAGAGCAACGAGCTGGAGCCACCCCCAAGAAGAAGCCTAAGGCCAAGGCCCAGCCGAAAGCCAGCTCCGCACGGGCCGCTTACCCTGCGGGGAAGCGACTGAACGCCCAGGAGATCAAGCTGTCCGTCCGGCACGCGCCCTGCGACAAGCAGGGCAAGCCGCTTTGCTGGGACAATTCGACCTGGATAGGCTGCAAGAAGGGGGCCCAAGGGTGCTCGCACTCGCACGAGCTCATCAAAGGCCTGAAGGACGTGCACTGGACCGTGCAGTGCCCGCTCCTCAGGCGAGGTGGGCTCCGCAACGCCGCCAAGATCGACCCAGCTTCGGTCGACGGAAGGATCGCACAGTTGAGGGCCCAGGCTAAGACCGAAGCAGACAGCAAGCGGGCCGCAGGGGCTGGCGCAGCGGAGAGCCAACCCACTAAGACAGGCTGGGCCCCGCCCGACGAGTACGCCGAGGTCCAGTGCACCGAGCTGGAGTCGGAGCTTCGGGAAGCCGCTCAAGGGCCCGATACGACCTGGCTCGAGGACCCGCGCGCCGACAGCCCGTCCCTGGTTGGGACAAGTGTCTGCGCAGACGAAGGAGCCCTGGCCCAGCGGAAGCTGCTCGAGGCCGTCCAGGAGAGCGGGGCACTCGACCCCGTGAGCCATGCCAGTGACTACATGCGGTCACATGTCCTGGCACGGCTTGCCTGCGCCCGCGGGCGCGAGGAGGAGCTCTCGGTTGAACAGGTGCTCCTTGAAGCGACGCGCCAAGGCGGGCCCACTCTGGCCGCCGAGGCTAGCGAACTTCTGGACCGCCTCGGGGCGAAGGCTGGCAACCTGGGGGCTGACCCTGACGTCATCATAACACCAGTGCGGTGGGACGCTGAGAAGTCGGTGGGTCAAGGCTCGGTCACAGTGCAAGGCCATACCTGGCGCTACCTCGACTACCAGGACCAGCTGCCCTTGGACGAGTGCGTCGCAAAGCGATTACAAGTGGCCGCCGGTGTTTCGGAGGAACGGCAGTGCCTCCCACTCCACCTGGCGGCCGCCAAGCTTTGGGTGCAGCTGGAGACTCCACCCGACGCCCAGCAGGTCAAGGACCTGGCCCTTGAGATCCGCAGGGACCTCCTGGAGAAGGCTACCGACGCAGCCGCGGGCCTCGCCGATGCCCCACCCTGGATATCCTCCAGGGAGGCCGAGGTCCGGATGCATACTCACGACGCAGTGCATCGCGACCACGACATAGATTTCCGGTGCGTCGCCCTCTTCCCGTGCGAAGCATTGGAGGAGGTGGTGCTCAGAGTATGGCGAGCAGATCACTGGGGCCACCTGGATATCGATACAGTCCTCCCCGTGGGGGAGCCCAAGCAAGAGTGCCACGTGATTATCCATCGCGGGCATATGCGTGTCCTCCACCCTCCGCCTGCAGCCGGAGGCCGGCGAGTAGCAGACGAGCTTATCCGCACCTGGGCCACGAGCGGAAAGGACCTCAAGGAGCTTCCCACCATGGGATGGGAGACGTACCTCGCCTCGGAGGAGGATGGCGGTCCAGTGGTGGCCAGTAAGCCTCCCCCGTGTCAGCATTGCAGAGCCCTTGCAGCACAGCAGCAGCAACGTGGGAGAGCCGCCGGCGGGGCAACTGCCGTGGTCGAGCTCCCCACCGAAGTGGAGTGTCCAGACTTCGGGGACTTGGAGCCTCTGCGATTGAGGCCCGCGTTCGCGTGGGGACTCAGGACTCGGGAGATTTTTGCTGGTGCAGGGCGTTGGGCGCAGGCCATGAGGGATGCGGGCATCGCCACCAGCGAATCTGTCGAGTACTTCGGGCAGCCGCTGCTTGGCAAGGACCCCAGGCCGCAGTTCGACATACGCGACCCGCTAGTACGTGAGCGCCTGTGCCAAGAGTTCAGCGCGCCTCCCGGTCCCGACGAGGCCAACGCGCTGCAGTTCGCCCCGCCCTGCGTAAGCCACTGCCCCTGGCAGCTGGCAGCAGGAGGGACGAGGACTTTCGAGTGCCCAGATGGAACCGGGGAGCGGCAAATCGAGATCGACGGCAACGTGTTCGGGAAGTTCGCGTGCATAGGGGCGAAGCGGGGTTACGAGGCGGGACGAGAGTTCCTCATCGAGTCGTCAGCACGGGATGGGCGGTACCCCAAGCTGTGGGACCGCCCCTGCATGCGAGCCCTGATGCGCACGACTGGAGCCCGAGTTCTCGCCATAGACATGTGCGAGTGGGGACTCGCACCACCAGATGAACCACAGCATCGGTATCAGAAGCGGACCTGGTGGTTAGCATCACTCGGGCTCTACCCCTATGCCTTGATCTTGGCCAGGAGGTGCACAGGCCAGCACACGCATCGCACGTTGGAGGGCGGCTTACCGTACGATCTGACGGTCGCCCAGGTGGAAGCCTACAACCTCGACGCGCGCATGCGGCTCAGCAAGGCCGAGGCCAGCGAATTGATCAACCTCAGCACCAAGCTGGGCGAGGCCGGCAGGTGCTACGGCCTCGACAGAGACGGTGTCACCGTCACGCTGCCCCCGGACGACAAGCTGATCCGCGTGAACCAGCTCATCGCGCGGGCCGCCCCAGACAATTTCCACTGGGCGAGGATCGACTTCCGCACCAAGCAGCACTACTCCGCTTTGCCTGAGAACCAGTGGGCCCTCTACTTCGGGAAGACCCCCGAGGGCGAGCTCCGCTTCACCCTCGGCACGCAAGCTCCGCCCAACCTGGAAGGTGGAGGACGCGTTCCCAGCGGTGCCCCCCAGCTCAGCGCTGCGGTGAAATGGGAACTGGGAAGCGCCGGCTTCGGACTGGGACTACGGGGCATGCGGGGGGCCCAGCGCGCGGGGCAGTATGCGCCGCGGCTGTGCGCTGCCTGGGCAGCCGTGCTTAAGGCAGCGGCTGCTGGCACCGCCCCAGAGAAGCTGGAACAACAGATCGCGGCGATGGGCGCCGAGGCGCGGGCTTTGGAAGAGAAGTTGGAGAGCAAGGTGGCGCGGGCCGGGCGTTCTGACGCCCTGGAACAAGAACCCCCCCCCTCTTTTCAGCCTCCGGCCTGTGCGGGAGAGGGCGGCAGTACCGAGAATGGGGCCATCAACGAGCACAGCGTGAAGTGCGGCAGCCTAAAGCAGAGCGCCAACACCTGCTGCCTGCCCCACCCGATATGGAGAAGCTCAATGGAGGTCGAGTTTGACGAGGGCTCAAAGGGCCCCCGGAGAGGCGGTCGTTCAAAGGACGACTACCTGGAGAGGGGCGCGGCGGAGGAGGACGGCAGGAGCTCAAAGGGCGAAGGCCGAGGTGAGGACGAGGCGGAGGTGGAGACCGACGGCGAGCCGACCATAATCGTGTGTGGTGGCGACGAGAAGCGGGGCGGCAAGCGAGGTGGCAAGCGAGGAGGCTGGAAGCGCAACAAGGTGCGCAAGCGTGAAGCACGCGGAGCTGCTGCTCGCGGAGGGGGCGGATCTGGCGGAGGTGGCGATGATGATGGCGACGGGGACGAGAGCCCCGAGGAGGAAGAGGAGGAGAACCGCCGCCGGAAGAAGGCAAGGGAGGCCGAGGACGAGGCGTCGCGGGCCAGCCCAGTGCGGGTTTTCGTCCCGCAGCAGGGAGACCAGTGGGTGCTGCTCAAGGGGGGCCCGTTCGAGGCTGGAGAGGTCAAGGCAAGGCTGAGGGTCTCTGAGGCACTATCCGGTGGCTTCTTCGACGCGGACCAGCTGTATCTCTTCGAGTATACAGAGGATGAGGACACTGCAGGAGCACATGGGCTACCCCTCGACGACGAGGAGGCGGTGCGCCCCGGCGAGAAGTTGCTGCTGTGGGCCACGCTGAAGCCGCCGAAGGAATGGGCCAGTTGGAGCCCCCGGTGGAACCGAGACCAACAACCGGCACCTGGTGCTACAGCCCAGGTGGGTCAGCGGAGAGTCACGGCCAGGATCGCTGACAGGGCAGCCGCCGCAGCAGCAGCAGCGGGGCCGAGCGGGGCCGCAGCGAGCTCAGCAGCCAGCAGTGGCCGCCAACCAGCCCCAACGTTCAGCGAGGTGGCTGCAGCAGCGGGAGGCATCCGAGTAAGCTCAGTCCCTCCGTCCAGCGGGGGTACCTCGAGGAGCTCAGGTGCCCTGATGCGGGTGGAGGAACAGCTCGCCGAAGCTCAGGGGCAGCACGCTCGCGCAGCGAGCGAAGGCGGCGACCAGGAGCTGAGCGCTGCACGCGTAGTCGGGCAGCTGGAGATCAGGCGCAACGAGGTCCAGGCCCGCCGCGCTGCCCGGCTCGAGCGCGAGGCGCGCCGGCGGGAGCGCGAGGACCAGAGGGCCGCCAGCGCACCCCCAGAGCCCCATAGCCCGCAGGCGCTCCCGGAGGCCCCCCCTCCACCTGAGGCGGAGGAAGACCCAGGGGCCACCTCAGAAGAGATGGGACGCAGGGTTGCCGAGGCACGCCCAGGCGTAGCCTGCCGCGGGGGGGTCCACAAGTGCAACGCCGCTCGGCGATTCGTCAAGAACTTCAACGACGTGCGGAGGGGTGGCAAGAGCTACGACCTTCAGCATGCGGACATCCTGTACCTGAACGGGATCGGGCAGATCAGCGACGTGCTGATGCAGGAGTACCCCGGGGCCGACCCGACGGACCCGTCCCTGCCGCTGGAGCCTCGCCAGCTTGGCGAGATCCTGGCGCGCTACGTGGAGGAGCACGAGACGTTGAAGGTCAAGATGAAGAGCCTTGGCGTCCCGCGAGACGAGCAGGCCGGGGGTGGGGTCCTGGACCCCATCTACGTCGCGACCGAGAGGACCTACATCGAGGAGTACGAAGGTCAAGGCGTTCCCAGCGCCCGCAGCCGTAGCCGCAGGAGAAGTGGGGGGGCAGACCCCCGCGGGAGAGCGAGGCCCTCCGGGGGCGCGCCCGGCGACTCGGAGTCATCTGCATCCGAGACGATGGCCCCTGATACCCGAGGCCTGCTGAGAGCGAGGTCGCCTCCGGATGAGAGCCGAGGGCGCAGCTCCGCCCCCGACCCGAGGGGCTCAGGGCGCAGGTGCGGAGGCCCCGAGATGCCGCCGGCAGATGCCAGCCAAGGCGCGCACCACGGGAGCCGAGTGGAGGCATGCCAGGACGAGCGTCGAACGCCGCCGGCAGCGCCTCATCCTGGAGCCCCGGAGGCCAAGGAGTATTTGCGCTGGTGCCTGGAGCATGCTGAGTTTGCCCCTGAGCTGGTAAAGGAAGTGACGAGCCTGGGGAACCGCCTGCTCCTCGCCGCAGGGAGCGTGGAGGCTGCCGCAGCGAGGCTCCGCGAGGAACGGGAGCTCGTCCTCGGGAATCCTCTCGGGGGAGTACTCGATCCCAAGTTCGGCGAAGCTCTGGAGGAGGACCACCGGCGGTACCTCCAGGAGATGGCGAGCAGAGGCGTCCCCGTGCGGAGGCAGCAGCCCAGGCGTCGTACTATAGCCAAGCCCCACGCGTCAGCGAGGGACCATGCCCTGGAGATGTACGCCAAGGCCTGGAAGGACACGTCCTACGGCGCCGTGCTCTGGGCCACCCCGGAGGCCGAGGACGCCTTGTCCGCCTCAGAGCTCATCGAGAGCCCGTCGGGGCGAGTGCCTAAGATGTTGCCCGACCGCACGGTGAGTAGCGAAGGGCGCCCCATGCACGATATGCGGGTTGCCAATGGGGACTCGCCCAAGGAGCTGCATCCGCCGGCGCTCCAGCCCAAGCACGAAGCCCTTGTGCGCCTGTCACTCTGGTGGTCCGCGCGCCACCCGGGTGTGCCACAGGTGATAGCCAAGCGGGATGTGTCGCGGGCCTTCAAGTGGCACTGGGTGCGCGACGAGGACGTGGCCGAGTTCGGCGCCTCCCTCCCGGGCGACGCTGTGGGCCTGACCACGCGCGTGATCATGATCCACTGCGTGATGGTCTTCGGGTGGTCGGGGTCGCCGGGCGAGTACATGGCGTTCGCCTGGAGTGCCAAGTGGGACCACGAGCGGCGCCGCCCACCGGACCCAGCGGTCAACGGCGCGGTGCGCTGGTCGCCCAAGTGGCTGATGGACGACGGCGTCTTGGTCGAGCCACTGGTCGGCCTCAGGCCCTGGCTCAGCGCAGCCGACTGCGACGCGAGCATGAGGCGCGTCTGGGGCGGCGACGCGATCAACGTCGACAAGATGGCGGAGGAGGGCACCTTCCAGGCAGAACAGCTGGTCTGGGGCCTCTACCTGGACGTGGACAAGCAGCGCTCGAGGCTCCCAGAGCCTAAGTGCGTGAAAGCCGCCCACCTCCTGGCGATCGACGAGCTTCGCTACGGATGCCGACGAGTCCCCATTAAAGTCGTCCAGGCGCTGAGGGGGTCAGCCCAGTTCTGGGTGGCCACGCAGCCGGCTATCAAGCCCGAGCTGCCGGTCATCGACCGCCTCCTCGGCGGTGCGCTCGGAGCAGCATGGGCGGAGCCCCGAGGGAGCGCCGAGGAGATCGCCCTTGCCTGGGACGAGTGGGATCAGACCCTCGAGCTGCTGCGGGTACTCTTCGACGCACCCGAGGCCTGGGCGCCCACCTTCGAGGCGAGCTTCATTTCCTGTCTAGGGCCGCGCGAGCGCCTGGCACTCCCAGGAGCCGCCGCCCGGACAAGATGGACTGGAGGCGACGCAACCACGACGACCATCGGCAGCATCGACTGGGGACGAGCAGTGGCCGGCAGTAAAGCGGTGCCACCCCACTACATGGCCGTAGACGCCGCCCCGCTCCTCCGCCAGTTGGAGGACGTGCTGGGCCACCCAGGGGCCGAGAAGGACTGGGCGATAGCCATCGTGGAGCTGCTTGCATTTGTGGCCCTAGCGGCCGCGAGGGGTAGCGAGTGGCAGGGCGAGCTCGTCTTCTACGTCACCGACAACATGAACGTGCGGTCGTGGATTTCCAAGAGGCGGCCCAAGCACCCGCTTGCACGGCATCTCATTCGCCTCGTTCAGCGCCTAGAGGCTTGCCATGGGTTCAGCACGACCGCACTGTACATCCGCACCTACCACAACGACATCGCGGACTGGCTGTCGCGAGAAGAGGCCAAGAAAGTCCACTCTGAGCTCCTGCGCAAGGGGTGGACCCGCATCGAGCCGCCCGAGGAGTGGGGGAAGATGCTGGCCGAGGCAAAGGAGCACCTCTTGCGGTTGCCTGGAGAGGACGGGCCCATTGCGGAGTCAGCACTCCGGCATCGGGCGCTGAGGACCCCAGCAGCAGTGCCACGCAGCCTCGCCCTCGCGGGGCGCCGGGGCCTCGAGCTGGGGAGCCCACTGGGGACCTACGGGCGCGCCTGGGAGCAGCTCGGCGGTGAACTGACCACGGGCGACCCAACAGGGGTGGACTGGATCATGTGCACGCTGTCCCTGGATCCGAAGGGCTTCGAAGTCGAGAAGTTGGCATCCTCCATCACTCGGGCGAGGCCGCAGGTCGTCGTAGTCGATGCCCCCGGCAAGCTCGATCTGACCCGCGTTGTCAAAGTGCTGCGCAAGCTGGGGTACCGCACGTACGACCTGGAGGTCGTCTGCACCCACTGCGGCGACATGACAGCTCGAGCTCGGAGCCTGATCGTGGCAGGTCGAGGGCCAGCGGACGCCAGCCTGGCGAGCATGCGTATGCCGCCGGCGCGCCGCTGTCCCCATGGGGTGAAGCACGCGTTGAAGGATAAGCTCAGCGAAGGCAGTCACCACTGGCTCGACGACGAGGGGAGCGTCACCTGGGACCCAGCAGCTCGAGGGGGCTCCGACCCTACACTGCCCAAGGGCATCGGCCACATCAAGCTCGCCGGTACTAGGCACCTGGTCTGCTCAGTCGACGGCCCGATCGGCACGGTTCGCTGGCCCGCCGAGGGCCCGGGCGGACCGGGAGGGACCCTGATCCACGTCCCAGGACGCAGTGGCGGGCGCATCAGGGCGCTGTCACCGGAGGAAGTTTGGATCGTGCAAGGAGGCGATGAGGCGACTTGGGTGCAGCGGCGAGCTCGAGGCGACACCGAGACCGCCTTGATGCGGGAAGCAGCGAGGTCCCTGCCACCAGAGACGGCGAGAGCCGTACTAGGCGCCGCCGCGGACGCGCTGTCGCAGACCACCCAGCGGGCAGGCGGCTGCCACGATCCCGCGGAGTCGGCCGCCTGGGAGACAACCCGGCGGTGGCTCAGGGCCTGGGCACGGAGCGAGCTCCGAGTGAAGGCCGACAGACCCGAGAACGACCAACACGCTGGGGTAGTGAGCGGCGACGTCCATAAGGCGAGGCGCAAGAGTCAAGGCGTCCGCTTCAAGGCCATCGAGGAGGACCTCGTGCGGGGCCCCGAGCCCCCCCCCGACGCAGAGAAGGTGGACCTGAACGCAGTCGTCAACACTCCCAAGAAACGACGGAAGAGGAGCCCCAACCGGGGCAAAAAGGTGGAGACCCAGGGTTTGGTCAAGCCGGTCGCCCTGGGCCGCGCCCGTGCCTCCATCGCCCTGCCGGACCACCCGATGCTGGGAGGGGAAGACTACGGCAGGTGGATCGAGGAGCAGAAGCGCGAGGCGCTGATGCTGCGGCTGTCCGAGGGAACCCGCGCCGGCTACGAGACCGGCTGGAAGCAGTGGCAGAGTTTCAGAGCAGCACAAGGAGAGTCGCCCTGGCTGGAGGGACGTGACCGCGAGGAGCGACACGCTAACGAAGAGGCGCTGTTGGGTTTCGTCGTCGTGTTGGCCAAGGTGCTGCAGCGCACGGAGGGTACGGTCAAGCAGAAGTTGTTCGCGGTGCGCTTCGCCCACCTCGTGGCCGGGTACCCAGACCCTCTACTCCACCGGGGCCGCCTCTGGTCCACGCTCGCCGGCCTCCGGAGAAGCCAGGGGCCGAGCGGGAGGAAGCGGCCGGTGACGCCCCGTATGCTCCTGTGGCTCCAGGGCTTCTTGAAGGACCAGACAGACCTCCCCGAGATGGACACCGCAGTCTTGTGGGCCGCCGTGGCGGTGGCCTTCTTCTTCATGTTGAGGGCGTCCGAGTACCTGATCCAGCCCGGGAAGACATGGAGCCGAGAGCGCGTTGTGCGCGGAGTGGACGTCACGGGCCGCGATGGCGACAACCAGCCTTGCACCTTCAAGGACGCGGTGGAGGTGGTGCTCCACATCACCTCCTCAAAGACAGACCAGTACAATGTGGGGTGCGTAAGGAATCAGTGCGAGACGGGCACGTCACTGTGCCCCGTGGCAGCCCTCCGCCAGCTGGAGCGGCACTACCCGCAGAGGCTGCGAGGAAGCGAGGAGGAGCTCCCGCTCTTCCGCTGGGCGAGCGGAGCACCTATTCGTCGCGAGGAGGTGCAGCACTATCTGACGATCGCAGGGCTTGCCGCCGGGCTGAGGAAGGAGGAGATCGGCTCGCGCAGCCTCCGCATCGGGGGCGCGACAGCGATGTACCACGCCGTGGACGACCTGCAGCGCGTCAAGCGCTTCGGGCGCTGGGCCTCCGACAGCTTCCACGGGTACCTGTGGGAGAGCCACGAGCCCATGCGCGGCATCTCGGCCAACATGGCGACGGATGTGTCTGAGCTCACGGCGCCGCCGGCCCATGCGGTCGAGAGCGCGCGCCGTGCAGGCAGGAGCCCGACCCCGCTGTGGCCCAGAGCGGCGCCGGCCATGACGAAGCTCGCCGCCACAGCTGGCAGCGCAGACGGCTACGTGCTCAAAGTCAACCCGGTGGAGAGCCAGAACCTGCTGATCCTCGTGCTCCCGGTCGGCTTGGGAGCTTGGGCGATGGCAGCGGGGGTACTACTGGCAGCCATGCTGCTGAGCGCTGCATGGCGGCGCGAGCAGCAGCGAGGGCGCAGAGGAGCGGCCGGCAGGCGCAGCAGCAGCTGCAGAGCCTGCATCCCCTGCGCAGGCATGCTGTGTGCAGCGCTGGTGGTGACGGCGCTCACGACGGCAGCCGGAGAAATACAGAGCCAAGAAGTGGCAACAGTTGACGGCAAGGCCCAAGGGGCCATGCTTCGCTGGGAGCCGCAGATGGGCACGGTGGCGATCGTTATCCCGGTGGGGACGGCGATGAAGGTGGTGGCCACGATCGCAGTGCTGCTTGCGGCAGGCATCGGGGTGATTGGCGGCTGTTGCTGCGGGACGGCCAAGGAGAACGAGGGTAAGCCGGAGCCAACCGTGCAGCAGGCCGCCACGCAGCAGACGCCCAAGGCGCACAAGCCTCCCAAGCAGCCGCAGAGGACGTTTTGCGACGCAGGGGTGATGGGCCCGGTGCACTACAATGGTGTGAGGTACGTGCACGAGACCCAGGGCTTCCGCCGGGCCAACGAGGTGACGCGGGAGATGGCCCCATCAGGACACCGCAGGTCGCCAGAATGGCCCCGTGGAGGGGAGCAGAGGCCGCACCGTGACTGGGGTGCGGGCTGCCGCCGGCCAGCGGCCGAGCGGGCAGCAGTGGACCGCCGCCGGCAACCGCCGTGCGAGCGGCCACGCGGCGCCGGCTGAGTTCAGCCCGGCGCTCGCATCAGCTTCGCACTTGCGAACGAGCTGGGCGCGCGCCGCGGCCGACGCTGCCCGTGGGCAGGCGCCGCGCCGGCCGGGCACGCGGCAGTGCCGCCGGGGGGGCAGCAGTGGCGGCTTCGAAGGAGCGCCGGCGGCTAGCCCAGCCAGGGCTGCCGCGCGGGGCGCGTGGGAACCACCGCCGCCGGCATGCGCCGTGCGAGCGGCAGCGCGGCGCCGGCTGAGCTCAGCCTGGCGCCCGCGCTCAACTTTGCGCTTGCGAGCAGCTGGGCGCGGCGCGGCGGCAGCTGGCGCCTGAGGGCGAGAGCGCCGCGCCGGCCCAGCAACCGGCAGTGCCGTCATGGGGGGCGGCGGTGGCGGCTACGTGGGGCGCCGGCGGCCAGCCTAGCCAGGGCTGCCGCCTAGGGCGCACGAAGAACCTCCGCGGGCGCCGGCGGCGTGCCGCCCTGCGCCTGCGGACCTACCTTGCTGGGCAGACGTGGCAGCGTGCCGCGGATGCCAGGACTGTTGAGTTCCACGCCGGGAGGACCGGCGGCTACGTGACCCACTACAGCCAGCTCGGCGCGGCGGTGCATTCACAGGAGGAGGTTGGCGGCGTGGCCCGCGACGCGTGGCCCAAGACAGGCGCCGGCGCACCAGGCGCCAGGCGCCAGAGGAGCAGCACGGCTCCTTGGCAAAAAGAGTCGCGCTCATCGTTATCGTCGTCTGAGCGTCACTTCCTCCTCTTGAGCCTCACTCTCTAGGCTCAGGTGTTTTTAGTTTACCAGTGCTGCTTGAGGGGATATCTAGGATGTTTGGCAAAACTGATGGATCTCCCCGTTTCCAGAACTGGCGCGGGCTTCCGCTTGTGTTTCCCTTGCTCCTGCCCTTGCCTCTTTGCTTGCCCTTTCCCGCTCCCTCTCTCTTCACCGCCGCTTGGCGGCTCAAGCCTTTTCAAGGCCAAGCTGGCCCACCCTGGGAGCCCCGCAGGGCTCCCTACCCGCCCTGTTCTGGACTTTTACGGTGCCGCCGTGGCGCTAAGGTGCCTCGGCGGCGGCGTGGCCCGCGACGCATGGCCCAAGACAGGCGCCGGCGCACCAGGCGCCAGGCGCCAGAGGAGCAGCACGGCTCCTTGGCAAAAAGAATCGCGCTCATCGTCATCGTCGTCTGAGCGTCACTTCCTCCTCTTGAGCCTCACTCTCTAGGCTCAGGTGTTTTTAGTTTACCAGTGCTGCTTGAGGGGATATCCCCCCCCTTTGGTGGGCCCCGATCCAATTGCGGGGTATAGCGCACCCCAGGAGGGGTCCATGGATCGGTTTTTGACCCTGGATCAGGGGCAGCGCTACTGGGGTTGGCACGGGGGTAGGGGATCGGGGGCTTATCAGTGGACGCCATGGTGGGTTCTATCTGGCCTAGCCTGGCGTGTAAGTGGGTTGCGAATGCTCCAGGTGGCGTATGGGGGTAGATACCTCCGCTAAGTGGGCGGAGCCTGCTGAGCCCAGCTCGTTCACCCCCTTGGGCCACTTGGGGCATGCGTCCGCTGATAACCCCCCCTATCCCATTGACAACCTCCGCGCCGATCCCACTCGGGGGAGATAGGCTCAGGGGGGATGCACCGACCCCCAATCACCCATGGAGGCGCCGCGGCGTGGTGGTTCCTCCTCGAAGGGCGACGACGCCTCGTCGTCGCCGCCGTCGCCGCCGTCGACGACCTCGTCGGCGCCGACGTCTTCGTTCGGGATGTCTTTGCCCCCCCGTTTCTGGGGCCGGGTTTTCGGCGACGTGATGTCTTCGATCCGGGCGTTTTTCTTTGATTTCGGCCTCTGGGGCACGTTCTCGGGTCCCGGGGCCGTCAGAAGCGGATCTGCGGCGACAGATTGCCCCCGTGGCAGCGGTCGGGGGCTCTGGGGGGCCGCGGGTGGGCAACACCACACGGGCGGGCGCCCGGGTGCTCTGCGCGTCGTGGGCGAACTCGTGCCCTCAGGGTCTTGGCCCCTGTCGGCCTCTGGGAGTCCCCGCCGGGCCCCGGGGCTCCCCCTTCCCAGGGACCAGTGGGGTCCCCCAGGGAGGTTCCCCTTCCCAAGGACCCTAATGATGACGTGGACGAAGAGGGGCCCTGGGAAACCCAGACCCCCGAGCTCTCCGTCCCCAAGGACCCTGAGGATGGCGTGGTCCGCCAGAGGTCCGCGTCCCTTCTCAGGGACCCGTTTTTCGCCGTGACGTATGTCTTGAGGGCCCCGCAGCCCAGCATGGGCCCCCCAGAGGTCGAAAAGAGGGAACGTATCCAGTGGCGATTTTTTCAGGACGCGAGAGGGTCTGGGAAACTGGCCCTGGGGAGCGGGTCGGGCTTCTGGGGGGGCCGTGTGGGAAAAGATCAGGACATCGGATGTCCGAGGGTGCGGCGGTGTGCTGGGCCCTTTCTGACGGCGACGACGGCGGCGACGACGGTGGCGAAGGCGACGGCGACGGCGACGGCGGCGGCGGCGGCGGCGACGGCAGTGGCGGCGAGAAAGGGGAGGAGGAGGAGGAGGAGGAGGAGGAGGAGGAGGAGGAGGAGGAGGAGGAGGAGGAGGAGGAGGAGGAGAGGAGGAGGAGGAGGAGGAGGAGGAGGAGGAGGAGGAGGCGGCCTTTCTCCCTCCTGCCCTCACCTCTTTATCGTGCCCCCTTCCTTCCATCGTCCTCTGTTCCTTTCCCTTATACATCATTTCTCCTTGTCGTACCCTCCGACGTGTCATCTGAGACTTCCTCGCCATTTCTGATCATGAAACTTGGGTTTTACAACAGTTTCACCGATGGAGGGCGGGTCGTTTCCCAAATGTGGCTCTCGCCTTAGCGCCGCGCACATTCGTTGTAAAAGCTTGCAACCGTTCCAATGATGGAGGGCGGCTACTTTTCAAAATGTGGCCCTCGCCTTCGCGCCGTTCCTAGTAGTCTTGAGCGTGTGCAGCAGTTTCAAGGGAGGAGGGCGGTTCCCTTTCCAACTTTTGCTCTCGCTTCGGCGCCGCGTGCATTGGCATCAAACGTGTGCAGCGGTTCCAAGGATTCGTGTGGTCGAAGTCTCAGGAATGGTGTTCTGGCACGATGTGGGGTTGTCAAGGCGCAGTGGTCACGCTGATTCGCGGCATTGAAGTCCGGGGAGTGGTGTTCTGGCACGGTTTAGGACTGTCAGGAAGTGCCAATCACGTTGATCCGCGGCGTTGAAGTCCCGTGAACGGTGTTTCGGCACGAGTGAGGATTCCCTGGCAGTTATCTTCTGATGGGCCAGTTCCCGCAGCGAAAGCACACTCTTCTGGGAACCTGTGAGGAGGGAACTTGGAGGGGGTTGATGGCAACATCGTTGGTGCGTCTTGGGTTTGCAACAGTCCTCCTCCTCCTCCTCCTGCTCCTCCTCGGGGCCCCTCTCAAGGGCAGGGGGGGGGCTTCTCCAGGACGAGGAGGATGAGGCCGCCTGTCGAAGAGGACGAGGACGGGAAGGCCTTCCCGAGGAGGAGGGTGAGGACAGGAGCGAGGAGGGCCTTCCCGAGGGAGGGGGAGGCGCTGGCCGAGGCTCGCCTCGCTTCGCTTTCCGCGCTGGCGCGCGCACCGGCTCCACACGTGGTACACCACGGGCAGAAGGTTTCACGCGCATATAGCCACACAGGGGGCTCCGCGCTCCACGCAGACACTTTGATCCTTCCCACCGTCGGGAACGTCTGCTGAGCGTGTCGCGCCGCTTGTGTTCTGGCCCGTCACGCCTCGGCGCGGCACGCGAACCCCATCCTGGCCCCCGAGCATCCACGGCCCGAGCCTGTCCCAGCCTCCCGTCCCGCGGAGCGGAGCGACGCGCTGCTGCCCGCTTCCGGGGCATAGCGCGTCGCTGTGGCTGCCGCCGCGACAGGCTACGTAGCAGCTCCCGCCCGTGGCCGCACATGGGGCTCCATGCGCGCAGTTTGATCATTTCAAACCATTTGGGCCCACGAGCTGGGGTAGGGGTTCTCGAAGGCCACGGGGCAAGCGAAGCGGCCCTCGAGCTTCACCCGCAGGCCCTTCTGCCTTCGATCCGCTCTGTCCAAACACTCCTGGCGCGATCCCGTACCAGGCATGCTGCCGTGCCAGCATCACTCGGGTGTTCGACAATGAGGGGCAACAGACGATGTGGCTGGAGGGGCGCAAGCGGCCCTGCCCGACGGCCCCAGAGCAGCAGAGAATCGTGCAGCATCTTTGGAAGGTTTCGGGCGTGCAGAAGTTCAGCGCACGACGCCTCGCTGATCTGGTGGGGTGGGCGTGCGCGGCGAGCGATGGGCATTTCGTGATGGGCGCGCGCAGAGTTTAATCTACATACATACATATGTCTGTCTGTCTGTCTGTCTGTCTGTCTGTCTGTCTGTCTGTCTGTCTGTGTATGTATGTATGTATGTATGTCTGTATGCATGTATGTATGTATGTATGTATGTATGTATGCATGCATGCATGCATGCATGTATGCATACATGCATGCATGCATGCATGCATGTATGTGTGTGTATGCATGTATATGTGTCATGTATGTATGTCTACATGTATGTATATATGCATGCATGCCTGCACGCATGCATGTGTGCATGTATGTATGTGTGCGTGCATGTATGTATGTGTGTATGTATGTATGCATGCATGTATGTATGTATGTATACATACATGCATGCATGCATGCATGCATGCATGTATGTATGTATGTATGTATGCATGTATGTATGCATGCATGCATGCATGTATGTATGTATGTATGTATGTATGTATGTATCGCACACATGTACGTATATATATGTATGTATGTATGCAGGTGTGTGTGTATAGATATATATGTATGCATGTATGTACATATGATTGTATGTATACATTCACGCATGCATGTAGGTATCTCTGTATGTATGCATGTATGTATGTATGTATGCATGCATGCATGCATGCATGTATGTATGAATGTATGTATGAATGTGTGTATGTATCTATGCGTGTATGTATGCATACATATGTATGTATGTATATCTAAATGTTTAACACGCAAGATCAGACGCTGATCATAGTGCGGTGGACAGGGAGCGGGACGAAGCGGGAGCCTTTCGTGCACCTCTTGGGCCCGCGGCGGCAGCCTGGGAGCCAGTGAAGGTTCCTTTTATAGGGGCACCTTCTGGCAGTCTTCGATCCCCCGGCGTGTATTGCCCCCCCCCTTGCCCTCGGCTCGAATCGTCACGCTTGGCATCGAGCATTGAAAGCGGGTGTGGCTTGCCCAAAGCGACTGGGCCGTTGTTCCTCATTACTTCTGGGAGGGAGGGAGAGGACGAGGAGGAAGGAAAAGAGAGGATAGTGGAGAGAGAGAGACAGAGAGGGAGGAGAGAGATGGCGGACAAGAGAGGAGTAATAGGAAGATGAAGCGGACGACGCCGACGACCGCGATCATCTAGAGGAGAAGACGGATAGATGATGAGGGAGGAGGATGAGGATGAGGAGGAGGAGGAGGAGGAGGAGGAGGAGGAGGAGAGAAGGAGGAGGAGGAGGAGGAGGAGGAGGAGGAGGGGAGAAAGGGGGGGGACGGAGGAGGGAGGCAGAGAAACGCTGCGGGACAAAGAGACGAAGGAAGCACGGGGAGAGAGGGGAGGATGCGAAGGGCGGGGAGAACATGGAGGAGGAGGAGGAGGAGGAGGAGGAGGAGGAGGAAGAGGAGGAGGAGGAGGAGGAGGAGGAGGAGGAGGAGGAGGAGGAGGAGGAGGAGGAGGAAAAGAGGGAAAGACCGCGAGCCACGCCTGGCTTCACAGCCAGCGCACCTCTTCGGCACTCCCGGGTGCACGCTTGAGCACCGCCGCCGAAGGTCCCCGGCGCTGCTGGGTCGGGCGCCGCGTCGGAGCGGCCAGGCATGCTCTTGGACAGCTTCCCGGAGACGCAGGCGGCCTCGTCTTCCCAGAGCTCTCGTCGGAAAACTTCTCGTCACCGCCGATTCGCCATGGAGCAGGAATCGGGTCCTGGAAGAGGCCCTGGGTGTTGGAGCCGGCTCCGGGTCGGAAGCGGCCAAGCACTGGTCCTGGCCCGCAGGAAGGGGGGCGAGGCTCGAGACGCGGGGTCCAGGAAGGCCTCTTGCCTCTTGCGGCGCCAGGGGCGCCGCCAGGCCCCAGGACCGGATCTGGGGGTGACAAGCTGCGCCAGGTGGCCCTCGTTTCCTCCTCCTCCTCCTATTCCTCCTCCTTCTTCTCCTCCTCCTCCTCCTCCTCCTCCTATTCCTCCTCCTCCTCCTCCTCCTCCTCCTCCTCCTCCTCCTCTGGTCCGGGGACCGGTTTTGATGGAGTTGGCTTCGTCCCCCCCCTGGCTGATTTTCTGGGGTCCCCACCAGCTCAGACGCCCCGCCGCCTCCAGCCTGGGCGGCCTGTTCGCACCCCTCGGCCCTTCCCGAGCGGGGGGCGATGTGCGCCTTTTTCGCCTTTCGGACAGAGAGGTCGACTCCGAGGCCAGCAACATATGTACACGTACGCGGTTAGCTTCCCCTGGAGTGCGTGACATATGTCGTTGCTCGCCCGACTCCGACCCGTGCCTCGGACAGCGCAGCCTCGGAACTACAACATTGTTCAGCTTTGCGAAGCATCAGCGTTGTCGGCGTTGTCGGCGCTGCTGTCCCCTCTGCCCGCGCGGAGCCAAGGTCCCAAGCGAGGCGGCCCCAAGGCGACAGCGTTGACACTCTGTCCGCGTGGACCCAGGGTTCAGGTCAGACAGCCCCCAGGGCGTCAACGTTGTCAACGTTGTCGACACTGTCATTGTAAAACAGCTAGTTAGCTTTACATTTGCTCCTATTGGGATGATTTGCTGGGTATGTTGTTTGACATCCCTTAGGCCCGCAGTGAGACTGATGCGACTACTGCACTCATGCGCTGTTCTCTGTTGGATATTTTGGTTGCGCGGTGCTCCTCGCGTTTTTTTCCCCGTGTATCCCTGTTGTCCCCGTCTCCTTCCCCTTTCGAGTCTTCAGCGCCGTGTAATTTACTTGGTGATTCATGGATCTTTGAGGACGTTCGCACGACAGCGCATGACACGTCCGCAGGACAGCGCTGAGCGTATGCACGGGTTCAGGTTTCGTGCGTTTGTTCGCCTATCGCAGGGTCGCTTTCACGTGTTTCTTGATTGGTCTTGTCGTATTTTTTGTGTAGCAGTTGATCGTAGTAGCCTGTGGCCGTGTACGATATAGTGTCAGAGATTGGCCTGTATATTGTTGTAGCATGCTTGATTCTTGTATTCGTCCTGGCAAGGTTTTGGAGATGGTTTAGGATATTCTATCAGATCGTCATGAGGGTATCCATCGTGGTTAATGTTCAGAACCGTGTGCAGGACGCAGGGTTGGATCATGTGTATGATATCGTTTTGGACATTGATTATGCTGTTTTGTTGGTATGTTCAGGGTGCAATGTGTGCAAAGCTCTAGGGTATTAATGATGACGCTGATGCTGATGACCAGGTAATGATGATGATGATGATGATGATGATGATGCTGATGATGATGATGATGATGATGATGCTGATGATGATGATGATGATGCTGATGATGATGATGATGATATTGATGATGATGGTGGTGTTGCTGCTGCTGATGATGATAACGATGTTGATGGTGATGACGACGATGATGATGATGATGATGATGATGATGCTGATGATGATGATGATGACGATGATGATGCTGATGCTGCTGCTGCTGCTGCTGCTGATGATGATGATGATGATGATGATGATGATGATGATGAAAGTGGTGATGCTGAGGAGGAGGATCAGGAGCAGCAGGAGGAGGACGGGGAGGACGATGAGGAATGTTAGGAGGAGGACGGTGTGGTAACGAGGAGGAGAAGGACAGGTATGACGAGGAGGAGGAGGATGTGAGCATGAGGTGACGTGGGAGGGTCATGAGGAGGATGACGAGCAGGATGAGGAGGAGGAGGAAGATAAGAAGGATGATCCTACGGATGGGGAGTGACAGGAGAAGTATGAGAGATACTGAGGATGATGGTGAGGGAGACGACGATGACGATGAAAATGAAGATGAGCACGACGATGGAGATGCAGCTGACGATTCAGCAGAAGATGCTGATGATGCTGATGATGATGATGGTGATGATGATGGTGATGATGATGGTAATGATGATAATGATAATACTGATGACAATGATGATGCTGATGATGATGATGATGATGGTGATGATGATGGTGATGATGATGATGATGATGATGATGAGGCGGATGATGCTGATGATGATGATGATGATGATGATGGTCATGGTGATGGTGATGATGGTGATGATGCTTACGATGCTTCTGAGGGTGATGCTGAGAATGCTGCTGATGCTAATGCTGATGATGACGATGATGATGATGATTTCGGTGATGAGCGGGGAGGGGCGTTACGAGATTAAGAATACGAGACATAGAAATAATGATTCTACTGATGGTGGTGCTGATGATGTTGATGATGATACTTGTAATGGTGATGCGGATGATGATGATGATGATGCTGTTGTTGTTGATGGTGGTGAGGATTCTGACTCTGATGATGCTGATGCTGATGGCAATGATGATGATGCTGATGCAGGTGATGATGCTGATTCTGGTGATGATTCTGATGATGATGCTGGTGATGATGATGCTGAGGACTCCGATGATGTTGGCGATGGAGATGCGGATGGTGATGATGCTGATGCTGATGATGATGGTGGTGATGATGGTGACGATGATGACACTGATGATGCCACTGACGATGGTGGTGGTGGTGGTGGTGCTGATAACGGCGATGTTGCTGATGATGCTGGTGCTGATGCTGATGATGGTGATGATGATACTGATGATGATGATGATGATCATGATGATGATGCTGGTGATGGTGGTGATGATGATGGTGATGCTGATGATGATTCTGATGATGCTGCTGCTGACGGCGATGATGTGATAATGATGCTGGTGATGCGGGTGATTATGATGGTGCTGATGCTGATGCTTCTACCGGTGCTGATGAACATAATAAAGGGGATGATAATGATGATGCTGATGATGAGATGCTGATGCTGATGATGATGATGATGATGATGATGATGATGATGTTGATGATGGTGATGATGATGAGGATGATGATGCTGCTGCTGATGATGATGATGATGCTAATTATGATGATGCTGCTGCTGCTGCTGATGATGATGATGATGATGATGATGATGATGATGATGATGATGATGATGATGATTAGAAGGAAGAAGGAGAGGAGCAGGGTACGGATGTCTCGGAGGAGGAGGGGGAGGAGGGGGACATGAGGAGCAGGAGACGGAGTCGGAGGATGATCAGGAGGATTGCAATGAGGA
Organism: Prorocentrum cordatum; assembly: GCA_963575745.1. NCBI lineage: Eukaryota > Dinophyceae > Prorocentrales > Prorocentraceae > Prorocentrum > Prorocentrum cordatum. The sequence goes on from CAUYUJ010014518.1 coordinate 383,947, forward strand.
GGAGGGCAAGTAGGATGAGCAGGAGGAGGATGAGGAACATAAGAAGTGTAAGGAGGAGGTTGAGAGCAGGAGGATAATGATGAGGTGGAGGAGGCCGAGAATGATGTGGAGGGTTACGAAGCGGAGGAAGAGGAAGGGTGAGATGATGCGGCTGATGATGATCATTCTGCTGATCACGATGCTGATGGTAATGGTGGTGTTGATGTTGCTGATGATGATGCTGATGCTGATGCTGATGATGATCATGTTCATGGTAAACGCGAACGTGACGATGACTCTGATGATGCTGATGATGCTGCTGACGATGGTGATGGTGCTGATGATGAGTATGACCACTCCTTCGACGACGATGATGATGATGATGATGCTGATGCTGATGATGCTGCTGATGATGATGATGATGATGGTGGTGATGATGATGATTCTGATTGTGACTGTGATGACGATGATGAAGATGATGATAATTCTGATGATGATGATGTCTATGATGATGATGATGCTGATGGTGCATATGTTACTGATAGTGATGCTGATGCTTATGATGATGGTGATGGTTATGGTGATTGTGATGGTGTTGATGCTGATGTTGATCACGATGGTGACGGTGGTGATCGTGCTGATGATTCAGATGATAAGGCAGATACAGGTTCGGATGATAACGGTAATGCCGATGCTGCTGATGCTGCTGTCGATGATGCTGATGATGATGCTGATGCTGATGGTGATGATGATGATGCTTATGCTGGTGCTGCTGCTGATGATGATGATGGTGATGGTGGTGATGATGATGATTATGATGGTCATGATGGTGATTATGATGATGCTGATGATGATGGTGGTGGTGGTGGTTTTGTTGATGATGATGGCGACGATGGTGAGTGTACTCTTGATGACCAGGAGGGCTCTGATGAATATGCAGAGCGTGATTCCGATTATTATGATGATGCTGGTGATGATGTTGCGCGCGCGCCGCGCGCCCACACGCAGACTTCTCTCTCTCTCTCTATCGCGCGCGATTGGGAGAATGATGATGATGATGATGATGATGATGATGATGATGATGATGATGATGATGATGATGATGATGATGATGGTGACTGTGATGACGATGATGATGGTGGTGGTGGTGGTTTTGGTGATGATGATGGCGACGATGGTGAGTGTACTCTTGATGACCAGGAGGGCTCTGATGAGTATGCAGAGCGTGATTCCGATTATTATGATGATGCTGGTGATGATGTTGCGCGCGCGCTGCGCGCCCACACGCAGACTTCTCTCTCTCTCTCTATCGCGCGCGATCGGGAGAATGATGATGATGATGATGATGATGATGATGATGATGATGATGATGATGATGATGATGGTGGTGGTGGTGGTGGTGGTGGTGGTCACTACATAAGGGAAACAGAATCCCGAGCAGAGCAACACGCACCACGACCACGAACGACGCCGACGACGACGACGACGACGGAGACGAGGCGCGCTTACGATCCGCACCGAAGCACGGATTTGGGAAAGGGCCCACCCTGCAGGTTCGGTTAAACAGCACATCGTTGAGCGGTGCTGCAGCCTCCCCTGAGCAGAGGCCCCCCCAGAGCATCAGCCAGACAAGTCGGGTTTGCACCCTCATGCCTTGCTGGACTCTGGGCTCGTTTCGGCACCCTCTCCCCCAACCTCGTCAGGGCCACCGACAAGGAAAAGGGCGGCGGTGGCCGACGCGTCCCCGAGCTAAGGAGCTCAAAGCGCCGCGGCCCAGAGAGCCGGGAAGACAGACAGACAGACGGACGGACGGACAGCCAGGCGGCATGCAATGCCTGGCAAGCCAAGTTGGTGGTCACTGCACAAGGGAAACAGAATCCCGAGCAGAGCAACACGCACCACGACCACGACGACGCCGACGACGACGACGACGACGGAGACGAGGCGCGCTTACGATCCCCACCGAAGCACGGATTTGGGAAAGGGCCCACCCTGCATTAAACAACACGGTGGTGATGATGATGATGGTGATGATGGTGATGATGATGATGATGCTGATGATGATGATGATGTTGATGATGATGATGATTATGATGGTGACTGTGATGACGATGATGATGGTGGTGGTGGTGGTGAGGATGATCCTGATGATGGTGATGATGATGATGGTGATGCTGATGATGATGGTGATGATGCTGATGATGGTGATGTTGATGAGGAGGATGATGATGGTGGTGGTGATGATGGTGGTGATGCACCCGGGGTCTTGGATGTACGCGGGCAGGGGGGGAGGGGGGCCACGTTGACAACGTTGACGCCTCGAGGAGCCGCCTCGCCTGGAACCCTGGGTCCTCGCTGGCACAGAGAGGGGGAGGGGGGAAGGCCCAACGTTGACCACGTTGGCAACGTTGACCTCTTGGGAGGCAGCCTCACCTGGGACCCTGGGTCCTCGCTGGCAAAGGGAGAGGAAAGGGGGGAAGGCCCAACGTTGACAACGTTGACGATCTGGGGGCCGCCTCACCTGGAGCCCTGGATCCACGCGGGCAGAGGGAGGGAGGCCCAACGCTGACAACGTTGACAACGTCGACGCCCTGGGGGGCGCCTCACCTAGGGCCTTGGATCCACGCGGGCAGAGGGAAGGCCCAACGTTGACAGCGCTGACAACGTTGACGACGTTGACGCCCTGGGGGCGCCTCATCTGGAGGCCTGGGTCCTCGCTGGCAGGGGGAGGCAGGCTCAACGTTGACAACGTTGACAATGTTGACATCGTTGACAACGGTGACGCGCTACGGGATGGGAGGGGTGCCGTGGCGAGTGCCCACAAGGCTCAAGGCGCACAGCGTCCCTGTCTCTCGGCCTCCACGGCCCCTTCGGGGGCGAACCGGCCAGAGGCTGCTCCGTGTGGAGAGCTGGCCCAGGGAGAGCCCCCGGGCCCAGGACCCGCCTGCACCCAGACGCCGCTGCTCTCCACGCCAATTCCCAGACATGGTCTTCATCTTGCCCACCGGCATGCGATCGGGAACCTTGGCTTAGCGTGTCGCGCCGCCGGTTCTGGCCCAGCTCGCGTCGGCGCGACACGCTAACCACTTCTGGGTCCCTGAACGACAGCGTCCCGAGCGGAGCGACACGCTATCCGCTCGCAGGGCTGAGCGTGTCGCCGCGGCCGCCGCCGCGACACGCTAAGCAAAAGACCCCGACCGTAAGCTCCAAGGTTGCATGATAAGACGCATGGCCAGGCACGACAATTCTGAGTTCGCATTCTGAATAACCAGGCGCGGAACGACACCCGATCACGGCACGGCGCGGCAAGCGGACATTGCACGGAATGGCGCGCGCACGGCCTTGCCGGCAGTCTCGCTGCATTCTAGAAACTGGGCGCGGCACGGCACCGAACGCAGGCTCGACACGGCACGGCAGTGCGCACGGCGCGGCCACTGTCTCGCATTCTAACACTCGGGCACGGCAACGCGGGCGGCCACTTTTCCGCATTCTAGAGTTTAGATTTAGGTCGGGCATTTCCCCCCACGGGCGGATTTTGTGCGGAAAATAAAACATAGAAGAATACACCAGCATAGTCAAAGCATGCAAACACATGGTCCTCAGAAGATTCTTAAACTGTTTTTGAATTTGCATCCTGCAGAGGGACATGTCCGACTTCTGTTTAGACGCAGCGCGGCACGGCACGGCACGTGGCCACGGCACGGCGCGGCATGCGGGCGGCCGATGTCTCGCGCTCTGAAGCCTGGGCGCCGGCGCGCGTGCACGGCGCTGCCCGACGGTGCAGCGCGGCACGGCGGGCGGCAGGTTTCCAAATTCCAGAGATTGGCGCGGCACGGCACGCGGGCGGCCATCTGTCGCACTTGTCGCTCCACTTTGGAGCCCATGGCCCCCTCCTCCTCCTCCTCCTCCTCTTCCTCCTCCTCGTCCTCTTCCTCTTCCTCCTCCTCGTCCTCTTCCCCTTCCTCCTCCTCCTCCTCCTTCTCCTCCTCCTCCTCCTCTTCCTCCTCCTCCTCCCCCTCGTGCGCTGTAGCCTTGGCACGGCAACGGCACGCCATCACAGCGCGGCGGGTGCTCATTCGTTTTAGCGTTCCAGCGCCCAGGCTCAGCACGGCAGCAGGGCGCAGGGCACGCGGCCAGGGCACGGCGCAGCGTTCGAGCGGCCAGCGCGTCGCACCCCTCAGGCGCAGGCGCGGCACGCCTGCGCGGCACTGCACAGAGGCGCGGCAAGGGGGGAAGGGGTGGAGGGCTTCTCCGAAGGGCTTAGGCGACCCGTCCTCCTCTTCCTCCTCCTCCTGCTTCCTCCTCCTCCTCCTCCTCCTCCCTCCTCCTCCCTCCTCCTCCTCCTCCTCCTCCTCCTCCTCCTCCTCCTCCTCCTCCTCCTCCTCCGGTTGCCCACGGCCCCGGGGGAAACCGTCCAGGGAAACGGGGGCGTGTTGTCGCGCTCTAGAGCGCAGGCGCAGCACGGCACGACACGCGGGCGGCCACTCTGTCGCCCGCGGCCCGCCGTTGGGCCTCCCCGCCAACGCCGTGGGGCGTCAATGCGTGTAATTACGCGCGCAGCGCCTCGCCAGCCGCGCGACCAAGGCAACCAAAGTTGGCTTCAAAATGGGCCCATCAGCCACACACATAGCAGGCCAACTATCCCCACCGCTCGCATCGATGCGCCACCCAAACATGTTGCTCATATGGCCGTCAGCAGAAGAACTTGAAGTGACACGCTGGTCCTTGGGGGACCCCTGGGGTCCAGAATCCCGTTCCTCCAGGAGCCTTTTCCCTTCGTCCTCAAGAAACGCGAACGAAGCGCCCAAGAGGGGGAGGATTCGGTATTGTTAGTTTCGGTGGAAACGTTAATGTCCGTGGCCGTGGCCAATTCGGCAAATGTGGATGCCGTAGCAGAAGTGGTAGTTATAGGGGCGATTGCCGTGGACTAGCTGCGACTAGAACCTACGCGCGCGAAGTGCGCGCATGGTTCTGGTGTGTCTATACATATACATATACATATGCATACACATATACATATATACATAAATATATGCACATATACGTATATATATGCATGTATGTATGCATGCACGTACACATGTATGTATGCATAGATGCATGTATGAGGACATGTATGTATGTATGTATGTATGTATGTATGTATGTATGTATGTATGTATGTATGTATGTGTGTATGCCTGCCTGCCTGCCTGCCTGTCTGCCTGCCTGTATGTATGTATGTATGTATGTATGTATGTATGTATGTATGTATGTATGTATGTATGTATGTGTGTGTGTGTGTGTATGCCTGCCTGCCTGCCTGCCTGCCTGCCTGCCTGCCTGCCTGCCTGCCTGTATGTATGTATGTATGTATGTATGTATGTATGTATATATGTATGTATGTATGCATGTATGTATGTATGTATGTATGTATGTATGTATGTATGTATGTATGTATGTATGTATGTATGTAATGTATATGTATGTTGTATGTATTATGTGTGTATGTTGTATGTGTATATATATATATATATATATATATATATATATATTTATATATATGGTCGCACACCCCTATGATCCATACCACGCCTCTTTGCGGCATCTCGTTCGTCTGTTAATCTTTCGGATGTAATTGGCCGCAGCTTTGCTTTCGGAGGCAATCGGGGGAGCAGGAGGGCGGGAGGGTTGGAGAGCTGGAGAGCTGGAGAGCGGGAGAGCGAGAGAGCGGGAGAGCGGGACAGCGGGAGAGCGGGAGAGCGGGAGAGCGGGAGAGCGGGAGAGCGGGAGATCGGGAGAGCGGGAGAGCGGGAGAGCGGGAGAGCGAGAGCGCGGGAAAGAGCGGGAGGGCGAGAGTGCGGGGGAGAGAGCGGGAGAGCGGGAGAGCGAGAGGGCGGAGAGCGGGAGGGCGGGAAATGGGAAGTGGGAGAGCGGGACAGCGGGACAGCGGGAGAGCGGGAGAGAGCGGGAGAGCGGGAGAGCGGGAGAGCGGGAGAGCGGGAGAGCGGGAGGGCGAGAAGTGCGGGAGAGCGGGATGGCGAGAGTGCGGGAGAGCGGAGAGCGAGAGAGAGGGAGAGCGGGAGAGCGGGAGAGCGGGAGAGCGGGGGAGCGGGAGAGCGGGAGAGCGGAAGAGCGGGAGAGCGGGAGAGCGGGAGAGCGGGAGAACGGGAGAGCGGGCGAGCGGGAGGGCGGGAGAGCGGGAGAGCGGGAGAGCGAGAAAACGGCCACCCGTGCCCGGGTGCGGGTGACGGGTGACGGACCCCGCTCTCCCGCTCTCCCGCTCAATTGCCCTCCCGCTCTCACGCTCTCCCGCTCCCCCGCTCTTCCGCTCTCCCGCTCTCCCGCTCTCCCGCTCTCCCGACCTCCGCTCTCCCGCTCTCCCGCTCTCCCGCTCTCCCGCCCTCCCGCTCTCCCGCTCTCCCGCTCTCCCGCTCTCCCGCTCTCCCGCTCTCCCGCTCTCCCGCTCTCCCGCCCTCCCGCTCTCCCACTCTCCCGCTGTCCCGCTGTCCCGCCCTCCCGCTCTCCCGCTCTCCCGCTCTCCCGCTCCTTGACTCTCCCATTCTCCTGTTCTGCCGCTCAGGGCCCGAAGTGATGCGGAGGAGGAGGTGGAGATGGAGGAGGAGGAGGATGAGGAGGCGGAGAGGATGGAGGTAGGAGGAGGAGGAGATGTAGGAGGAAGGGCAAGGAGGAAGAGGTAGAGGAGGAGGATGAGGATGAGAGGAGGAGGAGGAGGAGGAGGAGCAGGATGAGGAGATGAGGATGAGGAGAAGCAGGAGGAGCAGGAAGAGGAGGATGAGGAGGAGGACGAAGACGAGGACGATGAAGCAGAGGAGGCGGATGAGAATGATGAGAAGCAGGAGTCTTCTGATCTAGAGAGGAGGAGGCGCAGGAGGAGTTGGAGGCATATGAAACGAAGTAGTCGGAGAATAATGAGGAAGAGGAGGAGGAGGAGTTGGTAGAGGAGGAGGTGCAGGAGGAGGAGGAGGAGGAGGCGGATGAAGAGGGGGCGGAATAGGAGGGGGCGGAATAGGAATCAGGAGGAGGAGGAGGAGCAGCAGCAGGGGTGAGGAGGAGGAGGAGCAGGATGTGGGGTGAGGATGAGGAGGAGGAGGAGGAGGACCATCAGCAGAAGGAGGAGGGAATGGTATAGTAAGTTCTCATTGACTGTAATACTCCTCATCATCCTTCTCATCCTCTCCTTGCCTCATCCCCACTTCCATCCTTCTCTTCAACTCCTAGTTCAGCCTTCTACTTACGCTGCTGTCCTATGCTTATGATGATGATGACGCCGGTGTTGATGATGATGATGATGATGATGATGATGATGATGATGATGATGATGATGATGATGATGATGATGATGATGATGATGAGATGATGATGATGATGATGATGATGATGATGATGATGATGATGATGATGATGATGATGATGATGATGGTGATGATGATGATGGTGCCGATGGTGATGGTGGCGATGATGACGATTACAATTGTCCCGATGCCATGGGGATGATGATGGTGACGATGGCGATCGTGGCGATGAGAATGACGATGATGATGACGGTGACGATGGCGATGACGATGACGCTGACGATGACGACGGTGAAGATGGTGGCGATACTGGTGCTGATGATGATGATGATGACTGCGGTGGAATCTGGGCCTGGGCTACCACAGACTGCACTGCCCTCCCGTTCTCCCGCTCTCCCTGTCTCCTGCAGAGAGAGAGAGAGAGAGAGAGAGAGAGAGAGAGAGAGGGAGAGAGAGACACACCAGCGCCAGGAAGAGTCACGCGTGATCCCCAGATCAGGAGATGAGATCGAGAGCGAGGGGGGAAGAGCGAGAGCGAGGGAGGATGGGTGTAGGCGCTTAGGGCCATCATATAGCTAGCCTCCCCTGGCGCTCACCTTGCAGTGCCACTGATGTCATCATCGCCACCATCACCACCGCGAGGACCATCAACACGATAACCAGAATCCCCAGCAGCACCAAGACCACCACCATGATCGCGATCGACAGCATCACCTAGACTTCCAGCGTCACCATCACCGTCGCCATCGTCATCGTCATCGCCACTAGCACCAGCAGTCCCACCCAACAAGATCAGAGTCGTCACTGTCATCATCAACATCACCGCCAGCTGGGGCACCACATCTTCACAGGCATCATCTCCATCGAACTATTATCAAGACGGGGGCCATCACTACCACCACTATGACTATCACGATGATGCCACTACATCCTGGCCACCAACACCACAACACCATCATGTGCAGTGGCATCGACATCGTCATCGTCATCCTCAGTTGCACCATCATCACTCCCACCTGGCACCACCATATATGTATCGCAACCAGCCCCTGGGACATCACCGCGAACACCACCTAGTCAACAGCTAACACCAGTATCATCACGATGACCTCCACTAGTAGCTGGGCATGCAGCATCGCACCAATACCGTCGCCATCACTACCAGCAACATCAATCCCGCCCACCACCTTAGCACTCTTTATCGTCATCGTCGTCATCACCGCCATTTGGATCACCACCACTGGCAACAACTCAATTTGGCAGCATGACAAGTGGACCATCACAGCGACCACCATCAATACCATGCGCACATCATTACCACCTGGCCACGAAGTCGACAACACTGACATAACCGTTTAGCATATGTAGTCATCATCGCCAGTACACCACCATCACTGCCACCTGGTCCGCCACCGCCACCATTTGCCAAGACACCCATCATCTGCACTGCAACCCGTCTCTGGGCCATCACCGCCAACGCCATCTGGCCAAACACTTCCGCCACCATCATCATCACGACTACCTGCAGTAGTATCCGGGCAGACAAAACTGTAACATCGCCACTGTCACCATCGCAAGCATTACCACCCCACCCACCCCGATGATATTCTTTGTCATCGTCATCACAACCACCGGGACCATAACCACTACCACCGGCCTCAACTCCACTGGAAGCAGCGCTTCCAACACCTCGGCCGTCACCATCGCCACCATACCTGGCCCAATACCCTCACCATCATAATAATCGCGTTTATGACAATCACGTCTACGACCTGGGCTACCAACACGTCAAACCCGCTGTGACGTTACAATCAATATCATGTGTGCCAGCATTACTACCGTCACCATAGTGATTGCGGTACGAGTTGAGATGATAATGGAAATATTGATGAATGCGGCGCGTGTCGTGCCTTCTCGTCTGCTACACTTCTCCGTTTCCTCCTGGTCTGCTATTCTGCTCCCCTGATCCTAATGGTCCTCTATCCTCCTCCTTATCATGGTCCTGAGCCTCATCCTTCCCCTGAGCCTGGCCGTTGTGAACCTTACTCATTCTCCTCCCTTCTCCCAACATTACTCTTGGCGTTTCTACTAATCCTACTCCGCCTTCCTTCTTCTCCTCCTGATCTTCGTCCTCGTCTTCACCCACGTCGTACTCCGTCATCCTTCCCCCCTCCTCAATGAGATTCAACATGACCTTTGTACTCTCCCCGAGCCTCGCAACTTACCCACCCACCACCTTCACCAACACCTCCCAGAATGCCGTCACCACCACCATCAACATTATTAGCATTATCTCTAATACCAGTTGGACCGATTGCATTAGCTTTAATTCATCCTCGACAACCACATCAACATCATCACCATCACCGACACCATCAGCATCGCGACCACAAACTGGCCACAACCATCAGTATCGTCGCCACATCCAAGACCGTGATGAGCACCACCATCATGGCGATCATGACAATCCTCAGAAACACCAGGACTTCCACCATCGCGATCACCACCAGCACCTAGACCACCGTCGCCACCAGCATGAACAAGACCCGACTGCCCACCAGCTCCACAATACCATCATCAGAATTGGCATCGTCATCGTCGCTAGTAGCAGCAGCAACAATGAACCCTGGTCGACCACTGCCACCATCTTCGCCGCCACAATCATCATCATCATCATCATCGTCATCATCATCATCATCATCATCATCATCATCTGCACTGCGACAATACATGGGCCATCATTGCTACCACCATGTGGCTAACAACGGCCACCACCATCATCATCAGCACGATTGTATCCACCAGTAGCCAGGTAACCAACTCTGCAACACCACCGTCTTCATAGTCTCAAGCGCCGTCACCAAACCCACCGCCATGATCATCCCACAACACCGTCATGCTCGTTATCGTCACCACCATCGTGACAAACACTTAGGGCGTCGCCACCACCGCCATCTCCATTGTGAACATCGCCCCCCGCCACCTGGACCGCCTCCACCGCCGCCGTCGTTGCCGCGGCCGCCTCGCATTAAACCAGCGATTGCAAGCTGGACCGTCAATACCACAACGCTGCCATCGCCGTCACAAACACTATCATATGGACCACCACTGCCACCACCACCATGGTGACTGTGGTACTGGTTGCGTCGGCAATGAAGCCAGTGAAGGGTATTTTGATGCAGGTGATCAAAGTGGTGTTAACTTGTAGTGGTTCAGACGGTGATGGCAGAGATGGAAATCCATGTGGTGGCCATGGTGAAGACTGCGAAGGTGCTAATGGTGAGGGCGGTCGCTGTCGTGGTAGACGTAAGATACATGATGGTTGTGGTGTTCCAGAGGGCAGCGATGATTACGATTACCATCGTAGTGGTGGCCCAGGTGGTGGATAATGATGGAGACCATGGTGGTCCAGGAGGTGGTGGTGATGCTGTTTGTGACGGCAATGGCAACGTTGTGGTATTGGCAGGCCAGCTTGCAATCGTGATGGTCATGACGATGATGATGTTGGTGTGGTGCTGATTTAAGGCGGTGCGGCCGTGGCAACGATGAAGGTGGGAGAAGTGGTGAGGCGGAGGCCTCACTTTGCGAGCGCAGCTCCGATTTTGAAGTGGTTTCGCTGATTCACTGCGCGCCTTTTGCTACAGAAACGACATGATATGGATCTTGGGGGGGGGGGGGTGCGAGCATACATATATATATATATATATATATATATATATATATTATCTATATATATACATATATATACATGCATGCATGCATGCATGCATGTATGTATGTATGTATGTGTGTATGAGTGCATGCTTTATGCATGTACGTATGCACATATGTTTGTAGCTATGTATATAGGTGTGCGTGTGCATGCATGCGTGTATGTTTTTTATGTATGTATGTATGTATATTTGTATGTATGTATGTATGCATGTATGTATGTATGCATGTATGTATGTATGTATGTATTTGTATGTATGTATGTATGTGTATGTATGTATGTATGTATGTGTGTATGTGTGTATGTGTAGTTATGTTTGCATGCATGCGTGTATGCACATATATGAATGCATGCGTGTCTGTATGTATGTATGCATATATGGATTTACGTATGTGTATGTATGTATGTGTGTATGCATGCACGCTTGTACGCATGTATCAATGCATGCATGCATGTACGCATGCATGTCTGTATGTATGTGAACATGCGCGCATGCACGCATGTATGTATGTATGTATGTATGTATGTCTGTATGCATGTGTGTATGCATGTATGTAAGTGTGTATGTATGTATGTATGTATGCATGCGTGCATGCATGCATGTATGTATGTATGCATGTATGTATGTATGTATGTATGTGTGTGTATGCGTTTCTATGCATGTATGCACGTGCATGCATATATCTCCTCTCCGGATCTCGATATATTGCCTTCTCTCTCTCCCTCGCTCTCGCTCTCGCTCTGTCTGTCTGTCTGTCTGTCTCTCTCCCTCTCTCTCTCTGTTTTCCCAACCATCCAGTGGTGCTGTGTCCCCGTTGTGGCGAGACAGCGGCCCGCATTCCTTCGCTCCGTCCTCTTTCCCCTCCTCTTCCCTACTCCATCTCCTTGCCTCTGTCCTCCGCCTGTATCTGTTCTGGTGCATCCCTAACACGTTTCGTGGAACCGTGCGGAGCTCCACCGAAGGTCCACATGCCAGCGTTCGCATGCGCCCACCGCACCAATTTTGGTACACCCCTCACACGTCTCGTGGCCCCACATGAGGGGCCCCACCGACGGCCCCAGCAGCTGCGTTCGCATGCGCCCACCGCGCCCACTTTAGCACCCCTCACACGCTTCGCGGCCCCATTGGGAGCTCCACCGACGGCCCCAGTGGTTGCGTCCGCATGCGCCCACCGCACTTCTTTCGGCACGCCCCTCGCACGCTTCGTGGCCCTTTGCGGAGCTCCACCGACGGCCCCAGCAGTTGCGTCCGAATGCGCCCGCCGCACCCATTCTGGCACACCCCTCACACGTTTTGTGGCCCCATCGGGAGCACTACCGACGGCCCTCGTGGCTGCGTTCGCAGGCGCCCACCGCACCCATTTTGGCACATCCCTCACACGCTTCATGGCCTCATAGGGAGCCGGGCCGACGGCCCCAGTGGCTGCCTTCGCGTGCGCCCACCGCACCCTGTTTGGCACACCCCTCACACGCTTCGTGGCCCCGCAGGGAGCTCCACCGAAGGTCCACATGCCAGTGTTCGCATGCGCTCACCGCACCAATTTTGGTACACCCTCACGCACTTCGCGGCCCCATGGGGAACTCCACCGACGGCCCCAGTGGCTGCGTTCGCACGCGCCCACCGCACCTATTTTGGCACACCCCGCACACGCTTTGCGGCCCCATAGAGAGCTCAACCGTCGGTGCCAGTGGCTGCATCCGCATGCGCCTACCGGACCCATCGTGGCACACCTCTCACACGCTTCGTGGCCCCATAGGGAGGGAGCTCCATTCACAGCCACAGTGGCTGCGCTCGCATGCGCCAGCCGCGCCCATTTTGGCACACCCCTCACACATTTTCATAACCCCATACGGAGGGAGCTCCACCGACGGCCCCAGTGGCTGCTTTCGGATGCGCCCGCCGCGCCCGTTTTGGTACACCCCTCACACGTTTCGTAGCCCTGTAGGGAGCTCCTCCGAATGCGGTGCATACAGCGACGGCGTTCACAGCCGCGTATGGTGGCTTTCGCTAGGCTAATTGGTGTCTCTCTCTCTATCTCTGTCTCTCTCTCTTTCTCTCTCTCGCTCTATTTCTTTTTCCCAACCATCCTGTGGTGTTGGGTCCTCGTTTTGAACAGACGGTCCCCGCGTTCCTCCTCCTCTCCTCTCCTCCTCCTCCCCCTCCTTCCTCCCGTCCCCAGTGCCACCGTCCACATGCGTCCCCCCACTCAGTACAGCGTTTCGTGGCCTCATAGGGAGCTCCACCGAATGCCCCACTGCCACCGTCCACATGCGCCCCCCCAGTCAGTACAGCGCTTCGTGGCCCCATAGGGAGCTCCACCGAAGGCCCCAGTGCCACCGTCCACATGCGTCACCCCCACTCAGTACAGAGTTTCGTGGCCCCATAGGGAGCTCCACCGAAGGCCACAGTGC
>CAUYUJ010014519.1:0-7500 GCA_963575745.1 Prorocentrum cordatum
CGCGAGAGCCACACCATACATTATGATGATGAGGAGGCGTAAGTAATGATGGCGACGGATGCTGATGACAAGGATGGAAGGGGAGCGAAGGATGAGGAGGACTGGGGAGTGACTAGAGGTGAGGAAGGACGAGAACGAGGTGTAGGAAGAGAAGGAGCAGCAGATTGAAGAGAGCGGGGAGGACATGGAGGAGGCTGATGATGATGATGAGGAGGAGGAGGACGAGGAGGAAAGGAGGACGGGGAGCAGTGACGTAACCAGCCCTTAACATTTTTACGCTCCCAAGAGCGAAGGGTGCCATGAACCGTCTCGGGCAAGTTCCTTCAGCGCTCTTTCCGTTTCCGTGCACAACCATTGGCCCATCCATGGAGCCATGACGGGGCCCAGGTCAGCGCCGAGGCTGTTCCCGGAGCTTCCAACAAGGTCTCCGAGTTGCACTTCCGCGTCCTTCTCCACCGGCCCCGTACCCCATATCGGCTGAAGACATGATGCTGCTGCCTCCGCAGTCACCAGTCAGTATTCTCCTGCTTACTTCTACGGCATTGGAGGCTGCCATCCATATCGCGGGTCGAGCCGCCGCTCCCTGCACCTCCGCATTCGTGGTCATGGCTTCAGCTGTTACTGAGAGGCCGCGACACACGTGTCATAACTATCCAGTTTGCAGTGGATTCCAAGCTCCGATCCCAGTCGAAGGCACCAACAAACGAGAACGTCAAAGATTTTGCAAGCGGTGCCTTTCGGCAGATGCACGGTGTGCCCACCCCCAGTGCGAGGCCCCTGTAGCTCCACCCTTCCGACGGCCAAAAACACATGTCACGCCTACTTTCTGCACAACGCACTATTCCGACCCATGCCACAATACCACGCGTGAATGGAACTTGTGTAGGAACGCCCGCGTCGGCTGCCGCCTTTTTGGCAACCAACAAATCATCTGGCCCGTGCTTTCCGTGCTCTGAAGGCTCCCTGCCCTGTCGCTTCGCGGTGCTGGGGTGTCCTTCCCACGTCCGGCGAAAGGTCAAAAATGCATCAGGCCGGCTTCCGCAATGCGTTAACCATTAAAACAACCATTCTTGCCACTACAACCCTGGTCGGCAATTCGCCTGCGCGTCGCCTGGCTGCCAGGAGGAACGGAGCGATGCAGCCCACAGTACTTGCGTCCCATGCCAAGCCGGACGTCGACCGTGCACAGTGTGCTTTTCGCGCCGAGGAGCGCCCGGAACTCCAAGATTTGTGCGCTCACTGTGGCGGAGCCAGCCCAGCCGCCAGCCCTTCCCTAGCCGCTCCAGCGCAGTCTTCGACGGCGCTTGCATCTACGCCCTCGCGATGTAGCACTCCGAAGTGCGGGGCGCCAGCGGTGTAAGAAAGCACATCTCGAACGGGCGCGCAATGCCCCATATGCATCGTCGGGGTCTTTCCTTGCGCCACGGCCACCTGCAACTTCCGCGTTCCTCGACAACACGGACAGCATTGCCTCGTCTGCCAACCGCCCGCCCTGCTCCACTTCTGCCGCACGCCCGCGTGTATGAACGTAGCCGAGTCGCCAGAGGACACTTTGTGCTGTCTTTGCATTTCGTCCTGTTTCCCACGCGCGACGCGTAGGTGCGACGGCCGTTCCACCCCTGGTTCAGCAGGCCTGTGTCGAACGTGTGGGCTGTCCACACCACAACCACTACCATCCCTCTCCAAACGATCCTACGAGCAAGCCGAACGCCCTTGTAGCTCGTCTGGGTGCAACGGTGTAGCTCAACGGAAGTCGTCCCACGGCCTCTGCATCGCGCGCATTCGGAAACGGAAGCCATGTAGCAATCGTGCCATTGGGTGCGCTTTTCTCGTGGGCCCTCTCGGCACCGTGGTGGAATGTAGGCACTGTTGCCTCGCGGGGCCCCCTTGCCAGGGGCCCGGAAAGGCCGGCTGCCGCGCCCCCGCCCGCCATGGCGCGCGACGCGCAGTGCCGCACAACAACGGCATGTGCGAACGTTGCTTTAAACCCACATGGTCCCTCCCATTGTGCGACAGAAAGTTGACGAAAGCAATGTACGCCACCGGATACTGCCCCGACCACGTCCGACATGCCGCGGTAGCCACCGCCGCCGCCGGGCCCCATCATCCTCTGACGTCGGGGTCTTCTGGTGTCCCACACGCCCGTCCACGTAGTGATCCGTTGCAGGCACTCCGCAAGCAGGTGGCGGCAGCCGTCCGCATGTACCTCCGAGCGCGTGACTCGCCGAAATGTTCCGTGCCGTGGTGTCGCCTCAAGTCCACCCGCGTAGCACTTCCGAACTCGTCCAGCTGTCCGCCCGCCTGCGCAGCGCATCGGAACTGGTTCGCAGAACCCGTGCCTGGGACTTCTCTTGGCGTACGCACCGGCCACCGCGCCGGCTGGTGGTCGACAGACGAATGGTCCAGCAACCGCGTTCCGAAAGCGTCGCTCTCTCCGACCGGCCACTTCCAAGGAGCCTGCGCAACGTGCGGGGCTCTGCACTTCTTCGCCGAACGCGCGCGTTGCCCGGCAGCACGCAGAAAGGACTTCGGCGCGTGCTGCAGGTACGGAGCCCTGGCTGGCATCCCCCTACTGCCTCCCGCTCCGGCCGAAATGGCTCAGCTCCTTCGTCCGGGTCCTTCCCACGACCACTTCATGCAGCACATTCGGTCGTACAACTGCGCCCTTGGATTCGCATCCTTCAACAGCGAGGGAGTGAGAGTTTCGAGATAAGTTGAGAGTGGGGAAGAAGCGAGGGGAGGGGGAGCGGAGAGAGGCTGGTGACAGCGGGAGGAGAAGAGGAAGAGAGGGAGCGGGGGTGGTAGGAGAAGTAGGAAGAGAGAGGGAAAGGGAAGGTCGTCGAGAAGGGGGCGGGAAGAGAGGGGAGGGGGGGGTTATTCAGAGGTAGGGAAGGAGAAGAGTGAGGTTGGGAAGGAGCGAGAGTGCAGAGGTCAAAGAAGAGGGGGGATAGGTAGGTACAGAGAGTGGCAAGATGGGGAGCTAGAGGAGGAGAGAGACGATAGGAGCACTGTTGGCCCGCACGGAAGACCCGCACGGAAGACCCCCTGTCGGGCACCCGGGCACCGGGGCACCCGGGCACCCAGGCACTGCAGGCACCCCGGCACCGGGGCATCCGGGCATCCCCCGGGCACCCGGGAAGGAGGAGGGAGGATGAGGAGGAGGAGAAGGAGGAGGGTCGGGCAGGCGTCCAGCGCAATCCGAGCCGAGGGTAGAGCCAGAAGGAGTAGGAGGTGGAGGGGACCGGGAGGACCGTTTCGGCCGTTCGAAAAAGCACCTCATCCATGTCCTCCTCCTCCTCCTTCTCCTCCTCCTCCTCCTCCTCCTCCTGCTCGTTCTCTTCCCCCTCCCTTCCATAATCAGACTATTCCTCCGCCGGCTCGGCTCGGCCCGGCCCGGCCCGGCTCGGCCAGCGGAGGAGGAGGAGGGAGGAGGAGTGGGAGGATGAAGACAGGACAGGGGGGGATTAGGACGAGGAGGAGGAGGAGGAGGAGGAAGAGGAGGAGGAGGAGGAGGAGGAGGAGGAGGAGGAGGAGGAGGAGGGGGAGAAAGAGCGAGGAGGCGGGGATGGACATGGGCAAGGGGAGGCGGATGAGGACTAATTTTGTCGAGGAGCAGGCGTTCGCAACCGGCGCAGCATCCAGGCAGAAGAGGAGGAGCAGGAGGACGAGGAGCAGGAGGAGGAAGAGCAGGAGGAGGAGGAGGAGGAGGAGGAGGAGGAGGAGGAAGAGGAGGAAGCGCAGGAGGAGGCCCGGTTCGCCTGAGACATCCTCAGAATTCTGGGTTCCGAGACGTTCTGACCTGAGTTGGTCAGACCACTTTCGCCTGAGACATCCTCGACACTCTGACCGCGGAGGTGCCCTGCCCCACGGTGGTCCGGGCACTTTCGCTTGAGACACGCTCGCATTTCTGGGTTCCGAGACGCCCTGAGGTGAGGTGTTCACTCCGATCTCGCCTGAGACATCCTGCGATCTCTGACCTCGGAGGTGCCCTGCCCCATGGTGGTCTGGGCACGTTCGCCTGAGACATCCTCGCAACTCTGGGTTCCGAGATGCACTGAGCTCTGACCTCGGAGATACATTGCCCCAAGGTGGTCTGGCCACTTCCGCCTGAGACCCTCGCCACTCTGAGTTGCGAGATGCCCTGAGCAGGTGGTCTGGGCACTACCGCCTGAGGCATCCTCACAACTCTGACCTCTTGGGGCCTCCGGGGGGGCCTCTTGGGCACTCTTGGCCAGGGCCCAGAAACAAAACCAGGCCATGGCCCAGAGACAAAATCCGAAACGCCCCAGAAACAAAACTTGAAACACAACTTGAAACAAAACCCTTGAAACAATTGTCCGGCTGTGGAGCCGCCTGTCGGGACACGCCGCCCTATGCATGTGTGATGTTAACCCATGCGCGCCCCGGATGATTCACACATAGGTATCATATTCAGCTAGGGGGGGCATGGCTGTATATCTGTATATCTGAGACCACAGCACACGTATATCTATGAACATTTGTGACCTCATATCATACGTACATGTATCTACATGCATGGTACAGCATCTTACGTACGTGCATGTACATACAGTGTGTCAATGCTGACGTATGTGTAAGCATATGCATGTTATCACATCTACGTATGTGTATGCATATGCATGGTGTAACATCTCACGTACGTGTATGTATACGCATGGTAAAACACCATACGTATTTATTCATATGACGGCGCACCAGGTCCGTGCGCCCGGGGCCAGCGCCGCTACCACAAATGTGGGCTCCGGGGCCCTCGGGGAGCCCCGGGCCTCACAGAAGACCGCCAGAAGGCACCAAGGAGGCCCGAAAGGCTCCAGAACAGACCCGGGACGCCCGAAGGTCGCTCCCAGACGCCCAACATGGCCTCCAAGGTGGCTTCAGAAGCCCCCAAGACACCCCAAGCGACCCCCAATAGGGCCCCAAAGAGAGCCCCAAGGGGCCAAAATAACTCCATTCCCTTAGTAAAACGTATATGTTTAACATATTGCTTGTTTTCGCTGTCGGTCCGGCCGAGGACGCGCCCCAGAGGGCCCCAATACAGCCCCAGAGAGCTCCAGGACGGCCCACAAGGGCCCAAGACGACCGCAAATGTGGGCCCCGGGGCCCTCGGGGAGCCCCGGGGCCTCACAGAAGGCCGCCGAAGGCGCCAAGGAGGCCCCAAGAGGCTCCAGAACAGACCCGGGACGCCCGAAGGTCGCCCCCAGACGCCCAACATGGCCTCCAAGGTGGCTTCAGAAGCCCCCAAGACACCCCAAGCGACCCCCAATAGGGCCCCAAAGAGAGCCCCAAGGGGCCAAAATAACCCCATTCTCTTCGTAAAACGTATATTTTCAACATATTGCTTGTTTTCGCTGTCGGTCCGTGCTTGACGACCTCAGAAGCTCCCGAGACCGCCCCAATACGGCCCAGGACGCGCTCCAGAGGGCCCCAACACAGCCCCAGAAAGCTCCAGGACGGCCCACGAAGGGCCCAAGACGGCCCAAGAGAGTCCCCAAGACGGGCCCGAGAGGGCCCCAGAGGAGGAAAGCCACCATCGAATTCCAAGCTTTCGACCCCAAGTGGCTCCAGGAGGCGCCGAGAAGCCCCCAAGAAGCGCTCGGAAGGCTTTTTTGAACATGTTTTTTGCATTCTCGCTGTTTCGTGTTTCCGGCGCACCGCCCAAGAGGCTCCCAAAACCGCTCCAAGACGGCCCAAGAGGCTGCCAAAAGAACCCCAAGATGGCCCGAGAGAGCCCCGAGATGGCCCTAGAGCCGCCCAAGACGGCCCAAGAAGGTCCCAAGAAGGTCCCAAAAGGGGCCCAAGAGAGGGAACGCGAACTGAAAAATCAAGCTCTCCGCCCCGAGATGCCCCCAAGAGGCCCCAAGATGCCCCCAGGAAGCCCCCAAGAGGCCCCAAGAGGCCCCCAAGAGGCCCGAGAGGCCCCCAAGAAACCCAAAAGAGGCTCCAAGAGGCCCCAAGACGGCACCCAAAAGGCTTCAAAACTCTAAGAGGCCCCCGAAGACGTGCCAAGAAGGTCCCATGACGACTTCAAGAAGGAGTCCAGGATGCTCCGAGGAGGCCCCAAGAGACCCCCAAGAGAGCCCAAGAGGTCTCCAAGAGGCCCCCAAGCGACCTCAAGCAGCATCCAGGAGGCCGGAAAGAGGCACACAAGAGCCCAGCGGTCCAGGAGGGGGCCGAACGAACATTTCCAGCCCTGGGCTCCCAGAAGCCCAACAGGAACCCCCACGTAACTCGCAAGACCCCCCCCCCGACGCCTCCCGAGACGCCCAAAAGGTTTCCCAGACAGCCCCAGATGCAACAAAAAAATGATACCGGAGAAAAAACCCAATCAGATTTTTGTTAGGGCTATAGGGCTATAGGGCTATACGGCTGTCGGGCTGTAGGGCTATCGGGCTATATATAGGGCTATAGGACTGTGACCTATAGGGCCATAGGGCTATAGGGCTATGGGGCTATAGAGCTATATGGGCTGTGGGGCTATAGGGATATAAGGCTATTAGGGCTATAGGGATATAAGGCTATAGGGCTACAGGGCTATAGGGCTATACGGCTATAGGGCTATAGGGCTACTGGGCTATTGGGCACCCCCGGGCACCCGGGCACCCCCGGGCACCCGGGCACCCCCAGGCACCCGGGCACCCGGGCACCCTGGCCCGGCCACCGAAATCGGCCACCCGGGCACCCCCGGGCACCCGGGCACCCGGCCTCGGCCACCGAAATCGGCCGCTCACCTCACCTCAGCTTTATATCCGCTAGGACCCCTACAGAAGCAAGCTCTGATTGGGGAACTGCGTTTCCCAGACAGCCCCAGATGCAACCAAAAAACTGCGATGCCCAGGGTTGCGTTTGGACAATCATTTCAAGACAAAGCCAGCCTTGGCCACGAAGAGCGCATCGGAGGCGGAAAGGAGGGTCGTCCGGTTGCAGACCGGACCGGGCCGCAACCAGGCCCGGGGGCCCGGGGGCCCAGGGGCCACGACCTCTACCACAAATGTGTGGCCCGGGGGCCCGGCCAGACCTTGAGGGGCCCAAAATCGCATCGGAGGGCGGTTCGATGAGCGTCACGGCGGCCCCAGCCAGCCGCCCACCACCCTGAAGACGGCTTTGACGGATCGGATCACGGGACGTCTCCATCGGCCCCAGAGGCTTCGAAGACGCCTCGTAACCCGTGCAATTTGCCCCACGAGGGCCCCGAGAAGCAAAAATATATCCATTCCTTCCGTAAAACGTATATGTTTACCGTACTCGTGATTTTCGTCTTCGCGCCATCCTTGACGACCTCAGGGGTCCCTAAGATTGCCCCTACATGGCCCAAGAGGCCCCCCAGAGGGCGCCAAGACGGCCCAAGAGGGTCCCAGGCCGGTCCCAGAGGCACCCAAAACGGCCCCAACAGCTTCCCAGAGGGCTCCTAGAGGAGCACAAGATAGGGCAATCCAACTGGAATTGCCAGCCCCACGCCCCAAGAGGGCGCCCGAGACCCCC
>CAUYUJ010014519.1:10000-27500 GCA_963575745.1 Prorocentrum cordatum
CAAGTAGGTTTCCTCAATGGTTTTTGAAGGTTGTTCGTGTTCTCGCTGTTTCGTGCTTCCAACGGTTCAAGACAGCCCATGAGGCCCCAGAAACCAGCTCAAGACGGCCCAAGAGGCACCAAAAAAAGGGCACCACGGCGGCGCAATAGAGAGAGCCCCCAAGATGGCCCAAAAAGTGCCCCAAGGCGGCCCTAGAGGCGCCCAAGATCGCCTCAAGAGGGCCCCAAGAGGGGCTCAAGAGGGGGAACACGAACCGACAATTCGAGCCTTCCGCCCCAGTAGGCCTCCAGGAGGCCCCAAGAGACCCCAAGAGAGCCCAAGAGGCCCCCTAGAGGCCTCCTAGAGGCTCCACGAGGCCCCACAGGAGCCCCCAAAGACGCCCCACGAGCATCCGTAGCCATTTTGGCTCAAGGTGGATCTGACTGCAGCGCGCAAGCGCTCATCATAGTTGCCCATCACCATGCGGACCCCGCGACCAGACCCCTGGGGCCCGAGGCTGCCCACTTTTCCCAAACTCCCCCCTCCCCCCGCGGTGCCCACTGTGTCCCTCGGGGTCCTTCGGGGGGCTTTCGGAGGGCCCGAAGGCGCTCCCCAGACGGTCCAGGAGGCTTCCGAGACGGTCCAAGAGTTCGTCAAGACGCCCATGATGGCTTCAAGACGGCCCGAGAGGCCCCCCAAGCGCTTGAAGAGGGCTTCAAGAGGACACTTATGAGGGCCGCAAGGAACACACATCGCCCTAATTCCTTTGGGAAGCGTCTATTTTGGGCATATGCGCTTTGTATTAATAGCGTCCACGACGGCCTCAGAGAACCCCAAGAGCGCCGCAAGACATCCCAACAAGGCCTCCAAGACGGTCCAAGAAGCTCCCAGGATCGCCCCAAAACGTCCCACAGAGCCCTCCAAGACGACCTCCGTAGGCGCCTGTGGATCCCAGAGCGCTCTGAGACAGTCCAAGAGGCCCACAAGACACCTCACTCTGCACCCCTCCCCGCTCCTCCCAGATTCCTCCCCATCCCTCCCCGCTCCAGGCAAGTGTGCGCGAGGCGGTTGTATCTCTGGCCGCGAGATCCTGCCAGTGTATACCTACATGTACGACCACCCTTCGGGTGATAAAGAGGTTGTGCGTGTGGTGGTGGGGGTGAGGAAGGGGAACCAACTGGAGCTACAACATAGCATTGCATCGCACAGCAGAGCATAGCATAGCATCGCATAGCATCGCACACCACAGCATAGACGAGCATCGCATAGCATAGCATAGCATAGCATAGCATGTCATAGCATCGCATCGCATCGCGTCGCATATACTAGCATATCATCGCATGGCACAGTATGGCGTAGCATAGCATAGCATAGCATCGCACCGCACAGCATAGTATCGCATCGCATCACACCGCATAGCTTAGCCTCGCATTGATAACATAGCGTACTATGCGGGCCGAACCGTACAATGGCCGAAAGTCCGTCCAAACGGCGCTCTCGCCTCGGCGCGGGCAGCACACCGCCAGCGTCACCTGCACGCCGTGGCCAGCTTAAGTTTAAGAGCGAATCGTGAGGATGTCTCAGCAGAAACCGGCTTTCTTGGTTCAGATGGGCGGGCTGGACGACATGGGCGAATCAAACGCACGTTCGGGCCTGCGGCGGCCGCCCGGGACGGTCAGGGCACCCACAAGGCGCGCGCTCGCCGTCGACGGCGGGGCGCGGCTGCGGGAGAGCAGCCCGAGGCGAGGAGGCCCTCCCCCCACGAGCGATGCCCTGGCAGATTGGGCCAGTTTGATTGCCGCCAGTTTCCGTCGAACGCGTGCGGATCAAGGGTGCGACGGTGATAACGGATCATTGTGCAGGCAGTTGCACGTCTCGTGGAGTATGTTGCGGCGTTTATTTCCGTGTTTTGCGTCGTGAATTCTTGTTATCCGTGTCGCGCTTCCGTCTACTCCCTCCCTCCTCCTCCTTCTCCCTCCTTTTATCACGATCAGAATTTTCGCGATGTGACAGGCCTCGCACTTGGGCAACACAAGGGGGTGCCGCCAGGGGATAATTAGGACACTTACCGGTTCGTGCCCAGATTGTGGGGATGTCTCCAGCGGTTCGCTTGTTTCACGGATGTAGGCGCGTCTTTTTCAGGGCCGCGTGGTGTTCGCGATGTCGCAACAAACGTTGCTGGGCGCCACAATGGGGAGCGACCACGGGGTGGGACATTTGCCCACTTGCGGTCAGCATTCGGGGATATCTCACGCGAGACGTTGGCTTTTTGAGGTGGGTGTGCTTTTTTTTCAGGGCCGCCACGAAGGAAGCGAATACTCGGATCAGTCCCGGCAGTCGCCGCGGTACTGGGAAGACCGTCGGATCGATTATTTCGTTGTCGATTTTTTTTGGCGCGTACCGTTCAAACCTTCAGGGTGGCCCAGTGTTGGCAAATTTTGCGCGGTGGTTGCACGACGAAGGTGGGCGCACCATAGAACCCTTCACGACAGCCCATCGTTGTAAAGATTTTCGTCGCGGTTGTAAGACGAGCGCGGGCACGGTGATCGCGCGCATTTGGGTGTTCACATTCGTTATGGCGCTCGCATGTGGTTCGCTAGACGTAAAATTTGTAAGGATCTTGGACGTGACAAATCTGTGATGAGCCTTGGCTAGGTCGTGTGCGGGCCTTCACTGGGTTCTGGGTAGGCCATGTATCAGCTCTTGAAAGGCCGCCAGGTAAGCCTGAGGCAGGCATTGGATAGGCCGTCGGGCTGAGCTTGGACAGGCCTGGGGGTTCGTGGGCAGGCATTGGGCAGGATCCGAGGGGAGCGGTGCTCTGGCGCCGCCTGGACCGCAGAAAGGAGACCCACCTTCTGCAGGCCCACGGCAACCTGGGGCTCCCCTTCACATTAGCTTGAGCTTGATGTTCTGCCTTCGCTGTGAGCGTCGCTCCATTTTCGATCCAAATTATTTGAAGTCCAGCTGTATGCGCTTGAGCTTGAACTTCCGCTCAACGCGCGGAAGCTTCGCTCCATTTTATAGTTCTCTTTTAGCTTGAGCTTGAACTTCCGCTCAACGCGCGGAAGCTTCGCTCCATTGCCATAATTTGTGGGAATGCCGAGACATTGGGTTTGCTCGAGGTGGGCCTTGGACGCTCTGGGTCGTCTAGGCCTTGGATAGGCGTAGAGTGCGTGAGGGGTGTGCCGAAATCGGGCCCATTGAGCCGTCTTGAGAGGTACGTAGCTGTTTCTTATGTCTTGTTTCGCCGATCGGCGCGGGCCCCCGCTCCCTCCTCCCCAAAGACCAGATCTTGGCTGCTTAAAGCGGCTGCTTCAACCGGGTTGATTAAGCACTGGGGCCCGCCCCCCCTCCTCCCCCCGGTGGACACACGAGCTGCTGCTGTACGTGTGTGAGTTGTTTTCTCGAGGCGCCCCCCTGGGAATGAAACAAAGGGTATGTAGGCAGCTGAAGTGGGATCATGCGGAATCTTATTTCGACCTGCGGCCCTCTGTATGTTTCATGTGGTTGCACGCCGAGTGGAACACGTCCACCGCGTCGACAACGAACATACTTTTTCGCGTTGCATGCCAAGTGGAATTCGTCCACCGCGCCCGCAACAGCTCCTCTGCCGCGTGGAATGTGATTCCATTGGTCCGCCAAAATGGGTGTGGAAAGGGAAGGGATTGAGAGGGTTTGCTGAGAGGAGAATGCAGGATTAAGGTCGACTGCGGCTCATGGCGTGCATCCGTGGGGGCATAGAGGGATGGTGCGGTTTGCTGATTGATCATGATTGATAGAAGTCTTTCTGCTCTCCGATGCTGCGAACCCTAGACCGTCGCCGCATCTTGCTAGAACCAAAGCGCGCGCGCAGCGCGCGCGTGGTTCATCGGAGTAGGGCCCGGGGGCGGCCCAGGGCGATGCCTGTAATCTCCATGGGGGGTGCAGGGCGCCCCCGGGAGCGTCCGGAGCGTCCCGGAGGGCCCCTGGGACCGCCAGGAACAGTTCGAGACCGCCCAAGACGGCCCGCGAGCGCTCCAAGACGCGCGTAGATAGCCTCAGGAATGGTCAGGAAGGCCCGAAGACGTTCCAAGAGAGCTCCATGAGGCCCCGAAGGCATCCCAAGAGGCCTCCCAAGAGAGCGCCGACAAACTAAAATCGCTGATTTTCATATTTTTTTCGAGGTTGTTGGCCTTCTCGCTTTTTCGGGGTTCCGACGCTCCAAGACCGTCCAAAAGTCTCCCAAAACCGCTCCAAGACGGCCGAAGAGGCCCCCAAAACCGCCCCAAGACGGCCCAAGAGACCTCCAAAATCGCCCCAAGACGGCTCAGGAGAGCCCCAAGATGGCCCAGGAGCCGCCCAAGACGGTTCCAGCCCCGACAGGGCTCAAGACTGCCTAAGCGAGCCCAGCGGGCCCCGAGAGGGCCCCGCGAGGCCCCAAGAGGCCCCAGAGAGGCCCCCAAGAGCCTCCCCGGAGGCCCCCAAGAGGCCCCGAAGATGCCCAAAAATGGCCCTGAGCGCGCCCCAAGACGCCTCCAGGAGAGCCCAACAGGCCTCCGAGAGGCCCCCAAGAGGCCCACTGGAGGTCCTCAGGAGGTCGTCCCCATCATGTTCCCAGAAGGCGGTCCGGGAACATGATTCCGCGCCTTGGAGGAGTATTCTGCGCTTTCCGAGGCGCCTTGGACGACGTACGTATGTTTCTATATATTGTCCTTCTCCTATGTGCACAATCCTACATGGTTTACGTATGTTTCTCTCTCTCTCTCTCTCTATCTATATATATATATATATATGTATATATATGAATGTATACAAATATATATACATTCATATATATGTATATGCACATGTATATGCGTGTGTGTATATATATACACATATATATGTATGTATGTATATATATATATATATATATATATAGGGGAAGGGGGTCCTGGACCAGGGGGGGCCTCACTTTGCCCAGTGGCTGTGGTCACCCCCCGCCGGAGACGCCAGGACGCTCCCAGGAACCTCTAAAATGGCTCCAGGACGCCCTCAGGACAGCCCAAGAGAGGTCCGAAGCGGCCCGGGAACACTCCAAGACTGTTTAAAAGCTGCCAAAGCGTCCCAGCAGATCTCCGACAGCACTCTCGGGAGGGGCCCAATAGGAAATTGTCACTGATTTTTTGTGGGTTTTGAAAGGTTTTGGCGTTCTCCCCAGTTCGGCTTCCAGACGCTCCAAGGCGGCCCAAGAGGCCCGAAAGACCGCCTCAAGACGAGCCCAGAGGCTCCCAAGAGACCACCGAGACAGCCCAAGAGGGCCCCAAGACGGCCCAGGAAGCTTCCAAGACGGCCCAAAAGAGCTCCCAGAACACTCCAAGAGGAGCCCCAGATGGGGAACACGAACTGACATTTCGAGCCCTCGCCCACCAGAAGCTCCCAAGAGGCCCCCAGGAGTCCGCAAGAGGCCTCGAGAGGCCCCCAGGAAGCGCTTGAGGTTGAAGCGGTGCCTCCTCCTTCCTTTCCTCGTCCTCCTCGTCCTCCTCCTCCTGTTTTGGCCTCCGGAGGCCGCGGGACCTTCGAACATCGATCCCGAGGGGGCGCTCGCGGTTGAAGCTGTGGTGTCCTGGGCGCCCCCCGGCCGCGAGACGCGGTCCAGGGGGAAGCCGTGCCTCCTCTTCCTGCTTCTCCTCCTCGCCCTCGTCGTCGGAGGCCGCGGGACCTTCGAAGATCGACCCCGGAGGGGACGCTCGAGGTGCAGCGGTGGGGTCCTGGGCGCCCCCCCGGCCGCGAGACGCGGTCCAGGGGCGAGTGTCCGGGGCGGGCACTCGAGGTCGAAGCCGTGCCTCCTCTTCCTCCTCCCTTTCCTCCTCCTCCTCCTCCTCGTCCTCCTCCTCGTCCTCCTCCTCGTCCTCCTCCTCGTCCTCCTCCTCGTCCTCCTCCTCGTCCTCCTCCTCCTCGTCTCCTCCTCGTCCTCCTCCTCGTCCTCCTCGTCCTCTTCCTGCTTCTCCTCCTCCTCCTCCTCCTCCTCCTCCTCCTCCTCCCGCGTCGGTCTCCAGAGGTCGCGGGGCCCGGGGGAAGCGGAGCTGAGGCCGTGGTGGCCCGGGCACGCCGGCACCGCCACGCGTCTTGCCCTTCCACTGCGAGCATGCTTCATTCTCAAGGGCTCGAGGGCGCGAGGTGATTCGCGCTTCTCGGTTCGGCTCTGATTCCTCCTCATCCTCCCTTTTCTGCCCTGGGAGGCGGCGCGAGAGCGCGAGGTTATTCGCACTTCGCGCAGCGCGAAACGCGAAGTTGGGAGCCCTTGTTCGTTCCACCAACACGCCGTAGCGCTTCCCAAGAGGCCCCGAAAGACTCCCAAGACGCCGCCAAGGGCCCCGAGAGGCGTCTCAACAGTCCACGGTCCAGTCAACTTCTGACCCACAGCCCAGGCATGGCAATCTTTCTTCAAAGGGATTCCAGGAAGTCCTTTTTTTTTCAAACTTACCCTCGGCTTGTTCTTGCACAACGGGCCATCTTTAAGGCCCCCGTCACCACCGAAGAAAGATCTCAGGAAGCCATCGAGGGCCCAACTACATCGAACACCTAAAGGGAATGTGTGATTTAGTGGTTTCCGCATTTCCCCTTCTACACGTTTCCGAGGCTTGCGCAGGGACTCCGACGAGGTCGTTAGATGCACAAGGCACTTCGAACATTGATTTTCCATGCGTTAGCCTGTCGAGCCTAGCTAGAACTTGAGCGCGCGCGAAGCGCGCGCGATGGTTCTAGTATACATATATATATACACACCCACGCACACGTACAAACACAAACGCCCCCACACACACACACACACACACACACACACACGCGCGCGCACACACACAAGCCCACGCATACAAACACACACACACACACCTATACATATATATATATATATATACACACAGATACACCCACCCACGCTCACGTAGAAACACACGCGCACACGCACACACGCACACACAAACACACAAACACACACACACACACACCTATACATATATATATATATATATATACACAGATACACCCACCCACGTTCACAAAGAAACACACGCGCACACGCACACACGCACACACAAACACACACACACATATATAGAGAGAGAGAGAGACAAAAAAAAGACAGAGAGAGATGCACAACACGCACGCACGCACGCACAACATGCACAACACGCACGCACGCACGCACGCATGCACAACACGCACGCACGCACGCACGCACGCACGCACGCACGCACACACACACACACACATCCACACACACATACACGCACACACGCACGTACACACACACACACACACACACACACGCACGCGCGCACGAACACACCAGCTGCTGCAAGCGCGGTGGTGGACCGAGACGTCGCATCGCGCTCGCCGCCCTTGCAGGAGCACCGTTCGCGAGCCGCGCCGGCGCCACTGCCGCCGAGGAGCCGGAGGCCTCGGGCTTTGGCGCTGCCGTCGCCGCCGCGTTCGTCGGCGCACACGCTGGGCTTGCGGCGGCCATCTACGGCCGCACCGCCAGGACACGCGACAAAGACGTCGAACAACGGACGACAACGACGACGACGACGACGACGACGACGACGACGGCCTCTTCCTCCCAGTTCCCTAACGTTCTGTGATGCTGTTTTGTCCTCTCTTTCCCTCAGCAGCGCTGCGCGTACTCCCCTCCCGCTTGTATCCCGTGCCCGACAGGGAGCTCCACGGGGCGCTTCTATGGCGTGTCCCCGCCCATGTCGGTTCCTGTAGCGTCTCCACGCCCATTTTGGCACCCCCCTCGTGCAGATCGTACCCCACGGGGAGCTCCGCGTAGGGCGCCAGGCGCAATCCCCACACAGATCGTGCCCCGCAGGAGCTCCATGTTAAGCGCCAGCGCATGCGTCCACATGCGATCCAGGGCCAACTTCGGCACCACTCGCACGTGGGGTTCGTGCCCCGTAGGGCGCTCAGCGTGCCCCTGAGCGCCGGTTCCACGAGCCACCGACTCCAGATCTTGAGGAGCCCACGCCTGCCTTGAACAACTGCTCGACGCGGAGATCCCCCATGTGTGCGGTTCACTTCCTGGCACTTCCCGCTGCGCTTGTCCGGGTGACAGAGTTCAGCTTGTGGCGGCGGAGCGCTCCCCGGCGACTTAGCGTTTGGGGTACCCAAGTGCGACGCGCCTGCCAGACCGGGATGATCCCTTTGATTTTGAGATGAGACGCGTCGGGGATGCCAACACCAGCATTTCGCTTAAGACATCCACCTCCCGTCGGCTTCCCTTGCGGTGCCCCAGTGCTCGGCCTGGTACATCGCTGTCATCACGGGGCTCTGGGAATGAGAAGAGTTGGATGTGCAGAGGAAGCGTCTCGTTCGAGACATCCCCACAATCTGGCCGCGAACAGGCAAGTGTCGCATCCCTCTGGCGGCCCGCCCTTGTGGGTGCCAAGTATTTTGTCTGGTGGACCGCGGTGGTCATTGGACTACAAAGCGAGGAGTCGGAGGTGCAAAAACGGGCGCTTCGTTCGAGACATATCCACAGTTTGGTCGCGAACGGGCAAGCGTTGCTCCCTGGTGGCTGATTTTTTTGGTGCCCGCGTGCGACGCCTGGTACATCGCAGTGTTCGTGGGACTGTGAACGGGGAGGAGTCGGGCACCCCAAACAAGCGCAACACTCGAGACATCCTCCCAATCTGGCCTCGAACCGGCAAGTGTCCCCGTCCCTGCCGGCTCCTCCTTGGGTCTGAGTGCGAGCGAGTCTGATTGTGAGTGAGTCTGGGTACGAGCAGCTGGGTGTGAGTGAGTCTGAATGTGAGTGGATCTGAGCGTGAGTGGGCTTAAGTGTGAGTGGTACCGAGTGTGAGTACGTCGGGCGTGGGTAAGCCTTAGTGCGAGTGAGTCTGAGTGTGCGTTCGCCTGGGTATGAGTGAATCTGAGGGCGTATGAGTCTGGGTGAGTGAGTCTGGATAGAGGTGGCCTGAGTATGAATGGATCTGAACGCGAGTGATCTGAATATGAGCTTGCCTGAGTTTGAGCATACGTGTGAACATTACCGGGTCTGGTCTTAGAAATGAGAAGGCGGGAGTGAGACTTGGGCGGAAAGGCCCCACTAGTACCAAGATCCCAGTCTTAGAGAACATGGATAGTTCTCTGCGTGCGCGTGTGCATCTTTCATCACATGACATATGTATATAGATAGATAGATAGATAGATAGATAGATAGGTATATATATAGATATATAGATAGATAGATAGATATATAGATAGATAGATACATCGTATCGAGAGATGGCCCTTGCAGACACTTTGTTGCGAGAAAAGCGCAAACAAGAAACCTGTAACCTCCACCCAGGGCGTGGGGTGTTCCCAAGGCGGCGGGAGAATCCATGCGCCTCCGCCGCCCGCAGCGGCGCAGAAGATGAGTACGCTTCGCGCTTCGGGCTGCCGGGTTGCTCTTCTTCACGGGGCGGCGAGGCAGCACGAAGATCGTGAGCGCTTCGCGCGGCGCACCCGGCGTGGCGCAAAGCTCGCCGGCCTGGATGCTCACAATGCCTCGCCGTGGGAGCACGACAGGGTCGCGCCGCGCCACGGGACACCTCGGGACATCACATCGATATCACTATCGATCTCACTATCGGTCTTACGATCGATCTCACTCAACTTGTCGATCTCACTATCGATCTCACTTGTTGGGACACCATTTGACACCACGGGACACCTCGGGGCCACCGCCGGACGGGCGGGAGGGGGAGAGTCATTTGTCTTGACTTCGCTCTAGCAACGGCGGGTTCATTCCTCTCGGGCGCCCACGCAGTTTCGCCTCGCCCGCACGCGCGACACGAACGAGACGAAACGATTTCCCAGCTGGGGGGTTCCGTTCCTCTGCGATGTCGCACCCCAACCTCCGTTATATATACATATATACAAATACATACATCCCATACATGCATCAGTATGTATCGGAGGTTGGGTGGTGAGATCGCAGTGGAACGGAGACTCCAAACCAGGAAATCGTTCCGTTTCGTTCGTGTCGCGCGTGCGAGCGAGGCGAAGCTGCGTGGCGCGCGAGAGGAATGCACCGGCCGCTGCTAGGGCGAAGTCAAGACAAAATGATTCTCCTCCGCCCGCCCGTCCGGCGGTGGCTCGCGGTGTTTCGCGGTGTCCCGTGGTGTCCCGTGGTGTCCGCCGCTGCTAGGGCGAAGTCAAGACAAATGATTCTCCTCCGCCCGCCCGTCCGGCGGTGGCTCGCGGTGTCCCGCGGTGTCCCGTGGTGACCCGTGGTGTCCCGTGGTGTCCCATGGTGTCCGCCGTTGCTGGGTCGAAGCCAAGACAAATTATTATCCCCCGCCCGACCGTCCGTCCGTCCGTCCAGCAGTGGCTCGCGGTGTCCCGCGGTGTCCCGTGGTGTCCCGTGGTGTCCCGTGGTGTCCCGTTGAGTGAGATCGACAGTGAGATCGATATTGAGATCGATACTGAGATCGAGACTGAGATCGATGTGGTGCCCCGAGGTGTCCCGTGGTGTCCCCTGGTGTCCCATGGTTTCCCGAAAAGTGAGATCGATAGTGAGATCGATAGTGAGATCGACAGGTGTCCCGTGGTGTTCCGTGGTGTCCCGTTGAGTGAGATCGATAGTGAGATCGATAGTGAGATCGATGTGGTGTCCCGAGGTGTCCCGCTGTGTCCCGTGGTGTCCTATGGTGTCCCGTTGAGTGAGATCGATAGTGAGCTCGGTAGTGAGACTGATAGTGAGATCGAGAGGTGTCCCGCGGTGTCCCGTGGTGTCCCGTGTTGGCCCGTGGTGCCCCGTGGCGTCCCGTTGAGTGAGATCGATAGTGAGGTCGATAGTGAGATTGACAAGTGTCCCGTTGTGTCCCGTGGTGTCCCGTGGTGTCCCGTTGAGTGAGATCGATACTGAGATCGATTGAGTCAGATGTTGGTTCCCCCACTCTCCCCCCGACAGCATCTTTATTACCAGAAGGGTGGTCGTATATATATATATATATATATATATATCGTGTATATATATATATATATATATATGTATATGTATGTACGTGTGTATGTATGTATACTGGCATTCGGCCCATCCCGCCACCGTGCCTGGGTCGTGAAGCCTATTGGATGTTCGTTGGGATCTCGTGGGAGGCCTCTCGTGGGCCTCGTGGGGGCAGTTGTGAGGCCTCTTGGCAGTTGGTTGGGGGCCTTTGGGGGCCTTTTGTTGTTATTTTGGGGGCCTCGTGGGGCCTCTTGTGTCGGGCCGGGCGAAAGGGGGGGATTGGGAAAGGGGGGGTTACGAAATTTGCTGCATGCAGCTGGTTTCGGCCTCACCGAGGGGCCCATTCCTCGATACATGGCCGCCTCCGGCGCCGGGAGGCGCTGGGAAAATCAGCTACGCGAGCTGATTCTCAAACCCCCCCTTTGCTATCCCCCCCTTTCGCCCGACCCGATTGTGGGCCTCTTGGGGGCCTCTTGGGCACCTCTTGTGGGCCTCCTGGGGGCCTCTCGGGGCGGAATACTCGGAGTGTCGGTTCGTGTTCCCTCTCTTGGGCTCCTTTTGGGGCCGTGTTGGGTCTCTCTTGGGCCGTCGTGGGCGCCTCTTGGGACGTCTTGGGGCGCTCTGAGGCCGCCTTGGGGCCGTCTTGGAGTGGTTTTGTGGGCCCCTGGGGGCGCCCTGGAGCGTCGGAAAACAGGAAAGGCGAGAACGCCCACATCCTTCCAACACCTAAGGGGAAACACGTATGTTCGCCTCTTGGCGCCCTCTTGGGAGGCCTCTCGGAGACACATTGGGGCGTTTGGGAGGCCCCTGTCAATGGCGTGAAAAACGCCCCTACCCTGGTTTACGAGGCGCTGTGCGCTGAACCTCCTGTGGGCCGACGCGGTAAGCCCTGCATATCGCGCGTGCCGCGCGGCGTCCTTTCGGCTCCTTGGGCCTTTGGGAGCTCCCAGGAGGTAGACAGACCACGTACTTGTGACCCAGGGTAGGGGCGTTTCTGCATCCCTCAATGTAGGGGGACATGCCCGACCTGACATGAAGTCGGGCCTGTCCCTCTGCAGGGGGGATACTCAAAAGCACTCAGAACAAATAGTCTGGGGACGACTGTTGTTTGCTATGTTTGATTGTTGCTTCTCGAGTTTTCGATCGTTGGGCCATCTTGAAGGACACGCCCGCGCCGTGCCCAGCGGCACGGCGGCGGATGCGTCCGCACCCGCGGCCCCACGGGCGGGGCCCCTGGGCCGCGACCCCGCGCACAGGGGGCCTGCTTCCGCGGATGCCTCGCGCGGGAGGCACCCCCCGCGCGGCCACGCGTCCGCGGGATCGCGCACCAGAAGGCCCCGAGGAGGAGGAGGAGGAGGAGGAGGAGGAGGAGGAGGAGGAGGAGGAGGAGGAGGAGCGAGGAGGAGCGAGGAGGACGAGGAGGAGGACGAGGAGGAGGAGGAGGAGGAGGAAGAGGAGGAGGCGGCGGAGGAGGAGGAGGAGGAGGAGGAGGACCTGGGCTTCCCCGGAGGGCACACGGAAAAGCGCCCCAGAGGGCGCGAGGGCCGCCGAGAAGTCCCGCCGCCTTCCGAGCAGGCCTTCCCCTTTCTCGTTCCCCCCCCCCTCGCTCGCCGCCGACATCTACTCCGACCCCATCTGGGAGGCCTAGACTCCTACTCTCCCCGCGCGGCACCATGGGCGCTCCGCCGTCGCGGGGCGCCCGGCCGATGGCCCGCGGCTGGACGTCCCTTTGTTGCGCGGCAGGCTCGAGCCGCCACGACCCTGGACACACCGCAGCTCTTCCAGCGCGCGGGTCCTTCGCCATCCCACGGGCAGCGAACACCTCCGCATCCGCGCCCTGGCGGTCTGGACGGGCACAAGCTCTCGTCGAGCTCAGAAGGAAGGAGGAGGGGGAGGAGGACGGGGTGGAGGAAAGGGAGGAGGAGGAGGAACTGGAGGAGGAGGAGGAGGAGGAGGAGGAGGAGGAGGAGGAGGAGGAGGAGGAGGAGGAGCGAGGAGGGGGAGGAGGAGGAGGAGGAGGAGGAGAGGAGGAGGGAGGAGAAGCGAGAGGAGGAGGAGGAGGAGGACGAGGAGGAGGAGAGGAGGAGGAGGAGGAGGAGTGAGGAGGAGGAGGGGGGGGGGGAGGAGGAGGGGGGGGGTGGGAGGAGGAGGAGGGGGAGGAGGAGGGAGGAGCGAGGAGGGGGAGGAGGAGGGAGGAGGGATGGGAAGGGGGAGGAGGAAGGCCTCTCATGCATGATGCTGCACGGGGATGGCAGGAGAGAGGGGCGGAGAGCAACGCTCCAGGAGGGCGGAGGGCAAGTACACGGAGTCCGCCGTCGACGCCAAGCTCTTCGAGCAGGTGTACCTGGACTATACCACCGAGTACCTCAAGGGCCCCATGTACGCCCACCGGGAGAAGGCGCAGGGCGCACGTCCAGACTACCCCGGCAACCCGCTCTACAAGAACGGCAAGATGACGAGCAACGTCACCGGCAACCTGAAGACGTTCAGCTCCAACGAGCTCATGTGAGGCGGTCAGAAAGGGCGTCGTAGTCGACCCATCAGGGGCGAGGCACCTCGCGCGCGGCCGAGGGCGCCCGCGGAAGCCGGCGGAAGCCCAGCGAAAGCCGGCGGCAGCACAGACAGACCCCCGGCCCACTGGCACCCATGGCTTCTGCACTCGGCCATGTATCTCCACCAGCGGCGCGACACTAATCACGAGGTAGCGACCACCCAGAACATTCTGAAGCCCTCGGCCCCGAGAGTGCGAGACTTCCGTCCTGCCGTTTCGGGGGGTCGTGCTTTGTGCCTCACGCCGGATCGAGCCAGCAGGGCCGTAGGGCCAGGAACCTCGGGGCTCGAGTGCCGAGGGGGCGAATGCAGACGAGGGTCAGCCAGAGCGCCAGATCTCCCAGGATCCTGCAGAGCTTGCCCCGGACCTCCGAGACATGCTGGGCATACAATATAGAAGGAGGAGGAGGAGGAGGAGGAGGAGGAGGAGGAGGAGGAGGAGGAGCAGGTTCTTGCAGGACCCTGCAAAGCCCGCCTGGCCTCGGTTTGCATGGACCCACCCGCGTCCGCAGGGGCCTTCAGCCCGCGGAGCGGCCCTCGCCTCGCTCCCGCCGGGCCCCCTCCGCGGGCCTTCCGCCTCCTCTTCCTCCTCCTCCTCCTCCTCCTCCTCGGCTCCTCCCCTCCTCCTCAGACCCTCTTTCCTCCTCCTCAGCCCTCTCCTCCTCCTCCTCCTCCTCCTCCTCCTCCTCCTTTCCTCCCCTCTTCTCCTCCTCAGCCCTCTTTTCTCCTCCCACGCCTTCTTCCTCCTCCTCTTCCTCCTCCTCCTCCTCTTCCTCCTCCTCCTCCTCCTCCTCCTCCTCCTCAGCCCCCCTCCTCCTCCTCAGCCCCCCCTCCTCCTCCCCCTCCTCCTCCCCCGCCTCCTCCTCTTATGGGGGGGGAGGGGGGGGCCCGGGGGCCTCGCCGCGCGCCGCGTGCTGCGGCGCGCCTTGGCGCGCGGCCCAGGCTGCGGGTGGTGGTGGTGGTGGTGGGGGGCTCGAGGATATGGCCAGCCACGCGCAGAGCGGGGTGGAGGGGAGGGGGGGAAGGCGCCCTCGAGTCGAAGGGAAAAGAACGCCAAACATTAGTTTTTGGCGCTCCGCGCGAGTTTCTTCGATCCGCGCGGGGGCCCCCCTGGCGGCGCCTCCGGCGCCGCCCCCGGAGCGCTCCGCGCGGGAGGGGGGTCCGGCGCGGACCCAAGAACATCGCGCGAAGAGCTAAAAGCTTATATGTTTACGCAGTTGTTTCTTTTATCGAAGGAGGCCTCCCAACTCCCCCCAGCTCCCAACTCCCCCCAGCCCCTTCTCTGTAGATGTAGGGCCGGTGCCCTCTAAGAAGTAGCCTCTTTCTAAGAAGACTTCCCCCCTCTCCCAACCGCCTTGTGCGCGCCGCCAAGATGGGGGGGGGTGCTTCGAAAATGGTTCCCTGTCAGCGTTTCGGTATGGTGGGCTCGAATCAGAGTGAGGAGGCCGAACGGGCATTCGTTGTCCCTGGGAGCGTGGTTGAAGTGGGGTCCCACGGTGCGGACTCTTGTTGCGTTGTTGTTGCGTTGTTCCGTTGTACTCGTCGTCGTCGTCGTCGTCCGCGACCCGCCCGCGAACCACCCCCGACTCACCGGCGACCTACCCTCGACCCGCCCACATTGCTTTGACGAAGAACTCGGCGCCTGCGGCAAGCTCGTTGTCTGTCGAGACAAATCGGCTCCTGCGGCGGGCTTCTTCAGAGCCTTGCAGACTGCCGACGATCCCGCCGCCCCCTCACTCGTGTCCGCGACCGCGGGGTTCCAAGTTGTGATGAGCAAGGGCCGCAGAAGAGTCCCAGACGCCTGGCCTGGCAGCCGTCTCGTCTGAGTCTTCCTCAAAATCCATCCAGGAGTCGTGCTCTCGATCTTCTCTCTCTCCCTCTCTCTCTCACCTTCGTCCAGGCTGCTAGTAGGGTTAAGTCGGGCCTGTCCCTCTACAGGAGAAGTCTTCAAAAATAGTCGAAAATCGTCTGGGAACGTTTTTTGAGTATTGTTGATCATTTTGGGAGCATTTTTGGAGTACCTTCAATTTCCCCTTCTTCATATTTAAACAATTGTAGGGGGACAGGCCCGACCTACTATTAGGGTGCTTCGCCGGGGCTGCTTTCTCTTCCGAATCGTGCCCGTCGATCGAGAAAGCGGCGAGGCACTCGGTGGATCTCCCGGCCAGGGGGGAGATGCCGAAAGCGTTTGGCCGTGCAAGCTGGGAGTCTCTCTTGAATGACGCGCTGCCTCCTCGCCTCCTCCCAATTTCCCCCGGCTCCTTGAGCCTCTCACCTCGATGGCGACGACGACGACGACGACGACGACCCCGACGACAGGTACCTCTCCATGCTGTTCTTCGGCATCGGTCTGTATGGCAACCTCCAGTTCCTGTATTTTGACCCGCAGTTCCCGAGGGTGGACTCAGGCCTCAACTTCAACGTCTCCTACATCGTGGAGCCCCCTAGGAGGAGGAGGAGGAGGAGGAGGAGGAGGAGGAGCAGGAGCAGGAGGAGCAGGAGGAAGCGGAGGAGGACGAGGAGGGGATGCGGAGGGGCATCCGAGGTTATCGGATGACTTTGACCCGTTGAGGCCTCCAGTAACCTGGGGAGTCCTCTAGGGGACCCCCTGGGGACTTCCGAGGAGTCACTTTTCTTGCCGATGTCCTTCTTCTTCCACATCGCGTGCTACATTCAGAGGAAGAACGGCAAGTGAGCCGCGCTCGGTGCTCCTCACCTGTCTCCTCATGCCTCTCTCCATTCATCCTTAACCTCTCGTTCCTGTTCCTTCTCCTTCTCCCCCTGTTCACCTTCCTCCTTGTCACCCCCCCACGTCCTTTCATCCCTTCCACTCTTCATCCTCATCCTCTTTTCCTCCCTCCCTCCTTCCTCCTCCCCTCCTCCTCCTCCTCCTCCTCCTCCTCCTCCTCCTCCACCTCCACCTCCTCCTCCTCCTCCTCCTCCTCCTCCTCCTCCTCCTCCTCCTCCCCCTTTCCCTCATTCCACCCGGACCGTCACCACCATCATCATGTCCATCGTTACCCTTCATTTCAGTCGCACTACTACGTGTCAGTTCGACCTCTCCTCGTTCTCCTGGCTTTGGTAGCGCGCCCCGATGGCGCGCACCAGTCTCGCCGCCCTTCCCGTGGACCACCCGGCGCCCAGCGCTGGGCTGGCATCCCGTGGTGCACACGCCCCCTCCCCGGACACTGCGGCGGCCGCTCTTGCTGGGTGCTTTCGACGCCGCCAGTCCTCAGGAGGGAAAAAAACACAGACACAATTAATCGTCGAATTCCCAGAAAATATGAGAAAATATGGGAAGTGGTGGGGAAGACAAAAACCCAGAAAATATAGGAAAATATGGGGAATCTTTTTATTTGCGTGTATTTATTTGTGTGTCCCAGTTTCCCTTCAAGTCCATCTGCTGGTGAGCCGCTGGAGGCCGCGAGGACGGGCCTTGAGCGCTGCCGGGCCCTCCTGGCGTGCACTCTCGCGGGCAAGCGGAGCGCGCCCGGCGCGCTGGGAGTCATTGCGGCAGGCCAGCTCTGCGGAGGGAGGCGGCACGGAGGCCTGCAACCCCCCGCGCGAAGCCGCTCGCCCGCCGCCGTCTCGGCCTGGCCCCCCCATCTCCAGGCTCAGGGCCTCCTGTCCTGAGAGGCGTCTCCAGAGTTCTGGAGGCACTGGCCCGAGTCGAGGGAGGACCCCCCCCCCAGGCCAGATCATTCGCGTTTGCTGAGCGGCCCTGGGGAGTGTTTACTATATATGCAGTCCTGGCCTGGTCGATTCCTGCCATGGGTGCGTTTACTAAACGGCTTCGCGTGTCGGGGTGATTGTTATGGAGGTGGATTGTCTGCCCTCTACCGAGTGTGGGCAGTGCTTCGCATCCCTGGTGGGTGGCCCCTCTCGGTGCCTGTGGCCAGGACGGACTGCCGCGCCCACTTTTGCGCGCGGCGCGAGAGGCGTGCCCCGCGCTGGACGTGGCAGTCGGCCATCCCCTGCCGCTCGCCCTCAAAGGGCGGCTCGCCCATTGAA
>CAUYUJ010014519.1:32500-165000 GCA_963575745.1 Prorocentrum cordatum
GCCCTGGGTTTCCTGGGTTTCGATGGCTTCGCAGTGGACAGCGTGACGCTCCCACACCAGAGATCAACAGACGTCCTGGGGTGGGTCTCAGGGTTGGGTTTCTTGTGGAAGGTTTCGTGTGGTCGAGCTCCAACTGATTTTCAAGCCTTTGAGGTCTTGTGGGCCTCCGGGCGCCCGCTTGGGCCGTTGTGGGTCTCTTGCGCCATCCTGGGGCGCTCTTGGGCCGTGCGACGCCTTCCGAGGCCGTCTTAGGGGCTTCTCGGGGCCGTGGAGCTGCCTGGGGCCGCCTGGCGGCGCCCGAGTCCTCTCTCGGAGCTGCCGTTGCTGGCAGCCGCGTGGGGGCAGCGCGCCGGAAGACGGGCGCCTGGCGCCCGACTGGACGACCAGAGAGGGCGACTAACTTGTTCCTCTTCCTCCCTCCTCCTCCCCCTCCTCCTCCGTCTCCTTCTCCTCCTCCTCCTCTTCTTCCCCCTCCCCCCCTCGTCCTCCTCCCGACCATCCTCCTCCTCCTCCTCCTCCTCCTCCTCCTCCTCCTCCTCCTCCTCCTCCGTCTCCTCTTCTTCTTCCTCCTCCTCCTCCTCCTCCTCTGTAACCTCGCCCTCTTCCCGCTCCCCTCCTCCCCCTCGTCCTCGTCCCCAAGCCTTCTCCTCTCTCCTCCTCCTCCTCCTCCTCCTCCTCCTCCTCCTCCTCCGTCTCCTCTTCTTCTTCCTCCTCCTCCTCCTCCTCCTCCTCCTCTGTAACCTCGCCCTCTTCCCGCTCCCCTCCTCCCCCTCGTCCTCGTCCCCAAGCCTTCTCCTCTTCCTCCTCCTCCTCCTCCTTCTCCTCCTCCTCCTCCTCCCCCACTCGCAGTCCCCCCAGACGCTCCACCCTCCTCCTCCTCCATGTGCATCAGCTCCACAGATGTACGGCGGTTGGTTTTCAAAATGTGGCTCTCGCTTCAGCGCGGCTCACATTCGTTTTGAAACCTTGCAAGAGGTTCACGGATTGAGGGCGGCTCATTTTCAAAATGTGGCTCTCGCCTTAGCGCAGCGCACATTCGCCAACATTTGCAAAAGTTTCACGGATTCATGGCGGATGGGTTTCAATATGTGGTTATCGCCTTAGCGCGGCGCACATTCTTGTCAGAAAATTGCAAGAACTTCACGGATTGAGGGCGGCTTCTTTTCAAAATGTGGCTCTCGCCTTAGCGCAGCGCACATTCGTTATACATATTTGCAAGAGCTTCACGGATTCCCATCATCAACGTACCAGAAAAAGCGTGTTGGAAGGATTCCGGATTATGCGGGTGCAACAGTTTGGTTGATTCTTTATGTTGACCACGGTCATGGCACGTTTCATGATGGCGGTCTGGCACGTTTCATGATCGTCAAAACGCGACAGTCAGGTTGATCCGTGGCGTTGGAATCCCGAGAATAATGTTTTGGCATACTTCAAGGTCTTCAAACGGATGTCTTCCAACGAGGCAGTTCCTTCTATGGAAATGAACCGTTGTATGGGGCCTATAAACAGGGAGCTTGGAGGGAGGGCTTACTCATCGTTGATGACTCTTGGGTTTACACTGGTCCTCCTCCTCCTCCTCCTCCTCCC
The DNA here is from genome assembly GCA_963575745.1 of Prorocentrum cordatum. Classification (NCBI taxonomy): domain Eukaryota; class Dinophyceae; order Prorocentrales; family Prorocentraceae; genus Prorocentrum; species Prorocentrum cordatum. The sequence goes on from CAUYUJ010014519.1 coordinate 34,088, forward strand.
TTGCTTTTTCCACCTCCGATCTCCTCCTCCTCCTCCTCCTCCTCTTCCTCCTCCTCCTCCTCCTCCTCCTCCTCCTCCTCATCCTCCTCCCCCTCCTCTGCTTTCCCCACCTCCCTCCTCCTCTGTAACCTCGCCTTCCTTCTGCTCCACAATTACTCAATATGAATACTACTCTCCCTCTTCCCCTGATGACGGCCTGGGAGTGTCCGACCCCCCCCGCGTACTGTTCTTTTGCACACAGGTTTCCCCGGAGTTGGGTTTTCGCCTGCGTTTTTTCAAAATGCTGCTCTCGCTGAGGCGCCGGCCTCATTTTCGGGCCCCGCTCGTTCCGAATCGTGCTCCCGCTGCAGCGCTGGCCTCATTTCCGTGCTTCCGCTCGTGCCGAATCGTGCTCCCGCTGCAGCGCTGGCCTCATTTCCGCGCTTCCGCTCGTTTCGACTCGTGCTCCCGCTGCAGCGCTGACGTCATTTCCCGTGCCATGCCACGGCGTGCAATGCAATGCTAGGTTGATACTACGCTTTGCGGTGCTCTTCTACGCCATGCCATGCCGTACTCTACAATGCATCGCGTACCCTTTCGGGATCATTGCCCTGCTCGACATCCGACTGTGCGAGTAGAGAGGGGATCTACGCCATGGTAAGGGATGGGAGGGAGGGGTAGGATGTCAGATATGACGCGAGCGCACCTAGCTTGCCTCCTCCCCCTCCTCCTCCTCCTCCTCCTCCTCCTCCTCCTCCTCCTCCTCCTCCTCCTCCTCCTCCTCCTCCTCCTCCTCCTCCTCCTCCTCCTCCCTCTCCTCTGTAACCTCGCCCTGTGCCTGCTCCCCTCCCCCGCCTCCGCCCGTCCTCTGCGTTTCCCGCGCCGCGTGCCGCGCCCATGCGCGAGCGGCAGGCGGGCCCCGCCCGCGAGCCGCACCCCCCCCGGGCCGCGGACGGCCTTCCATTGGATGTTTTTAGAGTGGGGGCCCGCCACCTCCTCGCCGTCCTCGTCCTCCTGCCTTTGCTGCTGCCAGGCATCGTCTCCACCCCTTCCCTCGTCCTGCCGTCCCTGCCCTCCTTCCCCCCTCCCCCCGCACTCCCGCTTCTCTCCCCGCCGTCCGTGCCGCTGCCGTCCATCCTGTTCCCCCCTCCTCAGCGCTCGGCCGCCGCCACTTCTCCTCCTCCTCCTCCTCCTCTTCCTCCTCCTCCTCCTCCTCCTCCTTCTCCTTCTCCTCCTCCTCCTCCTTCTCCTCCTTCTCCTCCTCCTCCTCCTCCTCCTTCCGAGTCCGAGGAAGAGGATGGGGGCGAGGATGGGGACGAGAAGGAGGAGGAGGAGGAGGAGGAAGAGGAGGAGGTAGGTAGAAGGAGGGGGAGAAGGGACAGGGAGGGAGAGGGGAGGAGAAGGAGGACGTCGACGATCACTTGTATCTGCTAGTAGCAACAGCACCGATTGGGTCAGCAGGAGGATGAGGGGATCAGAGCAGGGTAGGGGAGATACGGACGACGAACAAGAGGATTGAGGGGGGTGGAAGGGAATGGGTGGAAGGGAATGGGGGCAGGCGGGGGAAGGAAGAGGTGCGCGAAGAGCAGGACGCGGGGGAGGATGACGCACGTTCGTGAGGGCTCAACCCAAGCATGAGCACTCGGCCGTTCGAGGCGACTTGCCCGTGCAGACTTTCTACCTGCACGCATGTATGCCCCACGGTCGGACCATGCTGTCCGCTCCGATCTCCCCCCCATCAAAACAAGGAATATGCAGCAACACTCGCGACGTGATGTCCTCATTCGGCAGCATGGCCGACGACGTGTTGTCCCACGTTCTGCCCCACATGCGCGTGCTGCAGTGGAGCTGCTGCTGCTGCTGCAGGAATGTCACGCGTCGCGAGAGACATGTGCAATCCCAGGGGCCAGGGCAGCGATTGACTTCGAATACACGAGGGACGAAGGACAGGGAGATATACGAAAGGAGGACGAGGGAGACTGCTGGAGAACGGGGAGGAGAAGGAGGAGAAGGAGGAGGAGGAGAAGGACGAGGACGATGAGGACGAGGAGGACGAGGGAGGAGGACGAGGAGGACGAGCCTGCGGTGAAGAAGAACAGGCGCTCGGGCTGCACAACAAGGAGGACGAGGAGGACAGGGACGAGGAGGACGAGGGAGACTGCTGGAATGCGACGGGGAAATGCGCCACGACGCAGGCCGTGGCCAGCTGCAGCGAGAGGGTCTGGGGGTCTGTGTTCTGCCCAGCTGCTTGGGCAGGCAGGCTCGTTTCATGGGCCGGTGCTCTGCTTTTCGGGTGCAGCACGTGGTCTCCGAGTCATCGCTTCTTTCGAGGTGCATGGAAACCACCTTTCTTGTGACCATGGCTGTTGGCTCGGGCGCGGGTCCTCCTCCTCCTCCTCCTCCTCCTCCTCCTCCTCCTCCTCCTCCTCCTCCTCCTCCTCTGGCCGCGCCCCGGTGTCCCGATCACGCACCCCACGCACAGGCAAGTTGTGCAGCCCGAGCGCCTGTTCTTCTTCACCGCCGGCTTGTCCTCCTCATCCATCGCGGTGGTTGTTCCCTTGGGTTCCACAGGTTGGCGGGGGGCGCGCGCGGATATCATCCCTGGACGCGCTCCTCGCGGCTAGGGGTGCCATCCCCGCTCCCTCAGGCTGTCTTGTGTTACCCTCTCTCCCCAGAAGTGTCCAATCCAATCCCTCCTCCTTCCTCCTCCTCCTCCTCCTCGCCCTCGTCCTCGTCCTCCTTCTCCTCCTCCTCCTCCTCCTCCTCTTCCTCTTCCTTATCCTCTTCCGTTTCCTATTCCGCCCCACCGAGAGAAGCGCGGGAGGTTGTCGTCGCAGCGTGCCACGACCACCACCGTATTTTGCAGCGCCGTGGAGGCATCCGGGAGCGATTGCAGGGGCGGGCTTCGGCACCGCAAGCATGCGTTTTTTTTTCGGCGGCGGAAGGTGGCACTTCACGAGCAGGCCGCTGCACAGGCCGCGAACGTGGGAACAGCACTTGCGGAAGGTATTTGATCTCTGGCCCACGCCGTCGAGAGGCCAGGTGCGTACGACAGACGAGCGGCCTTTCTGACGGACAGATGCTTCCGTCTCGCTGTGCGGAACCCGATACATTGTTCGGTTCGTCGGGCTGTATGTTCGCATTGTTGGCGAGATTTCGAATGCATATTCGCATCAGAGGCAGTGCCAGTGAAGTGTGCGAAGCAGTGTTGAACTGAGTTCGGCTGGCAGTTGGCACACTGTGTTGGTCAGAAGGCCCGTCGGCGGGCGCAGTGCCTTCAGTCTTCTTCTGGCCACCGCGCAGCTTGGGGAAGATGCTCCGTTGCCGCGTGCGGATCCGACTGGCGACCGCACCGCGAACACTGCGGCGCAGGACGCTGGAAGCAGGGGTGCCCGTGGCTCGTTGGCGTCAACTGTCAGCTCGCATCTCCGCCCTGTGCACGAGACGCAGGGGGGAGGGTGCCCCTTGCAGCGCCCCTGACGCCATGACTCACGGCCGCGGGATCCTGGGCAAGCTGCCAGCGTTGGTTGCACAAGATAGGTGCTGCCCAGCAGCGGAGACACGACAGCCGCTGCTTTAAGCACTGCCGCGGACCGCGAAGCGTTATCAAACTTGCTGTATTGGAACGATTGTTTCGATGTCTGGCGAGCCATAGCCTGTCTTCAGACCCACGGCCTGCGTGCTGGTAGCATTTCTCAATAGCGGTTGGCATCCAGGGACTCTTGTCGAGCGGCGCCGTCGGAACGCAGAATGTGCAGCCAGACAGTTGAGCAGACCATGCAGTGCATGCCACGTGGTGACGGGCGAAAGTCAACAACGACAGCCTGCGAGATGCATTACCGAGCGGATGCCACATTCGGTTGTGCAGCGGCGTTTGCCTCCTTGGTCGCGACGAGTCCGCTGGAGGCGTGGGGGTCCTACACGGCATGGCGTGCAAGGCCACGGATAGGGATTCTCAGATGTCGGGCTTGGTTGGCTGCCAGGTGCGCGGTGGAACGTCCGACGCCAGAATTTTGAGCTGTTTTCCGGATAGTCGTTGTGCCACGTCGGCGTGGTGCCCATTCGTCATTTTGTCTTCCAGGCCGTTGTGCAGGTCGTATGCCCGGCACACCATGGCGCCAAGCTTCTGCGGAACTGGGGGGCAAACGTGAGCTGGAGGAGGGAAATGGGCGGGAATGTCGGTGAGGTCGGAGGAGTACGGCAGGTTCGCGTCGTGTCGACCGGCTCAAGGTTGAACGCCGCCCAGTGGCCCAGAATCGGCCTACATGGAACGATCGGGCGATCGAAACGCCGCCAATGTTCCAGGTTGAACGATCCACGCGGTTTCAGAAACCAGCGCCGCGCTTGTCGCGACAGGAACTTGCCGTAGCGGGAGTCTTCGTCGACCCCTCCATTTCTTCTCCCGGCGACCCGGGGATGGCCCGAGAACGGCCACCTCAGGAGGCCGAAGAACGTGCAGAACCTCCGCCGTTCGACTCTCGGAGACTCCCTGGCGCTCTGGGCATCTTTGGGCCCCCCCCCTCGTCAGCATCGGCCTCCGGACCTCTCTGGCCAGCGTAGCGTCTCGACAGGGCTCTCTTCCAGCTCCAGCCGCGAGGCCCCAGACCCGGCGACCAACTGGCCAGCCGTGAGCAGCTCAGGAGGAAAAGAAACACACAGACACAATTAATCCTCGATTCCCCAGAAAATATGGGAAAATATGGGAAGTGGGGGGGAAGACAGAAACCCAGAAAATATGGGAAAATATGGGGAATATTTTTATGTGTGTGTATTTATTTGTGTGTCCTGGGGCCCCTTCAGCAGCTCGCCCCCCGAGCCCTCGCTCGACGGCCCGCCGGCGCGACCCCGTCCCGCGCAACCCGCGCCTGTGGCCAGGAAGGGCCGCCCCCGCCTTCTGTGTACGCCCCCGCCGCCGCCGGCGCGGCAGCGTTCCGCCCGGGGCCCGGCCATGGGCGACATCGAGGAGTGGCTCGCCGAGGCCCCCGACGACGACGACGACGACGACGACGAGGACGGCGACGACGACGACGACGACGACGACGACGACGACGACGACGACGACGACGACGACGGACGACGAATGACGGACGACTGGCGACCGACGACCGATGACCGACGACGGACGACGGTTAGTGACCGATGACGACGAACGACGACGATTGACGACGACGGCGAATGACAGCGACAACGACGATCGGCGGCGGCAAAAATGGTGACGACGACGACGAGGACGAGCCGGAGGGAGATGAAGGGGTGGAGGGGGGGAGGAGGAGGAAAGAATGTTCGTGTTTGTCTCAATGTCAATGTTTTTTCTTCCCATGCCTTATGCACCTCAAGCTCGTCTCCGAGGGTCCTCGCCCTGCATGTCTTGATATGTCGCGTGGTGTTCATTCTCCTCTCGTCGTCCTGATCCTGCAGGTCCTTGTCCACTCCTGTCTCATCAACCTTCTCACCATCTTCTCAACTGGCTCCTCTTCATCCTCGTCGTCGTTGCCCCCCTCATCCTGTGTCGTCGTCGTTCCCCTCCTCGCTCTTCCCTCATCCTGAGCATCCTTTTCTGCTCATGCATCTCTTCCTTCTGCTCTCCTCGCGAATCGATTGGAGCGGCATTGGCAGCCTTCAAGGTGAAGTCCCTGCGCTCAAAAGTTGGGGTGTTTTCCTTGGTCCTGGGGCTTCCAGCCTGGATGGGGCCGCAGGAAAACAATGCATCCAGACTTAACGTTGTCTCTGAGGCCTCAGTGATGTTTCACGCAGCAGCCCCTGGGCCCTGCATGTATCATTGGAGATCTAGGAATATGAGGCGTCAGTTCTCAGCGTTTCTTGCCTGTGCGCAAGCTTGTAAGAACGCACCACTGCTGGAAATTCGTACCCTTCAGTCCTTCAGCCTTCCGCCCAGTATTAGGCAGTTTCGTTTGCGATCTGCTATGGATAGATGTCATTGTGGCGATTAGCACACAACGAGTAGAAACAGTCTCGGAAGCAGCGGCACGCGCGGCATGTCTTGCTAATTCCGTGTTTGCCTCCCAAGGCCCTTCGCAAGGAGCGCGAGGATGTCGAGTCCAGGCACAATGCTATCTTGAAAGAGCTTGGGACTCGCCTTGCGAGCTTGAAGGCCAGTCCACCAAATGGGGATGGAAAGCATCGATGGTGACGTGGGGTACTTGATGAGGACATGGTTAGGGATGGAGGAGAAGGAGAAGGAAGAGGAGGAACCAAAAAAGAGAATGAATGAAGGAGGAACGAACAAGGGGCCGGGGTCGGAGGCAGAGGCAGAGGGGAAGGCGCGGGCTGAGGGGGTGAGGCGGAGGAGGAGGGATATGATATGGGGGTAGAACGGTGAGGTTCTTTTTTCTTTGGAGGAGCGCGAGGGCGCGGAGGAGGGTAACAGCAGCTCTGACGCCAACACCTGTGCACGCTGACGAGAGGCGCGAGGGTCCAGCAGACGGGGGTGGTAGAACGGAGAGGTGGAGGAGAAGGAGAAGGAGGAGGAGGAGGAGGAGGAGGAGGAGGAGGAGGAGGAGGAGGAGGAGGGAGGGGATGATGTGTTCGCTGTGCTTGATGTGTAGTATTTCTTTGGCCTCCATTGAGACTGCCTTGAACCCAGCAGCCCTGCCGCCTTCACCGAGCTCCTGCAGCCAGGCTGACATCAGCGGGCTAAGCGCACGCATCGACGACACAAGCGCACATCTGTGCACAACAATTTCGTGTGTCTGTGTGTGTGTGCTCGCATGCGCCCCCGTCGTCTGCCTACCCCTCCCCCCCACTGCTCCCCTCGCGTCCTCCCCCCCCCCCGCGAGTGATGCCGTCGATCCCCCGTGGGCGGATTCCGTACCTCCACGCCGCGTGCTCTGAGCCGGCCGCGCGCCCGCGGTCCTGCGCCGCGCCGCTGCGCGCCTGGCCGCGCTGCCCACGTGGGTGTGCCCGCGCGCGCACGCACCGGAGCACCTCGGAGTGCAGAGTGTCCGCTCACGCGGGTCCACCCCGAGGGGGGGGCTCACCACCCACCAGACCACTTCCCCAGCCCAACCCGAAGGCCGCAACTTGCCCTCCACTTACAGGGGGGGGGGGGGGTCGGGGAGCACTGGAAGAGCAAGTGGAACCCGTACCCCCCCCCCCATCCCGAAATTCGGGTCCGATTCGGGTCTTCTGGTTGGGTCTGGGGTGGTCTGGTAGGTGGTCAGGGGCATGCTCCACGTGGCCAGCGAATCGGCCGACAGCTGGCACACGCCCGCCTCCGCCGCGCGGCCAGGGTGGCCGCAAGCTCGGAGAGCCCCCGTGGCTCCCGAGGGCCCGCCGCCCTGCTGCCGCCCGCAGCCGCTGGCCGAGCACGGCGATCGGAGGCCGAAGGCTCCGTGGCAGAGGGCCGGTCTGTCGCCAGGCCCGAGGCGCCCCCTCGCAGCCCGACCCGCGAAGAAGAAGCAGCGGCGTGAACACAGACGTTTGGAGCTCCGAGCGGATCTCTTGGATCGGCGCCTGGGCCCTCCTGGCGCCGCCCCTGGCGCCGCCGCTGGCGCCGGGGAGGGAGGGCCAGCGCGGATCCGAGACATCCGCGCGGACCGCCACCAAAAGTTGATGCTCATGCCGCTTCTTGTTCTTCCAGGCCCGAGGCCCGCCCCCCCGCGTAGCTCGGCCCGAGGCGCCCCCAGCAGACGTCGAGGTCACCCTTCTTGAGGCCCACCGCAGCTCAACCCGAGGCGCCCCAGGAGACGTCGAGGCCGCCCTTCTTTGCAGCCCGGCGCCTCCTCGCCGCGCGCACGCGCAGGCGCTGGCTCGGGGCAGGCAGGCGTCGCCGTGCTCGCCTTCTCCCGCTCTCTCCGGCGGGGTGGCCGGGGCCACTGGCGGGGCCTGGCTGGAGGGCCCGCGGCGCCGTGGGGGACCCTCCTGGGGGGCCTCCCTGTGCCGGCTGGGAGCGCTCGAGGGGCACAACAACAAATGTGAAGTCGGGCGTGTCCCGCCACAGGAGGAATATTCAAAAGCAGTCCAAAAATTATCATTGCGACCATTGTTTGATTATTTTTGATATTTCTGGCGCATGTTTGGATTATCTTTGATTTTTTGGTCCAAAATCTGCTTGTACGGGGGACACGTCCGACCTAAAACAACAGACGATCTCGAGCTTGTGGTTGGGAGAGCGGAACTGTTGCTGGGCGCTCCGGCGGGGCTTCCGGCGGCCGCCTCGCCTCTTTTTTCTGGCTGGCCCGAGCCAGGATGGCCGTGGCCCTCCCTCCTGCCAGCATCGGGCCAGACGAAAGGGGGGGCTAGGGAAAGGGGCTTTGTGGGCCCCGGAAACGGCAGGGCCGTTTTTTCACCGTTTCCCAAAAAATGTCACTTGAAAATGGAAGCGGCAAAAAAACTGCGACCGGAAACGGCAAAAAATAGCTCCAGGATTGGAACCAGAGCCGGAACCGGTCAAAAAACGACGACGGAACCGGTAACAAAAACGGCGTCGGAACCAGCAACAAAAACGGCAGAACGGAACCGGTAAAAAAACGGCCCTGTCGTTTCCAGGGCCCACTAAGGAAAGGGGGGGTACGAAGTCTGCTGCATGCAGCTGGTTTCAGCCCCACCGAGGGGCTCAGTCCTCGATGCATGGCCGCCTCCAGCGCCGGGAAAATCAGCCACGTGGGCTGATTCTCACCCCCCCCTGTGTGCTATCCCCCCTGTCGCCGCGAACCCGATGCCAGCACGCGCGCGCGCAGGGGCGAGGCAGGGAGGGACAGGGAGAGGGCGCTGCCCGACTGCGCCGCTCCACTTCGGGGGGCGGGCGCGCCAGGCACGAGGGAGGCCGGGACCGAAGCGCCGAGAGCGCTGAGCTTTCAAGCAGTGGCGAAGCGCCCTGGCTCGCCTATGTTATGTTGCATCCTCGGGGGACCTTGTCTGTCCCGTCGCGGCCCTGTCCGCGTCGAATCCGTGTCGAATCCATGTCGGACGCGTCGGATCCGTGTCGAATCCGTGTCGAATCCGCGTCGAATCCACGCCAAATCCGCGTCGAGTCCGCATCGAGCACGCGTCGGGCCCCCAAAAAGATACAAATGTTTGGGACAGGCGAGGTCCCCCGAAGATGCAACAGAACCTATGGTCGGAAACCGGTACATGTGCATGACCTGTGGCGGGCTGTTTTTCAAACAGAGGCCTCTTTGAGGGTCGGGGGCGACGTCGGGGTGGTGCGGTGTATGCTTGTTTGATCCGCTTCCCAGGAAAACAACGAAACATGTATGCACCAGGGTCCCGTATACACCAGGATCCGCTTCCTTGTGCAAATTCGAGTGCTGGGTTAGAAAAAGCATCGGTGTATAGAGTTCGGTTCCCTATACAGGCCCACCAAAGAGTATTCTAAAAACCTGGTTTGGTTTGCACCAAATGTTCTTAGAGCACTTATGGCTGAGTCTGTCTTGTTTAAACACATAGGGCATCTGTTCTAAGAACATGGTTTCTGTTCTTAGAACATCTTTGGGTTCTGAGAACATGTCGTAGTAGGCCTATAGGAATGCCGGGACGGTCGGTTCCTGCTTAATGAGCCGGTTCTCCCGGTGAGGGCCTGGCTGGGGATTGGGTGGGGGCTGCGGCGTTGGGCGGGGTGTGGGCAGGAAAACAGTTAATTATCGGGTTGGGAGGATGGGGTTCCCTGAGATCCTGGCGTTGCATTTTTTTCACAACGGGCGTTTTCGCTCAATGTCGGGCCCCGGGACCCTCACAGATCGATCCAGCTCGAAAAATGACGCAGAAAGATGCGGTCCGGGGCTCCGGGCATGACTTTTGCGATGTTGTATTTTTTAACAGCGTCGGATCTAAGGGTATCGGGTTGGAAGGATGGGGTTGGGAGACAGGAGGATATCCGTACCCGTAGGCGGCCGAAGGTATCGTTCATTGCATGCGGATGCTACTGCTCATGCCCTTCATCCTCTCCGCCCCTTCCTCCCACCACGATTATCGTTCTCCTCAGGTGAGTGGGGCGGGGGCCTCGGGGCTCAGCCATGGCGGGAAAAAGGAGGCGGGGGCGCAGCGCTGGGCCCAAATGTGGCGCCGGTTCTGCCTCACGCAGGGGCGGCTGCCAACAAAAGAGTCGGCGCGAGCGGTGGCCTGCGGCGGGCTCTTCTGTATGTCGGGGGCTTCCCTGCGTCTGAAGTTTGAACGTTTGGAGCCCAGTGGGGCCCTGGATCCGTCGCCGCGGGGCCTCTGAAAAACACATCGCGTTAAAAAGGCCAGCGCCTGTGGTGGGCCTCACTCTTGGTTGCCGCTGCGTCGTTTCAGCGTGTATATATACACGTCTGCACATTTGCAGCAGCGACCAGGGGAATCGCGTTATCGGTGGGCGGCGTTCTTGGCATTTCCACTCCCAAGCCCACAACAGCCCTCATTCCTAGTCCGCGCCATTGAGGTCGAACTATGACATATACGGTGGGGGCGTTGCTTCAGGAATGTGCCCTGGAGGCTTCAGACCCTGGGGGGGTCCTTTATCTGATGAGGGCGGCGGTGACATCCATGGCCAGGCTTCGACTGGAGTTCCACCGGCCTCCAGACCCTGGATTCCTCATCTAAGGCTTCCTTATCCGATGCCCCCACCGTATTAGATCTCCGCTCGGCCGCTCGACCGCTCGGCGTCGCTCGGCCGCTCGTCGTCGTCGTCGTCGTCGTCGTCGTCGTCGTCCTCGTCCTCGTCCTCGTCCTCGTCCTCGTCCTCGTCCTCGTCCTCGTCCTCGTCGCCGTCGTCGTCGCCGTCGTCGTCGTCGCCGTCGTCGTCGCCGTCGTCGTCGTCGTCGTCGCCCTGGTTGGGCGAGGTCCGTGGAGGAGCGGTAGCTTTTGGCCTCTCCAGAGTCGCCAGCTGCCCTGGTCTGCGGCACCGGGTCCGCTTGGAGTCAGCGCTGGCAGAGGTTCTGCCACAGTTCAGCGGGGCCTCCTCGTGGGGCATCCTCTGGGCCTCTCAGGCGCCTCGTGGCGTCAGTGCTGACGGCGGATCCACCTCGCTCCTACCCTCCCCCCCTTCCCAGGAAGGGGGGGAGCAGTCAGACGATGATGGGGGGCGGGAGGTGGATCAAGGTGGACTTGTAGACCTGTTCGATTCCTGCGAAGGCCTCTCAAGCACGAGCTGGCGAGGGGCCCAGCTGGCGGCCTCGGGAGAGTCATCTTGGGGCGGAGGGCTCGACACGTCGGCCCATGTTGCCCATCGGGGGCCTCTCTTGCGCCCCTCTCGGATGTGCTCGGGGCCGTCTTGGCGGCCTCCTGGGCCGCCTGGGGGGCCTCGTGGGCCGCCTTGGCCGCTCATGGCCGAACGTGCGTAAGGGCTCCTCCCCTCCGCCCAGAGGGATCCTGGCTCCCAGAGAGGCGGCCCTCCGTTCCACCAATACGGGACCCTCCCCCGCCGAGGCGGGCGTATGGTTGCTCCTCCTCCTCCTCCTCATCATCCTCCTCTTTCTCCTCCTCCTCCTCCTCCTCCTCCTCCTGCTCCTGCTCCTCCTCCTCCTCCTCCTCCTCCTCCTCCTCCTCCTCCTCCTCGCTCGCCGCCCATCCTCCTCCTCCTCCTCCTCCTCCTCCTCCTCCTCCTCCTCCTCCTCCTCCTCCTCCTCCTCCGACATTTCCATCCCCCATAATTCCGGCCCCGCGGCGCCGAGGGCGCGAAGCGCTGCAGGCGAGGGCTGGCGCAGCCCTCCTCGTCCGCCTGCTCCTCCTCCTCCTTCCTCCTCCTCCTCCTCCTCCTCCTCCTCCTCCTCCTCCTCCTCCTCCTCCTCCTCCTCCCCCCCTGCTCCTTACCAGCGTCGGCGATGTGGCGCGCAGCCGCCACCGCGGTCACGGAACGTCGCTCCGCACGCCGCCTCCCGTGGGACACGGCGGACGAGGAGTTCGGCATGGTGGGCGTTCCGATGCTGCGGCTGGCCGCTGGGGCGCCAGCTGCTGGAAGGACCCGACCTCCATCGTGCAGCGCCTGGCAGGCGTCACCGACTCATCCGTCTTCGTTTCGGGAAGTGGCTCGCACCTCCAGCACATCGCCAGATCCACCAACCCACGTCCTCGTGTCCGTGCTGCGCTCCAGTTCGCCCAGAAGTACGCCGCGCGCAAACGCACAATGACCAATCTGAACCGCCACGACAACGAGTGCGGTCACTCGAAGGTGCGCAGCACCTTACAGAAAGCTGACTTGCTTGCCTTGCAGGAGCGCCCCTACCACGACAAGATGCCGCAGACCATCCGTAGACGCCTGCTCGCTAGGCCCCCTGCCTGGGACCCGAACTGCCAGTGCACCCGGCAGCCACGGAATACCACCCGCGGACTCGTGGACCAAGGTCCGGATCGGCTCCAACGAGGTGCTGCTGCGTGGGCGGACCTGTGGGTCCCCAACGTGCTGCTGGGCAGCCGAGACGCTGACAGCGAGCGTGGCTTCATCGACGGGTGCGTCGAGTACACTAGCCGAGCGTTGCAGCGCGACGACCTCGTTCGCCTCAGCAGAACCGCCGCGCCGCGAAAGAACTGTGCGCACAGGCGTTGTGGGATGGGTCTTTCGGCCGCCGTCTGCTGGAGTTGCGCCTCTAGGGCAACATGAGATCTGACAGGGACGGGATCCGTGAACAAGCAGCGGCTCGTGCAGAAGAGAAGAAGCACAACACCGAGCTCGCTGGCGGTGGCTCGAGAGTCATCGGCAGGACGTCACCAAGCCTCCGCCCGAGCCCGACACCGCGATGCCGCTGGACATTGAGGAGGACGGCGAGCCCATGGATTTGCTGAACCTGTAAAGATTCCCTGCCGCACGCGCGTGCTGCAGTTCAAGAGGAGCCGCCATCTCGGATGTGGGGCGGGTCACGGCCTCGAGCAGTATGTGGTGTGCCCGCGTTTCTGGCACCAGCTGGGCTTGCCGCATCGCCAGCCGAGCTCCGACCTGACGGTGCGCATCGGCCTCCCGCCGGCCACCTCCGCGCTCGAGGGCGAGAGTGCTACGTTCTCTCTTGTTCTGTGACTTCTGCTTGTCGGGGCACGTGTTTCGTGCTGTGCTCGGCAGGCGCGTTCGCCCAAAAAAGGACGCCCACCTGGCCAGTGACGAGTGCCGAGGGCGAGAGCGGCAGTTCCAGCTCCGTGGCTCTCGTGGGGTCTCCACAGGGATGCACCAGTCCACGAAGGATGGGCTCCCGCCCCTCTCCTCCAGCAGTCAGAGCGAGGCCGCCGCCGCCCGCCGCCCGCCGCGCCCCGAGACTGGCTCCCGACCTCTCGGGCGGCGCGCGGCCGCGGCCGGGATCGGAGCGGAGCCCCCCTTGTGGGCTTTGCTTTGCTGCTCCTCCTCCTCCTCCTCGTCCCCCGTCCTGGGGAGGGGGGCTGCTGTGCGTGCCGCCCCCCCGGCAGGTGAGGAGCCACTCTTCTGCGAGGTACAGCGGGCCGCGTCGCTCACGGTGCGTCCAATGGCTGGCCCGGCTGCCCTGCAGTGCCGCTTCCTGGTTTCCACAATCGGGCCAGGGCTGCGTCTCTGGAGTGTGTCCTACCTACCTCTTCCTCCCCATCCTTCCCCCCCCCCCCCCTCGCGCGCGCGCGGGAGGACGCGCACGCGTAGGAAGAGAGGGCGGAGGAGCAATACGACGACGCCCGACGACGACGACGACGACGACGACGACGACGACGACGACGACGACGACGACGACGACGACGACGGCCTGGACCTGTCCCGGGGCGCGCGTTCCGAACGGAGCTCTGGAACGGGGCCGACCGCGGCAACGAGGGCACCTCCAGAGGCCCAGCAGGAAGAACATCTCAACAAAAAGACGGCGCCCCCGGAGATCCCCAAAGGGGTAAACGATCAGACGAACCCGACCCTCCAGCGTCGCTCTTCGGTCTTCACGCCCCCCGACGCCCAACGACGACGACGCCCGACGCTCAACGACGACGACGCCTGACGCTCAACGCCAGTGACGACGGCAGGCGGCGGCGAAAACAGCCAGCCGCCCCACCCGAGGATCTGTCCTAGGGCGAGTTCTGGCCAGTGGAAGGGGGATCAAGCCGTGTCCACGAAGGCGCCCCTTGGAAGCCTTCAGGTTGACCTGGAAGACCTCGATCCGCGAAGCTCGACGACGACGATGGACGGGCGAACGACGTCGACAACGATCGACGACGATGACGCCTGGTGCCCGACTCTCGACGACAAGGACCAATAGGATGACGACGACGACGACGACAATGACCACGACCACGACGGCGAAGACGCTCGCAGAGGCGACGACCACGACGACAACGACCACGACGACAACGACCGAGGACGGCGGCGGCGGCGTCTGGCGGCGGCGGCGTCTGGCGGCGGCTGCCGGGGGCGCCCCCGACCGAGGCGGGCGGCGGGGGCGAGGCGCTGCTGCCCGGCCAGGCGGAGGCTGCCAGCGCCGCCGCCCGACCGCCGCGGGGCGCCGCCGCCGTGGCGAAGCCGCGGGGGGTGGTCGTCCCGTGTCTCTCGGGGGCGGAAAAGAGGGGGGTGATGACTAGGGGGGGGTGGATATCATGGCGTGGGCCATGACATTTCCCCAGATTTCATGGCGCCTCTTCTTATTTCATTACGCCCCTGGCCCCCCCGCGGGGCCGCGCACATGCCGCCGGTCATGATTTGCACCCCCCCCTCTTGGACACCCCCCTTTTTGCCGCCCCCGAGTCTCAGCGAGCGAAGAACGGTATAACATAAACTTTTTCGCTGTCGGGGGCGCCTGTCCCTGGGCGGCTGGAAAGTTTATACCCCTGCGGTGCCACCGTAAGGGTACAAACTTTCCAGCCGCCCTGGGACAGGCGCCCCCGACAGCGACACAGTTTGTGGCGAAGCGTGCTGGCGCTCGCCTGTGGTCAAGGGAGGAAAAGCCACCCGGACCGGACAATTGGCGTCTATTGGACGGCCTTGGGCGTTCACTAAGCAGCCCTGCCCTGTTCGATTCCTTCAGTGGGCGCGGTGAGTAAAAGGGCTTCGCGTGTCGGGGTGGTTCTTATGGGGGTGGATGTTTGCCCTTTTTATAGGCCCACCAAAGAATGCTCTAAGAACCTTTTGCGATCTGCGCGAAATGTTCTCAGAGTATTTCTGGCCGAGACTGTCTTGTTTTCACACGTTGGGTTCACGTTCTAAGAACATTTTTGCTGATCTTAGAACATTCTTGGGTTCTAACAACATTTCGTGGTCGTCCTGTGGTCGTCGCTCGTCCGTCACGGGTCCTAGACCTCTTCGATTCATGACAGAAGTCACGACGGCAGGTTTTTCACCGTGTTCGGTCCTTGGGGGCCCTTGCCGGGCCTCGGGATCTTGGAAAAACAATCCAGGATGAAAATCCAGTCCTGGAGAATGGGTCGAAACCTCTGGGGTCGACGTCATGAAAAAATCAGTACGTTGGGGGTCCGGGGTCGTCGGTCGCCGTCGGTGGCTCCTCCACGCTGCAATTTTTGCAGAGCGGGCGTTTTCGCCGGGCATCAGGCCCGGGGGCCCGCACAGATCGCTCGGGCTCAAAAAATGACGCAGGAAGATCGGGTCCACTGTTCTGGTCGCGATGTTTGGCGATGTTTTAACTTTTTCCACTCGGTCGTGCAATGACCACAGATGGGGGCAGTTCGCGCGCCGATGGGCCCCATTCCGGGCGCAGATCTATCGGCAGGTCGTGAAACTGATGGACCGCCTAGAAGGTGAGAGTGTGAGAATGTGAGACTGGGAGTGTGAGGACGTCGTACTGTGCAGCTCTGCAAGGACGCGAGAATGCGCGTGCGAGAGCGCGGGAAGGCCCTCAACAGCCTGCACAGGGCGCGCCTCTGCGCACGCCGCTCCTGTTGTGTCCTGCCCTGTCGGATCTCGGGGGTCGTCGGCCATCCCCGCGGGCGGGTAGCAGATCCGTGCCCTCGACCTCGCGGGCTGGGCCGTGGGGCCGCGATCCCCCGCCGGTGTGCGGGGCGTGTTTGGGCGGGCGCCCCGCGCGGAACGCGCCCGCGCGATCCCGCGCATGCGCGGGGTCGCGCCCCGGGAGCCAGACCGCGAAGGCGCGGAGAAAGAGATCTTCGCCGATCGCGAGCCATGGGCATGGTTGTCGTCGTCGTCGTCGTCGTCGTCGTCGTTCGCCGTCGCCGTCCGATCCGATGTCGTCGTTGTGACCGTCGCGGTGGCCACCCGCGGTCGCCGGCGTGGTCGTTGCCGTCGTTCGTACGAGGTCGTCGGCGTCGTCCCAAGGCACCGGGTGTCCCGAAGCAGTAAATGAATGTTTTAAATAGTTTCCGGCCTCCCGCGGCCGCCACCGAGCTCCGGGACCGTCAAGAAACGACCTTGGATGAAAAACCGGTTTCGGAGAAGTGGTCGAGAGGTCGGGGGCCCGTGCTTCGAATACTTCGAAATTCTGGATGGGTCGTCCGTCGTGGTCGTCGTTCGTCGTGGTCGTCGTCGCCGATCGATGGTCGTCGGCGTCGCTGTTTCGTCCGTCATGCTTCGTATGTCTGTGTCGTTTGTCGTGGTCGTCGTCGCCGATCGGTGGTCGTCCGAGGTCGGTCGTCGTCTTCGCCACCGCCGTCCTCAATATCATCGGTTGTCGGCCGGCGCCGCTGGCGTCGCCGTGTCGGGAAAAGCTGGGAGGGAAAACCAGGGCGGGGGGAGGAAAGCGGGATGGGAAGGGGGGTCGTGGGGAGAGGAACTGTGAGGGTGGCATGAGGAGTGGAATAAGAGGGCAGGGGGGGATCACGCCTTTTTGATTACGACGGCCACGATCAAGACCGCTAACCACCACCGCGGCAGGCATGCCCACGGCCACGTCCACTGTGGGCGACGCGTAACCCGACCTCCGCTTCCGCCCCCCCGTTTTGTCGTCCCCTGCTGGGTCGCCCCTGCCGGGGCGTTTTTGCCTGCAGGCCGCGCGTGCCGTCCTCTTCCTCCGGCCTTCCACTCGAGGGACTCATTCTCTCGCCGAGGCGCCCCTCGCCGCCAAAGGCGCCACTGTGCTCATAAGCTTGGAACCGCCTGTCCTGCATAGTCCTGCGTAGTCTTCAACACATGGGGCCCCTCGGTGTCAAACGTGGCCGCAGGCGAGCAGGAGGTGCCCCGCCTGGGCACGGCGTGGGGTGCCGTGCGTCTTGGGCCGTGGCCCGGCAGGCCCTCACGTGCCGTTCGGGCCCGCTCCCGCACGCCAGGCTTCTGGTGGGCTTGCGATGTAGGATGAGTCGGGTGCCAGGACCGCTGCTGCGAGGGGATGGGGGATGAGGAGGGGACAGTGGGCGCGAGAGGGCGACCGGGGTAGAGGGGGTGTGAGATATACGCTGCGCGTCGCACGCAGTGTAGCATCATAGCAGCCTGTTCATGCATGGAGCAGCGGGCGAGGGACTTGCTTTACCCCGCTCTCCATTTTTTTGGCCCAATCTTTCTCCCAGGGCTTTTCAGCCACTACGCGTACGTTGTGACGACGTGTTCGATTGGCGTTGTTCTTGTTCTGCGCGTTAATCAGCATCCGCATCGTTAAAGGCACCAAGAACTTCGATCAGTTTATACTGGTAGCGGCGATGGGCACGGTTCATATCCAGCTCGCACAGTCCATATTTCCAGATCGTGTTGGACGACAATACCAACGAGGACGGCAGCGGAAACCATAACTGCTACGTGGAATGGACCTCCAGCGAGGTCCTCAGCTACAGTAGCGACAGCAACAACACTCTGGGCCTCACCACGCTCAGAGTCATCAGGATGGCGAAAGGCAGCGGGTACACAGCGCCCGACGGCACGGTAACCCTACCAGGAGGAGGACCTCCCACGTTCGACGGACCGCTCAGCGAATGGAAGAAGGACCAAGAGAAGCGCGCGACCATGTTCCTGGCCGAGCTAGCCGTGGAGAAGAAGGAGGGCGAAGCGGCTCTCTTGCTAGCGCCAGGCCTCTGTGGTGAAGCCGGGGTCAGATCGACGAGGCCTCAGCCGAAGACCTGACCAAGGCAGGTGCAGTACCCATGTTTTTGGACACGCTGCGGAAAGGATTCGGGATAGACTTCCGGACGTAGCTGGCAGGCGGCTTCGGTAAATACTTCGATCTGTTAAAGAGGATGCAGGGCACGATTCAATTTTTTTTGGGGGGAAACACGAAACATATGTTCATACATTGCACGGGCGCTTGCAGCACAGCGCAGACTCGGGGCCCACGACGTTCAGCTACTGTCCAGGGTTCGGGGTTGGCTACTTCTACCACGCGGCGGCTACAGCTCAGACCAGATGGAGGTGATCATGTCCATCGCCGGCAAGGACACCTCCAAGGACAACCTCATCGAGGCGCTCGAAACAACGGTTGGGCATGAGAGCGCAATATACGAGCCAAATCCTCCACGGAAGCAGTACTACGTCGAGAAACATGACGAATAGCCAGCGGCGGAGGAATACCAAATCCAGGATTACGACGAGCACGGGCTCGATGACGGGTACGAGCATCAGTACTAGACCGAGGACGACGACACCTGGTACGACTGCGACGAACCAAACCACCGGCGTTACCCCAACGCCAGCCAGGACGAAGACGTCGGCGAGTTCGACGAAGCTTACGCGGCCTACATGGACGTGAGGAAGCGGTTCAACGACTCACGCTCTTCTCGAGGATCATATCGGGCCGTGGCGACAGTAGACCTCGGCAGCAACAGCAGTGGCCCATCCCAGGCCAAAGGAACACCAGCAAGACGAGGGAGGTCCAACGGCAAAGCCCGCGAACATCATCGAAAGGCAGCGCTGGCGGCAGGAAATGGAAACACAATTTCCCTTTCAAGAATCCCTGCGCTCGGCCGCGACCGACGGCAGCGCAGAGCGCAGACGCACCGAGCAGACCTACCCCAATCACATCGTCCACATGTCCACACCTCGGCAAGACGGGACACTGGGCTCGCAACTGCGCGGGCCCACCGAGAAAACGACCCCGCAACGGTGATGGCATAATGGTCGTCGAGGTATACTGGAACGAACGGCGTAAGACCAAAAGCCAGATCTTACCTCATCAGGGCGTCCTGGACTGCGTTGCGACGACGCCCGCGTCAGGATCGGGCGCGATCTAGGGCGACCTCGCAGGGTCAGGAGTCCACGGCCAGGGCTTTCCGGTCGAGGAGCTCAAGTTCTACGCGTGCGACGGCCATTCCAAGTCGGGAGCGGCATGGTCGAGCGCGCGCTCTAGCGCGGCGCGACCCCGGCGACCTCCACGACGCGCAAGGGCGCCCTCGTCATCTACGCGGCCCCAGTGCGGATGCCCATCCTATTCCCACGGCCATTGCTGGAGGAACTCGGGCCCAGGTCGATCACGCGATGCAGGAGCTCTTCTGGGTAGGCGCCGAGTTCGAGGGCTCGGCGCCGCCCCCGCCAGGCCGCTAAATGGTGGCCTTGCTGGAGGACCTGGGCGAGCTGAAAGACCAGGCGGAGTTGGACTACCAGCGCGACCCCGTAGATGCCAGGCAGGTCCTGGAGGAGGGCTGCGAACGCATCAGCGCGATTGAGTTTTTGTTCAACGAGATCTACAAGGTGGCGACGGGGGCCAATTCTACGGCGCATGGTCAAGGCAGAGTCGTTTACTGCAGCGCATTCATGAAGCAGTCCGATCGCATGAGACGCGCATCTTGCGGCCCATGACGTTTCGCGACTACGCCTGTCGAGCCCGCGGGCAGAAGTCCACTCGGGCGCCGCTGGCGCACCAGGCCGAGGGCGGAGAAGCAGAAAGACGCGGGCGCCAACCCGACCAATGCCGCGAGCAGCGGAGATCCCGACCTCGGGGCAATTCAGATCGCATCAGGAATTTCCCAACTAGATCGATTCGGCGGTCAAGCATGGGAGTAGTTAGTGCGTCTAGTTACTTCGAATGACAGCAGCCCGGCGACGTGCTGGGGGGCGCGCGATCTGGGGCGTCTACGCGGGCGATGCTCGACTATCCCAAGCAGCGCGCGACCCCGGAGCCAGCGTCGAGGCGCGGCCTAGGCGCCCGCTGAAAGTTCGGCAAGGGCGACCGCCAGCAGGAGTTCAGGGAGCGACTCTTGGAAAAGCACCCAGGCGAGGTTTTCCTGACTCCCGCGCGCGAGCCATCGACGGGCGCCCAGGAGCTGATCATCCGCCGGAATCCTGGATGCAAGAGGAGCATATCGTGGAGCTACGCGACTCGCATCGTCGAGCGCATTGAGTTCGACGCGGGCGTCGGGGGCGCGGGGCAGGCAGGCGGGCGACGCGCTTGAACTGAGCTGCCCCCCGCGTCGAAAGCCTAGCGCGCGGCGGCGTTCTCGAAATACGCCGGGCGCGAGGCCACGTTTGACCGGCGCGCGCGCGGCCTAGCCCTGGCCGGCAGCGACGCGCGCTCATGAAACCCACCGCGACACAGACGACCAAGATGCCACAGGCGACCGCCATGGCGACGAGATTTGATCGAAACCGCCAGCGCGCGGCGCCAGAAGGAAGCGTCAGCCGCGCAGGTATCGAGCGTGCCAAATACGCTGGCAATTGCCCCGCGCGCTCTCGCTGCCGCGTTTGCGCGGGCCACGATGGGGCCTGAGACCGCGGAGATGCACGGCGCCGAGGACGCCGACGCCACCGAACCCAGCGTGGAGTTAGACAAGGAGACAGGGCACGCCCATCGGCAACTTCGAGAGAAGTACGGCACAGTGGCGCAATCATGCGTCGAGCGACTGCAGCGGAATGTGGGCCACCGACGCCCGTCGGTTCTACGCCGACTGCCTCAGCGCGCGGGCGCGCAGGACAGCGCCTTGCAGTGCGCGCTTGAATATCGGCGCGAACGCTGCGTGGGGCGTCAGCGACTTCCAGACTCCAGAAGCACGCAACGCCAGCGCGATGTAGGCGACGATGCTCAACGAGACGGTCTTCGCCGACGTGTTCTGGATCAAGACGGCGACGGGCAAGGAAGCAGTATTCTCGACGGTGGACGGGCCCACCGGGCACTGCGCGCCACGACGCAATAATGTGGAAGCGGCGGGCGAGCACGTCAACTCAGTCGAGCGGGGGTGGATCTGACAGCCTGGCACGATGAAAGGGCCCAGGACGGACGACGGGTCGGGGCTCGCATCCGAGATGTTCGCAGTCCTTGGAGCATCGCGCGATCCTCGTCATGATCGCGACGGGCGAAGCTCAAGCCAGCCTGGGAATACTATATCGAGGCCACCATATAGTCAGAGAAGCCATCAGATTCCGACTCCAACGACACGATCGAACGTGGAGCCAGCACCATCTTCCACGAGGAGCGGATCACCGAGGCGCGCACCAACGTAGCTCCTCAAGTGAACCGACTGGCGGTCACCAAAGTTGTCCATCCATGCCAACGGGCATTCGCCGCGGACCCTACGGTGACCAGGTCCAATTCGCGAGACAAGTTTTCGCCAGCCACCCTCTACCAGATGAGGGAGGACAAGGTCCTCAAGAACTCGCAGGACAGGCGCTCGATGGCTGCGGCCGCTCGATGACGGCAGACGCGTCAGCGGAACTCAGGCGCGGCCTCCCGCGATGACGCGTTTCGCTCGAACGCGATCTGCGCTTGGGCTGTGGCGCTACTGCCTACGCGAGGGCGAGTCGGACAAACTCATCAAGAACACATGGTAGGGACCAGCCATCGCCATCGTCACGGACATGCGGCAGGACGAGGTTGGCCTCAGGATCCATTGGATCGTGCACTGCGCACGCCTACTCCGATATTCCCCAGTGCACATGCGGCCCGACGTGCGGGGCCAGAGTTGCGACGTGCTACAGGACCTCGACAGGGCCTAAGACACCCTGGGCGGCATGCGCCTTGTTGCGCATATCCACGATGCGAGCGAGCAGCAGACGCCCTTCGGGGCGCTTGGCGGTGCCGATGTGCACGCCGACGAAGAGGACGATGATGACGACGTTTGGCAACCATCTACAGGGCGTCCTCTGCGCCGGCCCCGATCCAAACTACAATGGCAGCGTCATCAGGGGCGGCAGCGTGATCACTCGCGGTGCCAATGACTCGTACGATGGCCCCTAGCGCAGCTCAGCCTGCAACGGCTGCGGCAGCGACGCCGGGCGAGGACCGCGCCGCGGACGCGCCCGCGACAAATGCGGGCTTACTGCGCCAGCCAAACAAGGGGCCCACGCCACCGACGCCACTGCCCGCGGCAGACGGGCAGCAGGAGCCCACGACGCCAGCGCCACCCGCACCACCACTCGAGGGAGGAAACAACCACCCCGACCCCGATGTAGCGTCTGGTAAGCGACCTTGGGTGTTTTCTAAGCAGCCCTACCCTGTTCGAGTCCTTCCTTGGGCGCCTTTGCGGCGCGGCTTCGGCTGTCGGGGCGCTACTTCCGAGGGTGGATTTCCTGCGCTCTAACCATAGTCTGCCTTTCTGGCACAGGCTCCACTGCGCGAGAGCCGACGTCGACCCGACGCGGCCAAAGCAGCGATCTTTTGGCGGCCAGACGGGGCATGTCGAAGGCCACCTCTACCAGGAACAGCTCGCAGCTCGGCGATGCTAGCGCCCGACAACGCCGACGACGAGCTCGCAACCGTGCAGCTCGAAGAGGTCAGCGACACAGCTTTCGGATTGGGCTTTGATTGCGCCATCTTCTCGCGCGCGTCCATCTGCGATATCATGCCCGACGAGCGAGCAGCTCTCGCGGGAAGCAAGCGGGCGGAGTTCGAGCAGCTCTTCGGCAGAGACGCGCGGGAGTTCAACGCGCCGCCTTGCCGGGAGGACCCATCGCGGGTCCTGGAGGCTAAGTGGGCGCTCGAGTGGGCGAAGCGCGGCGACGGCGCGCCCAGGGCGAAAGCACGCCTCGCACTACAAGGACCCAAAGACCTGACGCCCTCAGCGGCAAGGTTCCAGCCAACAGCAGGTTGATGTTGCGGGCCGCAGATGCGGCGACGGCATCTCCTCAAGGTCGACCGCGAGAGAGAGTTCAATATGCGAAGGCCCCGAAGGGCGATGCAAAACCCGTGAGGGGTCGACGCCGAGACGCTCACTGCGCTCATATGGCCGATGCTTGGCCAGGTGGGCGCCCCCCCGGGCGACGGTGGCAGCGCGGAGCGGGCGATTTCAAGTCGCGCGGAGTCAAGCATCATCGTAAGGCACCGCGCGCTGTCACAAGTTCCGACAAGGACGGCGAAAACAATGGATTCGCATTACTGCGCGTCGACGATGCTGTCGGCGGTGGAAACCAGAGACCTGGAGGCGTCCATGATGAGATCATCAAGGAGGCCGCGCATAAGTTAGAGCTCAGGAGTGGGATTTCGGAGGGCAAGATAGACTGCTGCGCAGTCGGCCTAGACCAGGAGCCCACCCCAAGAAAGAACGTTGGCGGTGACGAGATCGAAGCCTAGATGGCCATGTACGCCAAGGACTTCTAGCCGAGATCAGATGAACGGCGACGATCACGGGGGGCTCAACTTGGAGGAGAAGCGTCGGCTACGAGGCGAGCTCGGAGCACCGCAATGGCCGAGACCGCAGGCGCGCCCGCGCATAACGGATTCTGTCAGCATGCATCGAGGTCACCGACGGCCACGGCAGCCACAGCGCGGCAGGGGAACCAGACGCTGCGGTTCTACATGCAGAACGCGGACATCGGGCTCAAGGTGCGCAAGTTCGTTCGAACGAATGCGCATTGCGGATTCCTCTCTGCATGCGGAGTCCCAAGCAGCAGCAGGCGTGGCACCTGAGATTTCGTCGAGCGGTCCTGGGTGGCCCTGATCCACCCAGACTTGAACATCACGAAAGAAGAGAGCACCCACTACACTGGAGAGCCAGCTCCGGCGATCGACGCGACGGCCCTTTACGACGCAGCCACGAAGGAAAGCGCCGCGAGCTTCCAGGACATGAGGACCCGCATAAAGGTGTTTGCACTACGCAAATGCATGGAGGCGAGCAGCACAGTACTTTCACCCCAGAGACTGCACGCGGATGGACTCATGAAGATGGTAGCACGGCGGCGTTTCGCGGACCAGCTACGGCGCGGACGCTCGCATCTGACGCATGACCCGACTTGCGCGGCTACCAAGAAGACGGTCAAGGAGGAGCCCATGGGAGAGTATCAGCCAGACGCGAGCAGACGCATCTTCAGCGACACGAACGGCGAATGCACCACTGATGCATCTAGCAGCGTTTGCAGGGCGGCGGCCGACGTTGGCAAGGAGATCAAGCACGATGCGTGTGTGTGCCTTGTCTTTCGTGGCCGACGCTATGATACTTAGGGCGTCCGTGTCATGGCCGATCACCAACCAACTGAACAAGTCGAAGTATGACATGGAAATCATGCAGATCAAGATGGGCGCTGCTTGCCATCAGAAAGCCAAGAAGGACTGCGACAACGAGAACGACGAGATGGTCAAGGCAACGAAGTACAACAATAAGAAGGACGACAAGTCCGAGCAGCACAACGGCGACTCTATGCCCGACAGCCTTGCAGCAATCTCGGAGGAAACTGGCCAACGACGTGATGACGGTTGGTACACAGTGTATGGTACACAGTGTATATGCACCTGCAAGCTCAGCGGTTGCCAGTGGCGGTTCGCGCACGCTTCGCACGGGGCTGCACTGGCGGGCAAGACCACGACTGAGGAGGCGCAGCTACGCACCCGCACGCGACTTGGCCCAGCCAGCTAGGTGAACTCATGTTCGTTCCTCGTGCGATTGTATCCCGTGGTCTATTTTTTTGTTTGCGGCTCTGGCTCTGGAGCTATAGGAGTTGAGTTCGGCCTTTTTCTTACAGTGGGGGCGCGCATCAAGAAACCATCTGCTTTTCGTCAGGGTATCCTGGGTTTTTTTCGCTCCTCGCGCTACGCGGTGACTGTCCGCAGCCGTTGAAAGAGTTGCTGCGCTCAGGTTGCTCCGGGTTTCCCCTCAGGTGTACCTCGCGCGCGGGTTTTCAGGCGTGGGTTTCTGGCGAGGGTTTCTTGCGGCCGCGCCCGCACTGTAAGACCACGGGTGTCGGATACGCGCTGTATGCCGTATGCAATGTAGCAGCAGTGCAGGATGTGCGTGTGTAGAGCAGCGAGATAGGGACGTTGTCTTCCCCCGCTGCCCGCTTCTGGGCCAAACCTTACCAGGGTCATTGAGCCATTACGCTTGTGGTGTGAAGAGATTATCGAATTATTTCGTGGTGTTATCCATATTGCTCAGCATCAGCATAGTCAAAGACTTCGGGAGCCTTGATCCATTCATAGTGGGGCTTCGGGGGGAGGAGCAGGCAGGGAAGCGAGAGCAACTGGGGGCGGGGTGTGAGCAGGAAGAGGGGGGATGGGAGAGAAATGCGGACTGAAAGAGAGAGAGAGAGAGAGAGAGCGAGAGAGAGAGAGAGAGAGAGCGGGAGGAAACGAGACAAACACACATACACACATACATACATACATACATACATACATACATACATACATACATACATATGTATATATATATATATAAACACATACAGAGATAATGCGAACACGAGAAAGAGACACATAGAGATAATGACAAACAAAAAAAAAACGTAGAGAAACAGAGAGAGAGAGAGACACGAAAACACAACTAGGGAGGGAGCGAGGAGCATAACTATGATGATGAGAATGGAAAGGAGCATGCCGCCCTTCTCCCTCACCCCTCGTTTTCTCTTCTACGTGACCTTCCTCGTCCTCATTCCTCCCTCTTGTTCTGTCTCATCCAACTTGCTCCCCCTCCCCCTGGCGCCCTGCTTCTCTTCCTCCTCCTCCAAGGACGACGATGGCCACGACAGCGCCGACGTGGACCACGACAACGTCGAAGACGACGACGACGACGACGACGGCTGTGGCGACGACGGCGACGACGGTGGCGGCGGCAACGACGACGACGCACGACGCATGACGACGCCCACGCCCATGCCCACCCCCACGCCCACGCCCACACACGACGACGACAACGACGACGGCGACGACGACGACGACGACGACGACGACGACGACGACGACGACGACGACGACGAGCGGCAACGCGGCAACGCGGCAGCGCGGCAGCGCTGTCGCGCGCGGCGGCGAGCCGAGCTCCCGAGAGGCCACCGCCCGCGAGGAGGCCGTGGCGCCCGTGACCGCGGCGCTGCAGGCGCAGGCGACCCTGGCGGCGTTTCTGCTCGGCGCCGTGGCGCCCTGTACAGGAGGCTCTCCAATCGCGACATGCCAGCAAGTGCTCCATGGGAAATTACAGTCGGGGCGCAGAAGAAGGAACCTTTTCCGTTGGGGAGGGGCTAGCTGTTCCTTAAATCGTTTCCCAACTTGCCTAAGGTTTTCCTCAGGTTTTTGTTCGATGGGAAGCCGACGTTTTCATTTGTGGATAAATATGGGGCCTCGTTCCTGATTTCGGGTTGTGCAGGTCAAGGACCCGACTGTACCGAGCCCCGGCGGGCCCAGAAGCCCCTGAGCTGAGGCGCTTCGCAAAGCCTAAAAAGTGTCGACGGGCAACGCGCCCCCTGCAGATGTCCTGTACGTCGCAGTCTCTCGTGCCGCACGTGCACCTGCTGCCCGTCTGCGCCCTGGCCTCTCGGCCTGCCCGCGCCGTGCGGCAGCTGGCGCCGCGACCACGACGACGACTACGACCACGACGACGACGACGACAGACGACGACGACGAGAGACGACAGACGACGACGACGAGAGACGACAGACGACGACGACGACGACGACGACGACGACGACGACGGCGACGACGACGACGACGACGACGGCGACGACGACGACGACGACGACGACGCGACGCGGCACTGCAAACGCATCCGAGAGCCACGGCCCGCCCGCGCCGGGCGACCGCCGGCGCCGCGACCGCAGACCACCGCACGGTGCACTGCAGGCGTCGAGTCGGGCATGTCCCCCCCTGCAGGAGGAAAACTCAAGAACAGTCAAAACATACACCTTAGGCGATGCTTAAGAAAACCCAAGTTTTCGGCCAGGGTCTCGATTATTCTTAACTTTTTCAATGTACATCCCAAGATGTTGATAGAAGTTCTGGGTTTTATTCAATTTCTGAGACTATGAATTTCTTAACCCATGATTTCTTAAGCATTTCGCAGGGTGTAGTCTGGGGGCGATTTGTTCTGTGACTATCCTTGGCAGCTTTTGGGTCACTTGTTGGCTGAATTCGGAGTTTCGCCCAAAGTCCGCCTGCACGAGGACGGGCCCGACCTAATGCAAGCGCGTCCGAGAGCCACGGCTTGCCTTCGCGGCCGCGCTCGCGCGCGGACCCCCCCAGGGAGCCGAGCTGGCGCGCGCCTGCTGCCAGACCCGCGAGACGCTGCCTCTCTCGCCCGCGGGGCCGCAGGCCCCCGGGGCATCCCGTAGGCGGGCGGAGGCACGGGCTGGCGCTGGCCCCCCCCCCAGCTTGCGAGCGTCTCGGGGTGAAAAGCCAGCCCCAGGGGTCAGGGCGGGACGTGCTGAGGCAACACGGGAGACGACGTGTGCGGGCCAGGGCAGGGGCGGCGCGGCCCAGAAAAGATGGCAGGGCGGAAGTGTGCCGGCGCTCTCCTCCGCGAGGCCCCGTGGGCCCCAAGACCCCCGGCGAACAGCAATCGATCGGGTGTAGCCAGGACCCCAGGCAAGGGGACCCGGTTGGCGGTAGGGCCCCGGGGCCCTTGAATTGGCAACAATCGCTAAACCAGGTCTGCCGTAGCTGGTGTTTTTCGGGTGACGCCAGTTCCGATTAGTGGAATGGGGCGGGGGGCCTCCCCCAGTACACATCACTAAACCATGTTCCACTAAACCCAGTTCTGCCAACGCCCGAGTCGAGGCCGTTACACGTTTCTTGTGTTCGGTTGCTTTTTGTCTTTGCGCCTCGACGATCGACTTCGTTTGTGGGAGTGCGCAGCAGTGTAGTGCACATACGACGCGCGGCGCTCGCCCTTCGTCTGGTGTGCGCCTTACCCCAGGAGAATGATCGCCTGACCCCTTTCCAGTCACCCTGAGGCTGTGTAAGGCTTCTTGTCGCGGGGGAAATCCGAGAGCAATAATTTGAGCAAGTGCGAGTCACTGTTGGGATTGTACAGATCGTGCAATTCTGCAATTATGCACGAGATGTGGCAGGTCAAGCCGCAGACCGCAGCCGTGAAAAGTGGTGTGCGCAGCTCTCCACAGATTTTCGCAGACCGCTGCGACACGTTTGTGCCTCCCGTGCCCGCGCATGACCCCTGGGCTGGCAGAGTCCTGAGTTCGTGGGCTCCTGCTATAGCTTGCAATCGCTGCGCGTCCTGCACCTCATAGTGCCCCGTTTACATGCTCGGAGTGTGTACAGCGCACATGTTGGCACACTTCAACTTGCAAAGGGGATGCATTTCGCCATGCCCCAAAGGCGTTTGTGTCTCGACGCCTTGGAGGCTGCTATCTGGATAGGATATCTGGGCTCGTCATTGTTCCAAGGCATCAGGGCAGGAGGATTCCCCCATTGAGTTGCCCGCCCCTATGTCCCCAGTCTAGTTCGTTGGAGGAGGCGGTGGGAGGTGGTGGCAGAGGAGACAGGGGAGAGAGGAGGATAAAGTAAGAGCGATGGGGGTAAAGAAGAAGATGATAATGATGATGATGAGGAGGAGGAGGAGGAGACGGGGGAGGAGGAGGAGGAGGAGGAGGAGGAGGAGGAGGAGGAGGAGGAGACGGGGGAGGGATGGAGAGACAAGAGCATGGGTGGAGAAGGCGCGTGGAGGTTCAGGGAACGGGAGGAGGGGGGAGGGGGCGGAGGGAGGAGGAGGGTCAGGCGGAGGACGTGCAGGGATGCCCGAGGAGACACTGCCCTCCCGCTCGCGCGCAGCCGAGGCGACCAGCGGGAGCGCGGGCGAACCCGCCGAGAAGCCCGCCATCGGGGACGACAGCTCCGATGACTCGGGCGCGGCGCTCGGGCTGCCGTCCCATGGCGCCCACACCGCAGAGCGGGTTTCGTTCGGAAAACGATAGGATGGGCCTGGAGGGTCCTGGATAATTTCGTTCCAGAATTCGAGGGGGATTTCGCGCGGCTTCTTGCTGGCCAGGAATGAAGACTAAACAAATCCAAGCGAAATGCACTTCGTTTTTTATTCGCCGCTTCAAGGTTTTACATGGACAGAAGTCCACGCACAAATCCGCTGCAGCACGTCTGCAAGGGCGCCGCGCTCGGGCTGCAGTCGCGCCGCTCGCCGCCGCCGCCGTTGCGGTCGTCGCCTTCTTGTCGTCGGGGAGCGGCGCGGAGTGCTCGCGCGCTCCCTTGCGCTCGGGCTCCTCCTCCGGCCTCCCCCATGTTGCCCCTCGAGGCAACAGTCGCGCCGGGGCCTCTTCCCTACAAAGCTTGTCTGTACGCTTGTTGATATATGGATGATGAGCCTGTTTTCCACTTTCACCACCACCATAACTTGGAGGGTGAAGTCGGAGGAGTGCGAGGAGGAGGAGGAGGAGGAGGAGGAGGAGGAGGCGGAGGAGGAGGAGGAGGAGGAGGAGGAGAAGGACCACCACCCCTCCAATTGTTGGTGGTGGTGGTGGTGAAAAACACGCCCATCAATGGATACGTAGCACCGCGCAGATGCAGATAAGAGTGAGGGGACGGTGAGGACGTCGGCAGTCTGCGAGACTCTGGAGAAGCCCGCCGCAGGCGCCAAAGTTCCACAAATTATACAACGAGCCCGCCGCAGGCGCCGATTTTGTCTGGATCGGTCGCGGGTGGGTCGCGGGTTGGTGGCGGGGTGGGTCGCGGGTGGTCGCAAGTGAGTCTCGGGTGGGTCGGGTGGGTCGCGGATGGGTCGCGGGGTGGGTGCGCGGGGTGGGTCGCGGGTGGGTCGCGGGTGGGTCGCGGGTGGGTCGCGGGTGGGTCGCGGGTAGGGTGGGTCGCGGTGGGTCGCGGGGGGTCGGTCGCGGGGTGGGTCGCGGGTGGGTCGCGGCGGGTGGGTCGCGGGGTGGGTCGCGGGGTGGGTCGCGGGGTGGGTGGCGGGGTGGGTCGCGGGTGGTCGCCCGGTGGGGTGGGTCGCGGGGGGTCGCGGGGTGGTCGCGGGCGGGTCGCGGGGTGGGTCGCGGGTGGGTCGCGGGTGGGTCGCGGGTGGGTCGCGGGTGGGTCGCGGGGTGGGCGCGGGTGGGTCGCGGGTTGGGTCGCGGGTGGGTCGCGCGGGTGGGTCGCGGGTGGGTCGCGGGGTGGGTCGCGGGGTGGGTGCGGGTGGGTCGCGGGTTGGGCGTGGGTGGGTCGCGGGGTGGGTCGCGGGGTGGGTCGCGCGGTTGGGTCGCGGATGGGTCGCGGGGTGGGTCGCGGGGTGGGTTGGGGTGGTCGCGGGTTGGGCCGTGGGTGGGTCGCGGGGTGGGTTGCGGGGTGGGTCGCGGGGTGGGTCGCGGGGTGGGTCGCGGGGTGGATCGCGGGTTGGGTCGCGGGGTGGGTCGCGGGGTGGGTCGCGGGGTGGGTCGCGGGGGGGACAATGACAACCAACAACAGCAACAATAACAACAACAACGCAACAAGCATAATCCTCACCATGAGGTGTCACTTAAGCTACGCAGCTAGGGACAATGAATGGCCGTTCGCCCCCCTCTCTCTGATATGAATATATATGTAGATATATATATATATATACATACATACATATACATACATACATACACAGATACACATCTGTCGCAGTGAGGGGCTTCCGCTCACGCGAAGCCATTTTTCACGTTGTGCGCGCCGTCGGGGGAGGCCAACGTGGTCGCGCTGATCTGATCATTATTAGTAGTATGAGTGCGATTATTATTCGCATTCGCAGTATTATCAGCATAATTATTCCTCGCATTCGTCATGCTGATGATTATTAGTATTGCTATTTTCAGCATACTTATTATCATTCGGATTCGTATTATTATGATGATTACTATTATTAGTAGTAGTACTAGTAATGCAATGTTCCTTCTTCTTCTTATTATTATTGTTCGTATTATGATTATTCCTATTCTTCCTCTTCTTCTTCCCAGCTCCGGAGAGAGTGCCCGGCGGACCCGGCCGGGGGGGAGCCCGCGCGCAAGCGTGGGGGCCCCGGAGGGGCGGGTCCCTCGGGGGGCCCGTGGCGTGGCCGGGGCCCGTCGCCGCGGGGCCCACGGGTGGTGCTGGCGAGGAGGAGGAGGAGGAGGAGGAAGAGAAGGAGAAGGAGGAGGAGGAGGACGAGGAGGAGGAGGAGGAGGCGGAGGAGCAGGAGGTGGAGGAGGAGGTGTGGGGGCCCCCTCGCGGGGGGCCCGCGGTGCCGAGGGGGGCCCATCGCAGCGGCGCCCGGGTGGCGCTGGTCTTGGCTTCGCGGAAGTTCTAGGCTTCAGTCGGGCTTGTCCCTCTGCGGGAGAAGTAATCAAGAATATTCAGAAAAGAAGAGTCTGGGGACAATTTTTTTAGCATGTTTCGGGTATGTTGGGCCATGTTCTGGGTATGTTTCATTTTTCGCCGAAAATCCTTTTGTAGGGGGACATGCCCGACCTAATTCTAGGCCGCCTGGATGGGGTCGGAGTAGATGGGGTCGGGGGATCACACCGCATCGCCGATGCATCGCTGATGCGCTCGATGTGCAGCCTGAGTTGCTTTACGTCGACGTCGCCGATACATCGCCGACGTCGACGAAGCATCGTGGGTGCATCGCCGATGTATTGGCGATGCTGCGCGCTCCTCCGACCGCATCTACTCCGACTCCACCGAGGAGGCCTCTAGAAATTAAGTGTTGCAAAGTGAAACATAGGCGCCTGCGCCGGGCTACTTCAGTGAATGTTCTGCTCCATGTTGTTTCAGTAGCCCGTCCGGGGGGCCCGGGGCTCGTCGCCGCCCACGGGTGGCGCCGACCTTGGTCGCGCAGAGATGCAGCAACGCTGAAGGTCAAAAAAATTGTGCCTGCGGCGGGTTTCTTCTTTGAGTGCTTCGCTGAACTTGTTTCAGTGACCCGTCTGGGGGGGGCCGCGGCGTCGAGGGGGCCCGTAGGTGGCGCCGGTCTTGGCTGTGCAGAACTGAATGCTCAAAATTACAAAGTCGGCGCTTGCAGCGGGCTTCTTTTTTGAATGTTTTGTTAACTGTTCCCAAGCAGGCCCCGGAGCAGAGGAGCAGGAGGAGAAGGAGGAGCAGAGGGCGGAAAAGGAGGAAATGGAGGAGGAGGAGGAGCAAACGGAGGAGGAGGGCTGTGAATGAGGGAGGAGGAGGAAGAGGAGGAGGAGGAGGAGGAGGTGGAGGATGATGATTATGATGATGATGATGATGAGGAGGAGGAGGAGCCCCACGGCACGTGACGCCCTCCGGCCGCCGGCGCGCTTCAGGCGAGGACGTGTCCATGCAGCTGTTCAAGAAGATGGTGAAGGCGGGCCCCGCGAAGGGGCTCAGGAGGGGAGCCGCGGGCCGCGCTCCCTCTTCCTTCTGCCTGTGGGCGTCGGTTCAACGAAGGGGAGGCATGCTGCCAAGTAATTTCCAGATGTCTAAACATGTCAAAACTATGTGCAAGCATGGTGCTAAGCATGTTCAACTCATGTCCAACAATGCTCCAAGCATGTGCTAAACATGCGAAACGCCTGTTCTAAACATGGTTAGAACCTTTGAAAGCAAACGCACACCTTGAAACACACCTTTAGTTCAATGATGGGATTGTTTGCGTGTCCATTGTCATGGCATCCACAGCCTTTTGCGCTCTGGACCCTCCCTCTGTGCTGGGACGGGCCCTCGCTTTGAAGCCGCAGCTCCCCGCGGCTCCCGCCTCCCCCTCCTTGCCGTTCTCTCTCCACATCCCCTCTCCCCCTCGGAGGAGGGAAAGGCACTTCATGTCACTACCCTTTGCCCGTTTTCCCCTTGTCGGGCCTCCCCGGGGGCCTTCGCCGCCACCGCTGGATTCGCCTCGAAGTTCTGGTCAGGACGCACCCCTGGAGAGGCCCGGGGAGTAGCAGCATTGGTACACGTTGGTTTCCCCACTCCCCTCCTTGCCTCCGGCCTCGCATGCCACTTTCGGCAGACCCGTCACACGCTTCGTGGCTCCGTGGGGAGCAACCGCATGCCCCAGTGGGAAAGGCCAGCTGCTGGGCGGGCCGATTTCGGCACACACACACACACACACACACACCCTTCGCGCGTTTCGGGGCCCCGTTGGCAGCTCCACCGAAGGCCCTGGCAGGAAATGTCGCATGGCGGCGGTGCCCCGCTTTCGGCACACCCCTCACACGCTTCGTGTCCCCATAGGGAAGTTCACCGGAGGCCCCAGCGGGCGGGTTCGCAGGCGGTCTGGGAATCCATGTCGCCATATTTCGCACGGGATTCTTGGCCCCAAAGCATTGCTGAATATCCAAGTGGGCGAGTTCGAGTGCAGTCTGGAGGTCATTTCGGCCCCCCTTCGCATGTTTCGTGCTTCAGAGGGAGCGTCGCCGTAGGATCAAGTTTGCGCGCTCGCATGCGCTCGGAGGTAAACGTAGTAGGCACACACCCTCACACGTTTCGTGGCCCCGCAGGGAGCTCCACCGAATGCCCCAGTGGCAGAGCCCATGGCGGTGTCCCCATGTTGGCACGTTCACACGTTTCGGCCACACAGGGAGCTCCACCGAAGGCCCCAATGGGAGAGGCCATGAAATGCCGCAAGGCGGTCCCGGGGGCCATTTCGGCACAACTCTCGAGCCCGATGTGACTGCTCCATGGGTTCTACCTCCTCCTCCTCCTCCTCCTCCTCTTTTTCCTGCTCGCCCTCCTGCTGGTCCTGCTCGTCCTCCTCCTTCTCCTCCTCCTCCTCCTGCTCCTTCTCTCCTCCTTCTCATTCCTCCTATCTCCTCGATGCTGGCGGGGGTGTTGGATCCTCAGACGTGGTAATAGGGCTGGATCTTTCAGTCGAGGATGCTGGAACTTCAGACGAAGTCCTTGCTGCCCGCGAGTTGCGAGCCCGAGCCCGAGCCCGAGCCTGAAACCCAACACCACGGGACTGATGCCCTTGCTGGGGCCGTTGGAGGCGGGCGGGGATCCGGGCTCGCTGGAGGGCCGCCTGGCGAGTCTGGGCCTGGTGGCCGCGAGGGGCCCGTCAGCTTCCGGGACCCTGCCATCCGGCATCCTCCGCAACGCAACGCCCGATCGGCCCAGGGCCGGTCCTGAAACAGAGCGCTGGAATACATGTGCACGGCGACGATACCTTTGGAAGGCAGTCGATCACGAACGAACAACACGCACCCATACCCATAGGGGGGTCGTTGGGAGGAGGACTGGCTATGGGTATGGGTGCGGGTTGTCGGACCCTGGGGAACGCTCCCGTTCGAGCGGGGACCCCCATCCGACAACACGTACCCATAGCCCTCTCCGATCCCACTATGGGTATGGGTGTGTGTTGTTGGTTCGTCAGTCGACCCGCAAGATAAGGATGGGCAAGCTTCCCCAGGGTGCCCTTGCATCCTTCCCTCCTCGGTGCATCATTGGCCACTTTCGTTGGCCGCGCCCCGCTCGAGAAGCTTCGAGACGGCCTTCCAAGGCCCTTGCATCCTTATCGTGCGTCCTTTTGATACGGGCCGACTGCACCTCCGAGCACAAGACTCAGCAGCATAGCAGACCAATCCAGGAGTCAATCAGTCCGTCCCAGGACTAGGCCGTGCCCAGGGTTCCCTTCAAAGAGCCTATGCGGCCTCGAAGACCACTCGGCCGCCGAGTCGGCAGCCCAAAGTGCTCAATCCCGAGATGCTCGCGGGAATTGGACCCGCTCGGCGGCCGAACGAGGTCTGGGTCCGTTCGGCGGCCAAATCGACTTAGGATGTGAGGAGTGCCAAGCAACGCAGAGCAAAGCAATGCCAACGAATCCCAGTAATGATTGGTTACCCACTCAGTAAGCCTTCCCCAAATTGGGGTGGCGCCGGTTTCCTTATTTGATCGCCAAGGGGCTTGCAAGCGGCCTCAGGACGCGGACATTGTCAACAGATCTGGCTAGCAGGGAGGTCGAGGTCGAGGACGAGGACGATTGGGGGGGATGCAGAAGTGGTGGCGAAAGGAGGAGGAGGAAGAAGAGAGAGAGGCAGCAGCAGAGGAGAACGAGAAAGGATTGGGGAGGCGGGGGATAATGAGAAGGTTGAGGAGCACGAGATGGTGGAAGAGGAAGAAGGGAAGAGACAACGTCGAGGTGCTGTCTGGGGAGAATGAAGGGGACGACGACGAGTGTGATGAGAGGAGGGCGGGAGCAGCAAGGGAAGGAGGAGGAAGATAAGAAGAGAGAGATGAAGAACGGAAAGGAGTGAAGGCATAAAGCCAAATGCTACTCTGGCGCCGAAGAACATGCTCCTCCCAAAGTGCTGTGATCAATAATGGGCAGGAAGTTCGTGAACAGTCTCCCATTCGAGCTGTTTTTCGGCTTCCTGATTGTGTTCAACACCCTGATACTGACCCTCCAAGTGCAGTACAACGGCCAGCCTTGGGAAAAATGGAAACGACAAAAGGCGTGGGGCGCAGTATGAAGGGAAAGCGCAAGACGAGGCAACCTTGCACTCGTTCAGCACATGGTCGGATGGATACGTCTCCTTACCGCATGATCTGTCTTGCCTTCCCTCTACACTTTTCCCTCCCCTTTCATTGCCTGGGTGATGGGGCAACGTTGCTTAGAAGTGTCCGAGCGAGTAACCTTTCCACGGCCACGGTCTTTTCCCTAGCACTGTCTCAAGGATCGGTTCGCCAGCTTGGACGCAGATTCGAAGTACGAGGCCGAAGCGGAGCGAAGCACAAGCCGACGAGGGAAGTTCCCAGATCTCCGGCTCTGTGAGTTGTTAAGTTGGCCCCAGAGCTCTCCATCCATTCCCCAGTGTGTTGTCTGGGATCTTTTTTTGATTGTCCAGCGCCCGAAGTCGGGGGCTGCAAATGGTGCTGCAATCACACCGTGTGGTGCGTCAGTGGGGATTCGGGGTCACCGCGCGGTTTCGGGACCAGGTTGGTCTCCGCTGAGATCTCGGGCGACGGGGGCCTCGAATGTCCCAAGACGGTGCGGTGAGGTCCTTCGGGATTTTGAGGTCACCGCCAACGATAACGATACCAATAACGAGAAGAACGATCACAACGATAACGAGCACAACGACCACAACGATAACGATAACGATGACAACGAGGACGATAACGATAACGAACACAATGAGAACGGTAACGATCAACGACCAATGCTGTTCTCCTGATGCCACCACACGGCCTGGGGACTCCCCAGAAGAAAAAACGGCCCTCTGGACATGGTGAAATATCGACAGGGAGCACGCTCGGGTGGAAAAACACAAGCCCGACGTCCGAGGTCCGGGCCCTCGGAGGGCTCCTGGAGCGGGGCCACATGGCGGACGCGCCCTCTGGGTGCCGCAATCCTCCGCCTCCTCCTCCTCCTCCTCCTCCTCCTCCTCCTCCTCCTCCTCCTCCTCCTTCTCCTCCTCCTCCCCCTCCCCCTCCCTCTCCTCCTCCCCCTCCGCCTCCTCCTCCTCCTCCTCCTCCTCCTCCTCCTCCCCCTCCTCCTCCTCCCCCTCCTCCTCCTCCTCCTCCTCCTCCCTCCTCTTCCTCCTCCTCCTCCTCCTCCTCCTCCTCCTCCTCCTCCTCCTCCTCCTCCTCCTCCGGGGTGCGTTGACATGGTCGGCGGGCGGGCGCGTGGGAACGTGCACGCTGGGGCCGTCGTTGGAGCGTCCCATTGGGCACGGAGACTGTGCGGCGGATATGTCGAATTGAGCGGGGGGGCGCATGCGAGCGGGCCCACGGGGGCCGTCGTTGGAGCTTCCTGTGGAGCACGCAAATTGCGCGAAGGGCTCCTCGAAGATGGCGAGGGGCCCCCATGTGGACGTGCCTCGGTGGTTGGGGCTCCTCGTGGGGCACGGAAAGCTGTGCGATGCGCGTGCCGGATCATCAGGTGAGGCGACTCCATGCGGACGTGCGTTTTGGGGTCTTCGCTGGAGCTTCCTGTGGGGCACACGAGCTATGTGAGGGTGCACAGACTGGGGCGATGGGGACCGCATGCGGACGTGCCCGGTGAAGCCGAACTTGGAGGCGTGTCGCAGTTAGAGCTCCAGGCTCGCTAGTCGGACTTGTCGGTTTCGGGCGGGTGCCAGGGCGTGCCGCAGGACGACCGCGAAAATGGTGTACACGCGTGCACTTTTCAGTATTTGTCTTCGCTCGATGCTTAGCGCAGCCATGTGCTCCCAGGCCAGACCCCTCAGTGAGGGAAAGTCCAACACGCGCCACTTCGCCGTATCCTTCGCTGAAGGCTTCGGCCAAGCGCCTTGCATGGGTGTCGGCTGTGTTTGGTCCCCACGGGGCGCTTTGCCTGTACGTCTCCCCTCGGGCTCCGCCTCCCCGCACGTCTGCCAGCGAGCTGCGAGCACGCGTGCCCCAAGATTACTCGAGTGTTCTGCACATGCCTTCCCACGCGTCGCCCAGGTGCCTGCGACGTGTGCCTTCCCCCGCCTTCCTGGCCCCTCATCGCCCGCTCCATCTACTTGAGGCAGCCCCAGCGTGCACGCAAACGTGTTGCCATCTTCGGGGAATGCATCTTTTGCTTCAGCCGGCTTCCGCCAGCCTTCCGCCGGCTTGCCCCGGCGGAGGCGCCCTCGTTTTCCTTCCGCTTCCTTCCGGCAAGGAAGAGATGACAAATTCTCGATCCCTCGAAGACGAGGCCCTCTTGGCCTCTTGGGATTACTCAAGTAGAGGGAGGAGGAGGCGGAGGAGGAGGAGGAGGATGCAGGAGGAGGAGGAGGAGGAGGAGGAGGAGGAGGAGGAGGAGCAGGAGGGAGGAGTTGGAGGAGGAGGAGGAGAATGAGGAGGAGGAGGAGGACGAGGAGGAGAAGGAGGAGGAGAGGGGGGAGGGGGAGGGAGGAGGAGGAGGATGATGATGATGAGGAGAGAGGAGGAGGAGGAGGAGGAGGAGGAGGAGGAGGAGGAGGAGGAGGGGGGGAGGAGGAGGAGGAGGAGGAGGAGAGAGGATGGAGGAGGAGAAGGAGCTGGAGGAGGAGGAGGAGGTCCTCCTCATCGACCCGCTGCCCCTGCTCATGCTTCACTGCTTCCCCACTGCCACGCCACCCTCCCTGCCTGCCTGGTGCCACCTGGGCGGGCAGGCCAGCAAGGAAGGGAGGGAGTGAGCCAGGGAGGGATTGGGGCAGGATCGAGATCTAGCTTTTATCGGGGGCGGCCAAGAGGGGGGTGATGACAAGGCGGGGTGATACCATGGCGTGGGCCATGGCATCTCCCCAGATTTCATGGCGCCTCTTCTTGTGTCAGTGCCTCCCTGGCCCCCCTCCCCCTGGGCCGCGCACATGCCGCCGGCCATGATTTGCGCCCCCCCCCCTCTTGGACGCCGCTCTCCTTGGCCGCCGCCGATTGTACACACGTGTGTTGAAACATTCGAGTCACGACGATCCCAAATCAGACACTCCTGGAGACAGCATCGTTGCTACTGCTGGCAGCGCCGCAGGGGGTTACGCCCGCGCTCGGAGACGTCCCTCACAATTCGGGCAGTCAGGAAGATGTCTCCGAAAGTGTGGCCGTTACTCACGGAAGGAGCGTGGCAGCGTCGTGGCGACAGTTGACGCCCTACCGGGCACCCCTGGCGGCCAGCAGACCACGCAAGGAGAGACAGGGCCCGATAGGCCAGGAGGGCACGGAACGGTCGCGACATCGGACTCGCAGATAGAAGCAGGACCCGTTGGGCCATCCCTCAGCTGCAGCAGTCCCCCGGGAAGTCCACGGGTGGACGTGCGCCACAGCGCGTTCTCCCCATGCAGTACTTGAGGCTGGCGTTCGCGGGGCGCCGTTGACGGCAACACCACTCCCTTCGCCTTCCGGGACTTCGCCCTCGGTTCCTGTCCAGGGCGTACCTTTTCCTGCACATCCGCTTCGGCACCGCCTGCTCCCCGGGCCCCGCCCGCTCCTGGCCGCCCGAGGACCCGCCTTCCTGTGCCCTGTCTCCCTGATGAAGCTGTGCGTGGCCCGCC
Organism: Prorocentrum cordatum; assembly: GCA_963575745.1. Taxonomy (NCBI): domain Eukaryota; class Dinophyceae; order Prorocentrales; family Prorocentraceae; genus Prorocentrum; species Prorocentrum cordatum. The sequence continues at coordinate 72,828 of CAUYUJ010014519.1, forward strand.
CAGCTTTTAGCGGAAGAGGTTCGCTCTCGCCCCGCAGATCCAAACGCGTGCTGAAACATCCGAGGGCTTCGGGGGGCCTCTCTGGAGGCCCTTGAGGACCCCATATGCGGAGACGTCCGAGGGGCCTTCGGGCACCCGCAGAGGCCCCCGAGGAGGAGGGGGGGAGGAGGCACAGGCGGAGAGCTGGATGGATGGGCAGGCGGGTGCACACCCTGAGGGACGGACGCGCGCCCGAATGATGGGCCCTGGCCTCAGGCTTCGACCTTGGCTACAGCTTGGACTACGGGAGGTACGAGCGGCCGGCGAAGAAGGAGCGCCCCTCTCCTTCTGCTTGGCCAGTGTCCAGGGGCACCCTGGGATGAAGTATCCCGCGGCGTCTTCGACGGGGCGGGAGGCAGGAATGGGGAGCGCTGGGGAGAGAGGAGAGGGCAGGGGCATCAGGGGCAGGCTTCTGCAGGCGACTCCGAGTCTCGATCTGTCGCCGACTTGCGGGAGCTCCTCCTGGTCGCTTCCGCGCGCGGGGCAGCCTTGCGAGGACGGGGGTGCCGAGATGCGACGGCTCTCAATTGTGTGCTTTCGCCGGCTAAGGGGCCACATGCGAACCCTACCCCCTGCCCCCTGCCCCTCAGACATCGTGGGGGGCAGGGGGTTGGGTTCGCACGTGGCCCCCTAGCCGGCGGCGCTGGACCCTGCCCCGAGGAAGGCGCGCTGCGCCCCTTCCCCGAGGATGGCGGAGCCGGCCGACCGTCGGCCGGGCGTGGCCGGCCGGGCGCGTCCTGAGAGCCGAGGTCGGCTTCATGTAAGGGCTCCTCCCTCCTGCCTCCTCCCCCTCCCTCCTCCCCCCTCCCTTCATCCTCCCCTCCCTCCCTCCTCCCCTCCTCCTCCTCCTTCCCTCCTCCTCCTCCTTCTCCGTTTCCCCTCCTCCTCCTCCTCTTCCTCCTTTTTCCTCCTCCTACGCTCTCCTCTCCTCCTCCTCCTCCTTCCTCTCCCTCCTCATCCACCTTCCTCCCTCCCTCTACCTCCTCCCTCCTCCCTCCGCCTCCTCCTCCTCCTCCTCCTCCTCCTCCTCCTCCTCCTCCTCTTCCTCCTCATCCTCCTCGTCCTCCTCCTCCTCGTCCTCCTCCTCCTCCCGGAGAGACCTTTGTGGTGCGGGCCCAGAAGGATTGCCCTAGCAGTGCCCTGAAGCGAGTTGCGCGCTCGGAGTTGGCACCCGCTTGAGATGTTTGTTGGGGGGACCTTTCCTGGGGCCCACCTGACGGATCTGTGCGACTCTAGTTTGACCCCATTCCGATTCAAGATCGACTCATGTTCGACTCAAGTTCGGCTCAGGGGCGACTCAGGTTTGACTCAAGGTCGGCTTAAATCGACGGACGTTCGACGCGGCTTCGACGCACGAGTGTAGCGAGTGTCTCCAGGAAGGTCCCCAGAATACACCGCCCACCAAACCACCGCAACCCAACCCGAATGCCCCGATTTGCCCTCCATTTCCGGTGGGGGGGTCGGGGAACATTGAAAAACCATATGAATCCCATCCCCCCCGCAACCCGATATTCGGGCGAAATTCGGGTCTTCGGGTTGGCTTGGGGTGGTCTGGTAGGTAGTCAAGAATGAACATCCAACCCGCTGAGTCGCGCACCAGGTGTCGCTCTTGCCTAAAGGTAGGGTCACTCCTGCGTGCAGCCGGCGAGGGGGGCCTGGAGCCGGCCGGTGCACGCTGTCCCTCTGCGGGGACGTGGCCTGAATCAAGCAGTGGCGAAGCGTCCTTTGGCTCGCCTGTGGGCCCACCAAACACTGTTCTAAGAACCATTTGTTCCAGGCCTCCTGGATGGAGTCGGAGTTGATGGGGTCGAAGGATCGCGCCGCATCGGCGATGCATCGGCGATGCATCGGCGATGCGGCTCGATGCGGAGTCCGATTTTCTTCACTCCGACGTCACCGATGCACTGCCGACGTCGCCAGTGCATCGCCGACGCAGCGCGATCCTTCGACCCCATCTACTCGGACCCCATCTAGGAGGCCTCTATTTGTGATATGTGCGACATGTTCTTAGAACATGTCTGGCTGATATTGTCTTGTCTTAACACATCGGGCCGATACTCCAAGGGCATGGCTCTTGTTCTTAGACCAGCTCTGGGCTGTGAGAGCATGCCGCGGCAGCCCTGCAGGAAGGCTGGGGCGATCGGTCCCTGCTCAGCTCGAGGCAGCCCCAGAGCGGCCAGGATCCATCAAGCCGACTACACGTGGGCGATTTCGGAAACTCTGAACCCAAGAACATTTCCGTCTCTTGGTTGGGGACGCGTTTTTTTATTTCCGCAACCTTCCTCTTCCGCCAGCGGAGGCGGCCTCGTTTTGCTTCCGCCGACCTTCCGCCGCCCTCCCGCCGCCTTCCGCGGCAGAAGTTATGACAAATCCTTCGATCCTCGAAGGCAAGGCTCTTTTTGGACCCCCCACGTAAGAGTACCGGGCCGAACGAAAGGGGGGGATAGGGAAAGGGGGGGGTACGACATCTGCTGCATGCAGCTAGGTTTCGGCCCCGCCGCTGGGCCCAGTCCTCGATACGTGGGCGCCTCCCGGCGCTGGGAGGCGCCGTGAAAATCAGCCACGTGAGCTGATTCTACCCCCCCCCCCTTTGCTACCCCTCCCTTTCGCCTGGCCCGAGAGAGACCCCTCGCTGGAGTGACCTCTGGTGCGGGCCCAGGCCCCCCCCCCCCGAAGCGACGAGTGCGATGCGAGAACGGCGGCCTGCGCGCTTGGGTTCGGCACCCTCGCGCAGCCCCAAGGCCACGCACCAGAGATCCTTCCCCGAGAGGAATGGCTAGGAGGAGGAGGAGGAGGAGGAGGAGGAGGAGGAGGAGGAGGACGACGAGGACGAGGAGGAGGAGGAGACGGAGGAGGAGAGGAGGAGGAGGAGGAGGAGGAGGAGGAGGAGGAGGAGGAGGACGACGAGGACGAGGAGGAGGAGGAGGAGGGGGGGAGGGAGAGGAGGAGGAGGAGGAGAGGAGGGGAGAGGGGCGTGGGAGGAGGAGGAGGAGGAGGAGGAGGAGGAGGAGGAGGAGGAGGAGGAGAGGAAGGAGGAGGAGAGTAGGAGGAGTAGGAATAGGAGTAGGAGGAGACTGAGGAGGAGGAGGAGGAGGACGAGGACGAGGAGGAGGAGGAGACGGAGGGGGAGGAGGAGGAGGAGGAGGAGGAGGAGGAAGACGAGGAGGAGGAGGAGGCGGTGGCTCTGCGCAGTACGCACCTCTGCAGGCAGCGCGATCCACCAAGTCTGCTCCCAACACTCCGGCCGTGGCACGAGGGAGCAGGGATCGGGGGCCCCCAAACGGGGTGGTGACCACACCGTGCGGTGAGTTGGTGGGAATTCGGGGTCACCGCACGGTTTTGGGACTCGGGTCGTTCTCCGAGGACGTCTCGGGCGACTGGGGCCCCCGAGGTCCCAAAACCGTGCGCTGACGGACCGTGCGGTGAGGTCTTGGAGGGTTTTGAGGTCACTGCACGGTCTGTCACCGCACCGTTTCGGGATTCCAAAAGGGAGGGGATGGGATGGGCGCCCAGGGATAGCCTTAAGTCGGGCCTTTCCCTCTACAGGAGGAAGATTCAAACATAGTCGCACAGCAGTCCAGGGGCGATGTTTGGACTGTGTGTCAATCTTATTGGAGCATGTTGGGTGTATTTCTATTTCTTCCTTCAAAGTCCCCGTGCAGGGGGACAGGCCCGACCTAGTCTTATGCGCAGCCGATCAAGGGATGGATCGTCCCCCCCGCCGCCTTCCTTCGATCTCGGCTGCCGTGAGCCGTCTTGTCGGCCCACCCCGGGGCCACCAAGCCGACGGGGGGCCTGGAGAGGGCAGTGCTCGTTTCCCCTCTAGGGGGCGCGGCCTCAAGGCAGCCCCAGAAAAGGCCAGGATCCATCAAAGGTGGGATCGCCAGCCCCGCCGCCTTTTCCTTCGATCTCGGCCTCCGTGGGCCGTTTCGTCGGCCCCCCCGGGGCCACCAAGCATGTTGATGCGGAGGGCAGGCTGCTCCAGGGAAAGAGGGGTCGAGAAGGCCCCTGGGGCCCCGCGGATGGGAAGGAGCCGATCCGTCGCAGACCTAGGGCTACAGTGGAGATCCATGCCAAGAAACACCCTGCTTGCCTCCAGGATGCCCTGGGTTTCTTGGATCTCGATGGTTTTGTTACGGAAAGCGCGACGGTCCCACCAAAAATCTATCATCGTCTTGGGGTCTCCGGGTTGAGTTTCTTGTGGAAGGTTCCTTGTGAACGAGCCCCTATCCTGCCCAGAGCGGTTCCTAAACCACTCCGGCCCGTGGAATGCCTCCTCCGGGCGCGTGCCCCACAGAGGCTCGGTGACTCAGAAGAAAGACAAGCAGCGGGTTGGGGGGATGGGGTTGGGAGAAGCGATCAGATCGTCCGTATTATCGCGTATGTTGAATGTGTTCAGTGCAGTCGTGCCCTGTATCTTCCCCACCCCGTCCTCATAAGCCGATGATCCTTTTTCGCAGTTATGCGAGTGGTCATTCTGCTGGTGATGTGGGATCGGATGCGCCGAGCAGCAGGGGCATTGGCGCCAGGGTGGGGGGGGACGCTTCTCCTTGCGTGAGCCAGTGAACTGTCCGAACTTGCACGCAGAGGCGGGAACGCCACGGAGCCACAGTTCTCCGAGAGGCCGTGTCCGGCAGGTGGCGTCTTTTGTGGCTACAGGGGCACGGGACCAAAGCCCCAACGCCCGGGGGTCTCCCTTGGTGACGGGCGTGGGGGCCTACCCGGGTGCCCCTGGGCTTTACTTCGGGTGCTGCTAGAAGTGCCCCTGGGCCAAGGTGCCCCCAGGATTCTCCGGGTGGCCCAGACGGCCTCTGGAGCACCCCTAGCGAGGCCCAGAGGGTCCCCAGGGGCTCCAAAGTGAAGCGAAAAGCTGGGGGCAACTTGGGCCAGGGGCACCTCCTTAGCAACCCCCGAATAATCCCAACGCCCGCGGGTCCCCCTGGGGTAACCGGGGGAGCAGGGGGAGGAGGAGGAGGAGGAGGAGGAGGAGGAGGTGGAGGAGGAGGAGGAGGAGGGAGGAGGAGGAGGAGGAGGAGGAGGTGGAGGGAGAGGAGGAGGATGAGGAGGAGGAGGAGGAGGAGGGAGTGGAGGAGGAGGAGGCGGCGGAGGAGGAGGAGGGAGGGGAGGAGGAGGAGGAGGAGGAGGAGGAGGGAGGAGGGAGGAGGAGGAGGTGGGAGGGGGAGGAGGGGGAGGAGGGGGAGGAGGGGGAGGAGGAGGAGGAGGGAGGAGGGGAGGAGGAGGAGGAGGAGGAGGAGGGGAGGGGGGAGGGGAGGAGTGGAGGAGGGGACCTCCTCGGGTGCCCCCGGGCTTTCTCGGGGGGGGGGGGGGAGGCTTTCTCGGGGGGCTTCCTCGGGTGCCCCCAGGCGCCCAGTCGTCGCCGCTCGGGGGCGCTCGGGGGGCCTGCCCCGCCCGAGAGGGCGGGAGGCGGCTTCGCCGTCGGGGGCCCGTGGCCTGTGCCTCCTCCTCGTGTTCCTCCTCCTCGTGTTCCTCCTCCTCTGCCTCCTCCTCCTCGTCTGCTTCCTCCTCCTCCTCCTCCTGCTGCTGATCTCGCTCCTCCTCCGCCTCCTGCTTTTTTTTTCCCCTCCTCCTCCTCCTCCTGATCTTGCTCCTCCTCCTCTTCCTTTCCCTCCTCCTCCTCCTCCTCCTCCTTCTCCTCGCCCCCCTCCTCCCCCTCCTCCTCCTCATCATTTACTCCTCCTTCTCTTTCTCCTCCTCCTTTCCTCTTTCAACAGTTTGCGAGAGCGGGCTGCGGAATGAAACCAAGCATGATGGTTTCCAGCGGCGTGTTTCAGAAAGGCGTTCGACACAGTGGAACACGACAGTCTGTGGAAAACGTTCCATCAAAAAGGCGTGTATCCTGGATAGCTGTGGTCCGAGCCGACGCCATCAGCAAGTCTTTTAACCTCAGCCGCGGCACAAAACAAGGTGATAGCATGTGCGGGCGCCAGTCATCCAGGGAAGGCAGCGCCGCAACCGGGGCGTCCAACTTGGTGCTACAGACATTTGAAGACTCACGAATCTCCGGCTCGCCGACGACATCTTGCTGGCCAGCCAAACGTTGCCTAACTTGAAGGCCATGCTTTCCGACCTCGTCGTCTCAGCCAGGCCGCGCGGTTTGAAACTGCGTCCCACCAAGACCAAAGTCCTGACCAACCAGCCCCGGCACCGCGCTCGCGTGGTCAGAGTTGCAGACATGGACATCGAATTGCTACCACGCACCGACACCATCGCATACCTGGGACAGGCCATCACCTTTCTTGACGGGATTTCGACAGAGCTCCAACAGCGCATCCGAGCAGCGTGGGCATGTTTCAGAAGTTATCGACAGGAGCACGCCATCAAACATTATCCATTGGGCAACCGACTACGACTACACAGAGGGACCATACTACCTACAATGACGTATCGCGCCGAAGCGTGGATTCTAACATAATCCCTCCAACAACAGCTGCGCAGAACACAGCGACAAATGGTCAGAATGACGATCGGAACGCCACGTCGGCGCACGACAGCCTCATTTGCACCACGCCCTAACCCGGAGACGAATCAAAGCAATGGACGCGACACCAGCGACACTGCGACGACCAACCCCGACACCAGCGAATCAGCCGTACGCAGCAACCCACTTTACCGACCACGACGACCTTCAGGATGAACGACACAGCCGAACGCCGGGCCAGACGGTGACATTGAGCCATGGCCCGATTACATTCAAAGGGGCACACGGGTTGAGGAAACAATGGTGCTCAAACATGACATACCCGACGTACTGCACATACAACGACGGATGGTTTAGCGGTGGGCAAAGATTATGGCGAACCACCCCACGACGCGCTAGACACAGCGAGCATTGGGATGGGAGGCGACAGCATGGAGGTCGACAAAAACGTTGGGAGGATAACGTCCAGAAGTTCCTACGTACTTTGAACGGGAGTACTTACTTACGACGACGACGGCGATGGGCCGGGAGACATCTTGGCAGCAATTGTTCTTCGACAGCACGAACTCAACGACATCAACGATTTGCGATGGATCCAGGCCGCCGTAGATACTATTTGGTGGAGACGACAGGAAGCCGCCTTTATTTCACAGCGCTGAGTTGTTATTGTCTACATCGAAGCTACGGCCTCCGCCGCCACGCCCTAATGGGCGCGCGCGGATGTGGCGTTCGCTTCGCTTCGTCTCGCTTCCTCCATCCCCCTCCTCCACGCGCATGTGCGGGTAGTTCGCAAAGCTCCTGACCGAGGAGCAACTTCGCGCCGGCTGTTCGCCCCGGGACCGGGCAAGGGGCCCCCAGAGGCCTACACGTCCGTCGCGCTTCCCGAGCAGCTTGTCTGCAAGAGCCCTTACGACCGCCTCCGTGGCAGAGTATGGGCCTCGCTGGATCCGCAAGCGGTGGCTCGCGGTCTCCCGCGTTGTCTCCCGAATGGTTTGGTCTCCCGCATGGCGTCCTGCACTGTCTCCCGCGTGGTCGCCAGGATGGTCTCCCGGAGGACGGTCTCCCGCATGGTATCCCGCACGGTCTCCCGTCGGGTCTCCGGTACGATGGTTGCGCGTGTGGTCTCTCCAGCATGATCCCCCAGAGGGTGTCCGATGTTGTATGCCGTGGGGTCTCCCTTGTGGTTCCCTTTTGCTTGCTCATCTAGTGCACTCTCAAGTACTCTCTGCGTTGCGCCTCAATCTCTGCAGTGCTCTCCTCAGTGCTCTCCTCAGCATCGCGAAGAGCCGTTCGGAGTCCGCGGCCGCCACGGGCGCGAATCTGACCCCTCGCAGCGCGTTGGGGGAAGGGGAAAGAGGCCTCCGCCCTCCGTCCTCGAGGAGGCCCCCCCCCCCCCCCCCCAGCCGCCCCAGATGAGAGGGGGCGGGCCGCGCCTTCCCCCCCCACCCCCTTCTTTCTCCTCCCCCTCCCCATCCTCCTCCGCCTCCTCCCCCTCCTCGCCCCCCTCCCTCTCCTCCTCCTCCTCTTCTTCCTCCTCCTGTTCCTCCTCCTCTTGGGGCCCCCGCTGCGTTTTCCAGTGTCGAGAGTGTTTTTAGCGGTCGCGAGGCCCCGCGCCAGCCTTGTGGATTTCCTGCAGCAAAGCCCCTTGTGTTCCCGCATCCCAGCAGGGGCTTCGGGCCAGGTCGGATGTTAAAGTTGCAGGGCTCGCCACCGATGCGTTGCCTCGGTGGGGGAGGCGGTGCCCCCCCAAGCTGTCGACTCTCTGGGCCTGTGGCTGGTGCTTTGGCGAGTGAGTGTGCGGTCGGGGCGTCTGTTGTGCCCGAGGAAGTTCTCGTCGAGGTCCACGGGCACCATGGTCTGGTGTTTCCCGCGGCCATGGTCTGCACCACATGTGGCCCCTACGAGTTTCCGGCCAGAGCGGCCAACTGCAGGCTCGAGGCCCAAAGTTTCGGTCGCTCCGAGCACGGCCCGACAAGGTAAGCATAAGCAGAATCGCCATCGTTCTGCCAACAGAGCGCGGCGTCACCCGAAGTCTGGTCTGCCCACTGGCATTGGTGACTCATAAGTATACCGTGGCATGTTCGCGTCCTGCCGCCCTATCGGTCTCCGTTTGGCTGCAATGGTGTGTATATGCGTATGTACGTATATATATATATATATATATAGAGAGAGAGACAGAGAGAGAGATATAATAAGAGAGAGAGAGAGAGAGAACAAAATACAATCAACAAAAAACCCGACAACAACTTACAACGGTTTAAAAAAAAAAACACAAAAAAAAACGTTTTTGCGTCAGGTCGCTTCGCGTGAGTGTCGAGCGAGCGGCCCATCCGATGGCCCGGGCTCCCGTCCGTCGGCTGCACGACTTGGCCAGCCTGGTGGTCCTCCTCCTCGTTTTTGTTCCTCCTCCTCCTCCTCCTCCCACGAAGAAACCACACCTGCTCCTCCTCCTCCTCCTCCTCCTCCTCCTCCTCCTCCTCCTCCTCCTCCTCCTCCTCGTTTTTTCCTCCTCCTCCTCCTCCTCCTCGTTTTTTTCCTCCTCCTCCTCCTCCTCCTCCTCCTCCTCCTCCTCCTCCCACGAAGAAACCACACCTGGGCCGAGCTAGATTTTTAATAGCCAGACTGCTCCAGCGCAGAGGAGGAGGAGTCGCCCAAGCATGGGGCGCGCAGCGTACTGCTAGATCGCAGGGGATTTTGCCAGACGCGCGCAAGGCACCAGTCTAGGTGTGTTGACGTTGACCCCCTTATGCGGACGTCCTGTCCTGTCCTCCTCCTCCTCCTCCTCCTCCTCCTCCTCCTCCTCCTCCTCCTCCTCCTCCTCCTACTCCCGCGCGAGGTGTGGCCGGGGGCGAGCCTGTCGTGGGACTTCTTCAACTATTTCTTCGGCCCGGGGCGGGGGCGGCTCGAGGGGGCGAGGGGCCCGCAGAGTTCCGAGAAGGAGAGGTCAGGAAGACAGCTATCGGGCTGGGAGGATGGGGCTGTCGGAAGTGAGGATAGCGTCCCAGACATGCTCGCGTCGTGAAAAAATCAGGACGGGAGGTTTTTGGCTATTTTCGACCCTCGGGGGCCCTCGCCGGGCCCCGGGACCGTCAAAAAACGACTCCGGATGAGAAACCGGTCCCGGGGAAAGGGTCGGGCTTTCCAGGGACGCCGTCCTGAAAAAATCAGGACGTCGCATGTCTGGGGTTGCCCGCAGGATACTGTTTTTTTTAGGGTATGGCGATCGCCCGGGTGATCGGGCTGGCCCCCCCCACCCCCTTCCAGGACCACCTAACCTTGCCGGTTGTGCAGGTCGGGGGTGGGGGGGCGCGGGCATATGCAGGGCTGCCCACAGCGCGAAGGTTAGGTTATCGGCCGGCCCCCTCCCCCCCCCACCCGGATAACCCCGGTTATCGCCGATTCAAAAACAACGGTCTCGAGGCTGTCGAAGGTATCGCGCATTGCAGCCGAATGTTATTGCTCATGCCCTTCCTCCTCCCAACCCCTGCCTCCCAACACGACAGCTTTTCTCCCCCGGAGGGTGCCGAAACCACTCCACCAGTGTCTGGTGCTTGCCATTCTGGGCCTCCTGGGAGGCCCTCGTCGCCACGGCTGGATTCGCATCGACATCCCGGGCACAGCGCACCCTGGGAATAGGCCCCGGGAGCAGCGTCGGGCGGGGCCAGGACGAGGATCAATCCGCTCCAGAGCGGCCTGGAACGCTCTCGTAGCGTTCCGGAAGGCTTTGAGAGGGCCGCGGCGCCCGAGGTATCCGCTAAATCCGTCGACTCTCAGAGATTCTCGAGTTATCCTCACCCGATGCTATCCTCGTCCTGGCTTCGTCTTGCATCGCCACCCGCCAAACCACCCCAGCCCAACCCGCAGGCCTCAATCTGCCCTCCACTTCCAGTGCAGGGGGGGTCGGGAACATCGAGCAGAGGCATCTGTCGTCCTCGCCTGATGTTGTCCTCGTCCTGGCCTCGTCTTCACAGCATCGGCACCCTTTTCTTGTTGGCTTCTTTCGGGGGAGCGTAAGACCCGGGTTTGCCAGGACTCGGGTTCGCGATCGTTTTTTGACGACCGCGCCTCGGATTTTGACGAGGAGGGTGTCTGCAGCGGGAGGCCTCGTCAAAATGCAGGCTCGGCCTCGTCATTTTTTTGACGACCTCGTCGGGGATTTCCGAGTCCCCCGTACCCGGGTCTTACGTCTCCCCGATTCTTCCCAACAGCGAGCGGGGATGCCGCCAGAGGGGGGCCGGGCGGAGCACCGCACCGCAGCAGCGGCGGCGCGGCGCGTCTCGGAGCCGCCACTTGTCCGCCCCGGCGTCCCCGACGTCGCCGGCGCATCGGCGAGGCATGGGAGGCGCGGTGCGATCCTCGGGGAGGAGGAGGAGGGGGAGGGCGAGGAGGAGGAGGAGGGGGAGGAGGAGGAGAAGGAGGAGGAGGAGGAGGAGGAGGAGGAGAAGGAGGAGGAGGAGGGGGAGGGGGAGGGGCCCGGAGCTCCCTAGCCAACGATAGGCCGGCCAGAATTCGCCAGGGACGCGTAAGACTCGAGTAAGCCAGAACTCGGGTTTGCCGACTTTTTCGAGGCTCGAGGGACGGGGGTCAGTGGAAGCGGGGGTCAGCCAGAGCGCTGGATCTTGCAGGATCCTGAAGGCCCAGGGTCGCATTGACCCGGGTTTGGGCGCAGGATCCTGCATGATCTTGCAGGCTCCGTCGCATTGACCCGAGTTTGGGCGCAGCATCTTGCAGGATCTTGCAGGATTCTGGAAGGCCTGACTGACCGGGGTCTGGATTGATCCGGGTCAGAAGATCCCCGACTTTTTGTTAACGAGCGCGTCCCGGATTTTGACGGTCCCGTTGTCGTAGGATGTCTGCAGCGGGAGCCCGCATCAAATTTCAGATTGGGTCTCGTCATTGTTAGGATGGCCCCCGTAAGGCCAACCCGAGTCCCCCGTACCCGAGTCTTCAGTCTCCGCCGTTGCGGGGTCCAAAAACTTGGATAGAAGGGCGCCAGAAGGGCGTGGGGAGGCCTTTGGAAGAGCTCTGGGAGGACCTGGAGGGAGCTTCCGAAGGACCTTCCGGAGAGCTTCTGGGCATGGGCGGTGCGGTGCGATCTTGGAACCTTCTGTTCTTTGTCCCCATGCGAGACATGATCGCCATGAGGGGGTCGGGTTAAGTCGGGCCTGTCCCTCCACAGCAGGAAACTTTAAGAATAATAACAATTTGTCAGGGGACGATGTTTGTGGTATGTTTGTATTTTAGTTTGGCATTTTTGCTGGTATGTTTTACTTTTCGTCTAACATCCGCCTGTAGGGGGACATGCCCGACCTAACCCCATGCGAGACATGATCGCCATGAGTGAGTCAGGTCCTGAAGGTCTTTCGCTGTGTTCGGGCTTGCGGGGCCTTCACTGGCCCCCGGTACCGCGAAGAAGCGCCTCGGGATGAACAGCTGGTCTTTCGTCGGGCATGTGCCTCTACAGGAGAAGTATATTCAAAAATAGTCCGGACATCGTCTGGGGACGATTGTTTGATTTTTTTGCAATTCTGAAGATTGTTGGACTATTTGTTCACTTTCGTCCAAAACGATGCTTTGTTACTTGTTGTGTTCATTATTTTTTTGACGATTTTCATCATGTTTGGATTCTTGTTGGACTATTTTTTCACTTTCGTTCAAAGTCCGCCTGTAGCAGGACATGCCCGACCTAAAGCTGGCCCAGGGGAACGCCGTATATGGTCCGGGACCCGATTCGTCCAGGACCTTCAGGACCCGTTTCCTTCATGGCAAGGGCTCCGATGTTCCAGCCTACTTTAGCCTGGGTCCTCCTCCCTTCCTCCCGTCTCCTCCTACTGTGGAGACCCATGCTAAGAAACACCGTGCTTGCCTCCAGGGTGCCCCGGGTTTCTTGGGTTTCGATGGTTTTACTTTGGAAAGCGTGACATTCTCACACCAAAAATCAATGGACGGCCTGGGGTCTCAGGGTTGGGTTTCGTGTGGAAGCTGTCTTGTGGTCGAGCTTCTACTGTTATGATGTTCCAGCCTACTTGATGTAGCCTTGATCACCAGAAAGAATTTCGAACGCCCCAAACAAGAACCGAAACTCGAGGGTTTTCACGTGTCGGGCCCTGGAAGACACTCGTTTCGACACTGTTTCGACACTGTTTCGACACTCTTCCGGGTGCTCGAAATTATTTCTGGGATGTGGTCCTTCAGTGCGATGGAAGCAACATAAGGCAAGGGGAGGGATCGTTGTCCAAGATCGAGGAGGAATGCGGATCGAGGGAGTCGTCGAGGATTGGGGGCCGAGGATCGAGGAGGAACGGCGAGGATCGAGGATAGAGGGGGAAACAGGTGGGTCCAGGAGGACCTGGGGTCGAGGAGGATCGATGAGGAGCAGGATGATCTGGGATCGAGACGGATCGATGATTGCGGATGAAGATCCAGCCCAGGGGATCGCTGGGAAAGCGCAAGTCTCGTCGTCTTCGACTTGGGTCGAGGGTCGAGACTCCTGGGCGTTTCTGTGGGGCGGCTCGGGGTGTGTTGTTTGCTGTTCAGAGGAGGGGTCCGTGGGGCAGTGCGGGTGCAGTTGTTTCTAGAAAAAACTGCACCCGCACTGCCCCACGGCCGCACTGCGCCGGGCAAGAAATTGATTTCTTGCCCGGCGCAGCTGCAGCGACAACACCACCGCAGTAGAAACAAGAGCGTGGGTCTTCCTCCCTTCCTCCCGTCTCCTCCTACAGTGGAGACCCATGCTAAGAAACACCGTGCTTGCCTCCAGGTTGCCCCGGGTCTCTTGGGTTTCGATGGTGTTGCTTTGGAAAGCGTGACACTCCCACACCAAAAATCAACGTCCCGGGGTCTCAGGGTTGGGTTTCGTGTGGAAGCTGTCTTGTGGTCGAGCTCCTACTGTTGTTCCAACCTGCTTTAGCCTTGACCACCAGAAAGAAACCGAAACTCGAGGGTTTTCACGTGTCGGGCCCTGGGAGACACTCGCCCGACACTGTTTCGACACTGTTTCGACACTGTTTCTGGGATGCGATCCTTAAGTAGGATGGGAGCAACATAGGGCGAGGGCAGGGTTCGTCGTCCAAGATCGAGGAGGAATGCGGATCGAGGGAGACACCGAGGAGCAGGATCGGGGAGCAGGAGCAGGCCTCCCAGATCGAGGGATGTGGTCCTCGAGTACGGTGGGGGCTGCATAATCCTACTGCAACGAAGAACGGGCACCGGCCCTGAGAGGATGGGTGGAGGCGGCAGGTCCCTTTCAAGGGGATCCCCCCGTGCCTGTGGCCGTCCTCACTTAGGCCCCCTCCCAAAGGGTCAGGGGTGCTTCTCTGGTTAATCCAGAGGGAAGCAGGTCCTGGAGCGAAGGGTCTTCCCCCAAGACCAGCTTCTCTCTCTTTCTCTCTTTCCCTCCCTCTCTCTCTCTCTCTCTCGGCGAAGGAGAAGACGAATCCAAGTACTAGTCATATTAAAATACGAATCACGAGAATGACGACACATCCAGGAACTTTCAGCGCTTCGCGCGGATTTCTTGGATCCGCGCGGGCCCCCCCGGTGGCGGCGCCTCTGACGCCGCCCCTGGCGGGCTCCGCGCGCCAGGGAGGGGGAAGTCCAGCGCAGATCCAGGGCATCCGCGCGGACCGTCAGAAGTTGATGTTCGTGCCGTTCCTTCTCCTCCTCCTCCTCCTCCTCCTCCTCCTCCTCCTCCCTCCTCCTCCACCTCCTCCCCCTCCTCCTTCCCCTACTCTTCCGCCCCCCTTCGCGCCCCATGTTGATGCTCGTGCCGTTTTGTTGTGACGCTTTTCTCGTCCTGCGTTCGTCTCTGGCGGCCCCGGGGGTCCGTGGAGGGCCTCGGGAGGCCACGCCTGGCAGCGGACTCTGTGGGGCCCCCGCTGCCCTCGGCGCCCGCTCCTTTCGTGGCGAGCCTGGGCGCCCCGCCAACAAAAAGACAGCGCTGCGCGACGGCCTGCGGCCGCCCGCAGGCGGGCGTCATCCGCGGGGGCGGGGGAAGGAGGAGGAGGAGGAGGAGGAGGAGGAGGAGGAGGAGGAGGAGGAGGAGGAGGAGGAGAATCAGGAGGAGGACGAAGAGGAGGATCAGGAGGAGGAGGACGAGGACGAGGAGGAGGAGGAGGTGGAGGAGGAGGAGGAGGAGGATGAAGTGGGGAGAAGGGGGGGTGCGGGGAGGGATTCTGTTCACGGTCGAGCTGGTGCTGAAGATCCTCGGGCTCCGGCGGGACTTCCTGCGGGACCCCGCGCGAGGGAGAGAGAGGGGGAGCGAGGGAGAGCGAGCGGGGGCAAGGTGGAAGGGGAGGGGCGAGGGGGGAGGGGAAGGGGGGCGAGGGCAGGGGGGAGGGGGGGAGGCAGGGGAGGCAGGGGAGGGGAGGGGAGGGGCGGCAGGGGAGGGGAGGGGCGAGGGGGGGGAGGCAGGGGGGGGAGGGGGGCGAGGGGGAGGGGGAGAGGGCTGGGAGGGGGAGGCAGGGGCGGGGAGGGGCGATGGGGACAGTCAGAGACTCGGTCGATTAACGGTCGACAAATCGGCGGCGGCCCGCGCGGCGGGCCCTTTTGCCCCGGGCGCGTCTTTTCCAAACTTCTTATTGGTGAACCGGGGGGTGACAAACGTGAAAACGAGGCGCGGCCAACCCCCCCGGCACCACGCCCGCGCCCCAGCGGGGAAGGTATCGAACCCCAGACCCCCCCGGGCACCCCCGCGGACGCGCCGCGGCCAACCCCCCTGGGCACTCCAAGGGGAGGGCGATTATTAAGCGATCCAGAGAACCTTTTCTCGGGTGCGGGGTGCGGGGAGGGCAGGGTGAGGGGAGAGGAGAGGAAGGCGACCACGACGACGACGACGACGACGACGACGACGACGACGACGACGACGACGACGACGACGACGACGACGACGGCCGCGGCGACGACGACGACGGCGACGACGACGACGACGACGACGACGACGACGATGGCGACGACGACGACGACGACGGCGGCGGCGGCGTTCGGCGGCGTTTCGCGTCGACGTTCGGCGGCGGGAAGGCGAGGGCGCGTGTGGCTGCCGCCGCGTTGGGTGAAGTACGCGCGCGTATCGGTTTGACTAGGGATGGGGCACGGGTAGGATTTGGCCCCTGTCTGGCCTGGTTGGGCTCGATGCAGCGGGTAGTCTCAATGAGGATTTGGGTGCTCAGGAGGTAGAAGGGGGAAGGGGGGGGGGATCACGGGGATGGAGAGATGCGATGGGGGAGGGAAGATAGGAAAATATGTTGGAAGGGAAGCGGGGAAGGGGAAGTATCTTCCGACCCCTTCCGTCTCCATTTCCACCTCATCCTCACAATCTCGTTAAGTGTCCTTCTCCGCGTCGTCGTTCAGCAGCTCTCCGCATCTTTCTCCTCACCATTATGGCTGTGACCCCGTACCTTGACCCGTTCGCAAACCGTAAGCCTCCAGCCCCGACCACACGCGCCTTGCCACATTCGCCAGAAAAGTGCTACGCTTGCTGCGCCACGGCGCCTGGGTAAACCCATGTTTCTTAGTGTTCCCCCAGCCAGTACACATGTTTCATTTCGAATTATTCGAGAGTTGTTTGACTTTTTGGGGGCCAAGATCCTTTCATTTCTAATTGTTCCATCCTGGGCCTCTTCCTGGCCACTAGGGGGCCAGGAACAATTAGAAATGAGGACACTTAGAAATGATCACGATTAGAAATGAATGACATGTACAGCCCGCTCGGATCCCAGCCTCGACCTCTCGTCTGTCGCTCCGATTGGCATTGCTGTATTCCCTCCTCACTTCAGCAAGTCTGTCATCGCACGGCCCCAAGCACGGCGCCCTGTGCCCGCCGAATCACGGCAGGTTGCCAGGTGTATTTGGGTCCATTTCTTTTGTTTTGGCACTGTGTGCACACCACCATTCTTGGAGATGCTTCTTGAGGATGGTCTGGCCAATGTGATCCAAATTGGCAGCCTGCGTCGCCACAGCGTGGAACACCACAAGCGCACGTATGAGATCTTCGACGAATCCACCGAAAGCCACACCTGACCCCCCGTCTATTGGCCTTTCTATGGGAAAATGCGGGGAATCCGGTCCTTAGTGTCTATTCATTTGTGTGTCCCAGGGCCCCTTCAGTGGTGACGAGGAGACGGGGGCGAAGAAGTCGAGCAAGCAGGACCGCGGCACCGCGACGGCCATCCCCGGGAGGACGTGGACCTTCGCCAGGACGGCGAGGACGGGAGGCACAATGAATCGGGGGTGGACAGAACCCCCAACAGTGACACGTCGATCAGTGAATTGTCCGTTTTCGGTTCTCGAGAGGGCGCCGCGGCCGTTATTTTCCAGGCTTGCGCCGGCCAGGTTTGGACCTCAGGTCGTTTTCACTAAACCACGTTTTACTAAAGGGGGGTCTGTCCATCCCCGAATGAGCCAGCGCAGAAGCAATGGAAAGGGCAAGCCCCGCCAGGGCCTTCGCCGCCGCCAGGGCGGGTCCACGCCGAGGAGCACTGGACCTCCAAGGGCGCGAACCTGAAGCCCTTCCCCGAGACTTTCATCAAGCTGGCGCTCCAGAGCACGCATCAGCTGCAGCTCGTCACGAGCACCGTGCTGGCCACGTTCACCATGCCTGTGGAACACCCCGTGCTGGAGGAGCTGCAGACGCAGAGTGACGAGTAGTACAAGAAGGCCGTGGCCACAGCTCGGGACGAGGGCGCAGCGGCGCTCCGAGGGCCCGCCGTGGCCCTCGGAGTCACGCCGCCGAGGCGAGTGACCTGGTCGGTCCTGTACTCGCGCGCATGATTCTGACGCTTCCTCTCCGCCCGCGAGCCCAAGCTGGTGGCGCCAGCACCTCGCGTGCACGGCCAATTACGCGTTCCAGCAGTCCGACGCTGAAGCACGATGGAATGCCGCACTGGCAGCACATAATCCAGCAGCACGACGACGGGCA
Source organism: Prorocentrum cordatum (assembly GCA_963575745.1). Lineage (NCBI taxonomy): Eukaryota > Dinophyceae > Prorocentrales > Prorocentraceae > Prorocentrum > Prorocentrum cordatum. Next base: position 90,221 of record CAUYUJ010014519.1, read on the forward strand.
ATATCAGCACGACGTCGGGCGCCAGCAGTGCTCTCAGGGAGCCCAGGTTGCCTTTCCAGCCGCCTGGCCGTCATATACCACTCCTTGCACGTTGGATTTTGACAGATGCCTCGATGTCGAGTTGCGGTGCGATGGTGGTGGTCCCGATCTATGCTCTGCCTCTTCCTGCGCCTCCTCGTTTTCTTCCTTCAGTATCCATGCTGTGTCAATCCAAGAATCCAGCTGATTATCTCTTGGGGTCTGTCCCCTCGCGGAAAAAGGGGATGCCGCTGGCCCGCGGCAGGTTCTCAGTGTTTCCCCCTTTGAAGCCACAAGACTGGAGGCTGCCAAGTTCCATGTCCTCGCTGCTGGTCGAGTTGTCTCCAGCCAAATATCCATATCCTTGTCGACCGAGCCGCCCCCAGCACGTCCGTATTCCAGCACCAGGTCTGCGCTTGCTGCTGGCGCCCGTCACTTCCCCTTCAGTCCTGACTGCCGCGGCTTCGATCCACTTTCGCATTGATGGTGGAGAGAGTCTACGCAGCGCCAACACTGCCAACATATCTACCTCACGAGATGTTCCGTGTTCTCGTGCCGCACGGCAAGAAAGCGCCGCAACACCCATCGTCGAGGCACGCCTGGTCCAGAATCCTGACGTGCCTAGCGAGATGATGCTCGCGCAGCCGCTGACACCTGCGCTGCACTCGGTGGATGCCCTCTTGCTGGAGCTGGGGTTCCCTGGGCCATCAGTCGCTGTGGATCCCTGGACCAACAGTCGCCACCGAGCGCGTGAACACCGCTCCGCTGGCCGAGCCGGTTGAGAAAATGCAGGAGCTGTCCTCTTGCTGCTGCTGCTGCTGCTGCTGCTGCTAGATCCGCAGGCCATGCAAGATGACCCCACAGGGACGCCGCCATGGAGTCACCCGCCGCCCGTCGACCTTCCCGCTGGAGTGGCTGAACGAGAGCGCGTCCGCCAAGCTCAGCTCCGAGCCGCCCGTGCTGACTTCCAAGCTGGCCCACGACATGCCCGAACTCGCTGCCTGCCCACCGCACGAGCAACGCTCGCTGTAGTCCTCATGCCCGAGCAGATCCAGTAGGCGAGGCCCCCGACAAAGACCAGACCAGTGACCGCCTCGACCAGGCCGCCATGATTTCTTTCAGCTGTCTCCTGCAACACGCTGCTGCTGTAGCTGAACTGTGCGTCATTTTGGCTCGCTGTGAAGCCGCGGTCGAGGGAGGGCAACCTGGGGCATCCCGCCAGGTGAAGGTCATCCTTCAATCGGCGAGGCACTCGCAGGGCGGTAGGTATGGCTACACCGCACGTGGCCAAGTCGTGGTTCGCTTCGAGGTCTGTCTGGCTAGATTGATTCCACCGCGTTGCCGATCCGTTGCCTCCTCCTCCTCATCCACCTCCTCCTCCTCCTCCTCCTCCTCCTCCTCCTCCTCCTCCTCCTCCTCGTCCTCATCCAACTTTTCCTCCTCCACCTCCTCCTCCTCCTCCTCCTCCTCCTCCTCCTCCTCCTCCTCCACCTTCCCCCCCCCCCCGAAACACCGATCACACCCTCCCGGCGCGTGCGCGTGCGGGCGATCCGCGCAGGACAAGTGGAACTGGTTCGACTCCGCGATCGTCTTCGCCTGGTGCGGACGCGCCGCCGGCCGGCATTTCGATCGATCCCCGCCGAACTTGCGATGACTCCTCCTCCTCCCGGGGAATGGGTCGAAACCTCCAGGGGGCGCCGCGATCCCCATGCCCGCGACATCCCCGGCTTCCTGGACCCTCGGGGAGCGCCCCTGCGAGATGTCTAGGCCTCCCAGATGGGGTCGGAGGATCGCGCCGCGTCGCCGATGCATCGCCGATGCGGCTGGATGTGGGGCCCGATTTGCTTCACGTCGACGTCGCCGATGCATCGCCGACGTCGTCGACGATGCATCGCCGTTGCATCGCCGATGCATCGCTGATGCATCCCCGATGCATCACCGATGTATCGGCGATGCGGCGCGATCCTCCGACCCCTTCTACTCGGACCCCATGTAGGAGGCCTCTGTATGATGCGGTCGGCGTTCCTGGGGGACGCGCCGGGTGCGGCCAGGCACTGGGCCCTCGAAGGCGCCCAAGCCTTCGCGTTCCCGCTCTCGCCCCTGCGAGCATGGCCGACGTCGAACATTGACTCGCGCGCAGGTGCTCAGAGCGTGAATTACCTACCCCGCTTTCGCTTCCAGGCAAAACCAAGTCATACCACGCGCCTCCCCGTCGAGCGGCCTGACCAGTGCGTGCCGTAGTTCGGCACCGCTTGGTAGCTCTTGGAAGCGAGCGTGGTCCAAAGCTAGGTAGGTTCGTTTGCCCCCGAGGTACATCGAGCTGTTCGACGTGATCAACCTCCCGATCGACTCCTCGGTTGCCCCCCCCCCCCCCGCGCCGACCACCGGGCACAGCACGGGTCGCCGCCAACGCCGTCGCCATCGCCATCGCCTGCGTCGTGATCGTCGTCGTCGTCGTCGTCGTCGTCGTCGTCGTCGTGGCCTTCCTCATCGCCATCAGCGCTGTCGTCGTCGTTTACGTCAGCGTCGTCGTCGTCGGAGGGACGGAAGGACGGAGGGAAGGCGGGGTGGGAGGGCGGGGAGGAGGGAAGGCGGGAGAGGAGGAAGGGATGGAGGTTGGCGAAGGGGGGACAGGCAGGGGGGCAGTGGCCAGGGCGGGGGGGGGGGAGAGGTGCATGGAGCAGCGCTGGCGGCGGAGGGGTAGGGGTGAGAGGGAGGCCGAGAAGGAGGACCCTGCAGGACGCACAGCCCGAAAGCCCTCCAGATCGCCTCTCCCTCCGACCCTGTCCAGGCTTCTTTGTTTACTCGAGGGTTTTTGTCCGCACTCTGGGGACTTGTTCCCCCGCCCAGCCCCTGAGGATAGTGCTTTTCAGGCCAAGATGTTTTGGGATGAGCCTCCCCCTGAAGGTGGCACGCTTGCTGGAAACATCTTTGTCGACGGCAGTTGCCAGAGACATGTGATCAGCAAACTCTTCCGTGCTGGTTCTGGGTTGGCTGTGATTTCGGACGACGGGAGTAGGTTAGGCAGATTGGCTGGTCCTGTCCACTCCCCGTTCATTCAGATCCCCCAGCGTGCTGAGTTTGCAGGAATTGCGCGTGGTGGTCTCGAGGTAGAAGCCCCGTGCACTTTTTACTCTGACTGCGAGAATGTCGTCTCTCTCAGTAGCAAAGCCAGCGAGGTTCAGCTTAGCTATAAGACGCCATTCGCTGGCCTGGTGATGATGATGAGGATGAGGATGAGGATGAGGATGATGATGATGATGATGATGATGATGATGATGATGATGATGATGATGATGATGATGATGGTGGTGATGATGATGATGATGATGATGATGATGCTGCTGCTGCTGCTGCTGCTGCTGCTGATGATGATGATGATGATGATGATGATGATGATGATGATGATGATGATGATGATGATGATGATGATGATGATGATGATGATGATGATGTTTCGGACGGGGAGCCGGTGGGTGGAAGCAGTGGGCAAAGTCAAGGCCCATCTCGACCCGCTGGAGGCGGGAATTTCCGAGAGCGAGCGTTGGCTCCGAACGGGCAATGACGAGGCCGACAAGGCCGCACAGTTGAGTGCAGCGGTGCACCCGGAGCCGTCTGAGGCCGAAGTCCAGCAGTTGAACTTTCGGGTCCGTGTTTCTCAGGCGGTCTGTGCGCTAGCGGCTGAGGTGCTCCCATGCTGACCACGGCTCGACCTCTCCGAGTGCCCTTGGGTTCCCCCTCCTGAGGCTCCCAGGGAACCCAAGGGGCCTGGGCACTCTTGGGTTTTCGAGATGATTGGAGGCCGCCCTGGTTTATTGGAGATGTCTCAACAGTGCTTGATCTCTAAGAAGGCTTCGGAGGTGTTTCCGCAGCCTGGAGAGCGCACGAATGTCTCAAAGCTGGACGGGTCCTCCTTGCGGGCCTTGAACCATGAGGCCGCTTCTTTGTTGGTTTCGGATGGCACCTTCATTACAGCCTGTTTGAGGTGCCGCTCGTACGCCACCGTGAGCTATGTTCGAGAACTGGCTAAAGAGTGTGGCCATCCCACGCCGAAGCAGACCTGGTCGTTTAATCAGATCTGCAATGGTGTCCACCCGACTCGCAAGGGCGTGTCGGTGGAGCCCGTGCTGTGGAGATAGGTGGACTGGCGTGGCCAACACTGGGGATCTTTCCGCAATGGGATATCGCCTGGTAGTGGTCCGCCTGTTCGCCCGTGTGCGTGCACTCCTCGCAGCTCACGTCAAAGAAACATAATCCTCCTCCTCCTCCTCCTCCTCGTCCTCCTCCTCCTCCTCCTCCTCCTCCTCCTCCTCCTCCCCCTCCCCCCTCCTCCTCCTCCTCCTCCTCCTCCTCCTCCTCCTCCTCCTCCTCCTCCTCCTCACGACGTGGCCCTCCGAGCCCCTGGCCCAGAAGCCCCGTCCCTGGCCCCTCGCTGCGGGGCCCTGCTCTCCGCGGGGGGGGGGGGGGCCGCGGTATTCCGGGCTTCCTGGACCCTCGCGGAGCGCCCCTGCGAGACGTCTAGGCTTCATCGATGGGGTCGCCATGCGACCGCGTCCTATCGAACGATCGCGTCCCATCGAACGATCGCGTCCTATCGAGCGATCGCGTCCTATCGGACGATGCATCGCCGATGCGGCTCGATGTGCGGCCCGATTTGTTTCGCGTCGACGTCGCCGATGCATTGCCGACGTCGGCGATGCGCCGATGCATCCTCCTCCTCCTTCTCCTCCTCCTCCTCCTCCCTCTCCTCCTCCTTCCCCCTGTCGAGCCACGGCACACATCACGATTGGTTGTTTGTTTAACTATTGTTTTGCCCCCCGGGAGCCCTTGCCGGGCCTGGAACTGTCGAAGAACGACTTGGGATGAAGTCGGGCGTGTCCCTCTACAGGAGGAATATTCAAAAATTGACAAAAATAGTCAGGGGATGATTTTTGGTGTATGTTTGTATTATTTCTCATTTTTCATCCGAAATCCGCCTGTAGGGGGACACGCCCGACCTAAACTCAGGATGAAAAACCGGTACTGGGGAATGGGTCGGAACATTCACGGGACGGCGCTGCGAGCAAATCATGGCGTCGGGGGGACAGCATGCTGCTTCGCTCGAAGAAGAAGAAAACACGTAAACATAAACTTGTGGCGCTTCGCGCGGATTTCTTGGATCCGCGCCTGGGCCCCCCCTGGCGCCGCCCCTGGCGCGCTCCGCGCGCCAGGGAGGGGGGTCCAGCGCGGATCCAAGAAATCTGCGCGGACCGCCAAAAGCTTCTATTTATGTGGTCTTCTCTTCTTCTATTCGCATGAGTCTGATGCCAATGAACGGAAGACGAATTGGATCCGTCAGTGGATCAGTCCTGTGTGCTGACGTAGGAGCTCTGATGCTTTCTCTTTGACAGTGGGCCAGCTTATGATGCCAACCCATGCCCACCCCGTTCCGTCTCCAGGGGCTTCGCGTCCCCCTATGATGGTGGGATTGGGAGACGGTCCGCCGCCCCTTGCGCTGCACGTGCTGCACAGGGTTAGTGGGGATTCGAATTGAATTATCTGAGGAAGCCCACCGTCCCTCCCCCTTTCCTTGCTCCTCCTGGTCCTGTCGGCGATGGCCTGGTCCTGCAAGGGTGTCCGGAAGTCCTGGGGGCCCGAAAATCCTGTAGGGTGTGTTGGCCCGAGAATATTGTCAGGCACGGCCCAGCGAAGCCCGAGAATGTCGTCGGGCATAGCCTGGCGATGGTCGAGCTTAAGGCACGCGCATACACAGACCACCTGAACGTAGCACCAAGAACCCGAGAGAAGGTCCCGACGTTCCTCTAAAAGTTTAACGCCTTTTGGTTGCAGCACAGAGTTTGGCCCACGGAGAGAATCAAGCGCAGAAGCCATGGACAGACAGGGCCTCTTCCGCGCCGGGATGACGAGCGCGCGCCTCCACCAGCAGCAGCCGCACACAGTTTCGACTCCATCAGCCTCGGCAGTCGCTCGAGGCCAGCTGCGGCGCCTAAGGGTGACCCCCTCCTCCCTCCTCCCTCCTCCCTCTCCTCCTCCCTCCTCCTCTCCTCCTCCTCCTCCTCCTCCTCCTCCTCCTCCTCCTCCTCCTCCTCCCTCCTCCTCCTCCCTCCTCCTCCTCCCTCCTCCTCCTCTCCTCCCTCGTCCTTCTCCTTCTCGTCCTCCTCCTTCTCCTCCTCCTCCTCCTCGTCCTCCTCCTCCTCCTCCTCCTCCTCCTTCTCCTCCTCCTCCTCCTCCTCCTCATCCTCCTGTGCCTCCTCCTCCTCCTCCTTCTCCTCCTCCCTTCCCCCCCCCCCTGAGGGTGCCCCCGCTGCGCCCGCCCTAGGGCTTCGGGCCCCCCAGAGCCTCGCAGATCGACCCGGCCCCAAACATGCCCGAAACATGCCGCAGAGATCTGCTCCCGCAAGCCTGTCGGCGGCGAAATCCGGGCCCTCTCCTCGCCGATCAAGATGGGCGTCAGCAAAGTCAAGAGGGGGGTCGGGGAGGGGGGAGGGAGGGCTTCTTAGAACAACCCCTGCTTCTTAGAAGGCGCTGGCCTTATCTGTAGATGTAAGGCCAGCGCCCTTTGAGAAACAGCCTCCTTCTAAGAAGGCCTCCCCCTCCCTCCCACCCCCCTCGTGCGCATCGCCAGGGGCGGCGGGGGCAGGGTTCGGAGTGCGTCGCACGCGTGGCGAACTTCGAACCCTACCCCGCCCCCCATCGATTCGACGGAATCGATGATCGGTGGGAGTAGGGTTCGTAGGAGGAGGAGGAGGGGGAGGAGGAGGAGGAGGAGGAGGAGGAGGAGGAGGAGGAGGAGGATGAGGAGGAGGAGGAGGAGGATGAGGAGGAGGAGGAGGAGGAGGAGGAGGAGGAGGGGAGGGGGAGGGGAGGGGGAGGGGAGGAGGAGGGAGGAGGAGGAGGAGGAGGAGGGGGAGGAGGAGGAGGAGGAGTTTGGCGTCGAGTTCGCGTCGACCGTCCCTTTGGCGCCGGTTAGGCGTCGAGTTGCAGGGGCCGGCAAGGTGGGCACGGGATGCTCCCGCGAGCCGCCACCGGGAATCGACGGCTGGTGGGGTCGGGGTTCGGACGTCGCTGAGTGTGCAGTGGCGCTCCACCCCGTCGAGAGAGGGGCAGCTCCTGCGTGGAGTTGGGAGGAGGAGGAGGAGGAGGAGGAGGAGGAGGAGGAGGAGGAGGAGGAGGGGGGAAGGGGGAGGAGGAGGAGGAGGAGGAGGAGGAGGAGGAGGAGGAGGAGGAGGAGGAGGAGGGGGAGGAGGAGGAAGAGCACGCAGCCCGCATGGCCGCGTCGCCGATGTATCGACGATGCGGCGCGATCCTCCGACCCCATCTACTCCGACCCATCTAGGAAGCCTCTGGCTCCTGAGAGGCGCCCGAGGGGCTATTCTCTGAGAGGCTCCTAAGAGGCTGCTGTTCTGAGGGGCTCTCCCGAGGGAGGATTTCCTTAGGATTTCATCAGGAAGGATTCCTGAGTACCCATACCGCTGCCCTTCCCTCGTATTCCCTTTTGGGGGGCCTCATGGTAGGCCCTCGTCGCCACCGCTGGATTCGCCTTAAAGTTTTGGTCAGAGCGCACCCGAGGAGTGGTCCGGGGAGTAGCGGTATCGGTACCTTTTGGTGTTCCCAATTCCGAGAGCCACTTGAGATGCTCTGGTGAGGCTCCCGAGAAGGCTCCCGAGAGGCTATTGAGTCCCGAGAGGTTATCGTGATGGCCCTGCGAGACCATCTGGTGGGCCCTGTGAGGTCTTTGGTGGCAGGCATGCCTCCCCGAGCAGTGCTCGCACGGGAGGCTTCTCACCTGCGCTCTGGGGTAACGGGGCCCCGGTGTCGGTCCAGCCGGCTCGTTGCCGCCCGACGCCGCCGTCGCCGCTGGGCCCCGGTGGCGGTCTGGCTGGCTCGCCGCCGCCAGTCGCCGCAGTGTGTTGCACTGCTTGGCATCGCAGTGCTTTGCATTGCAGGGCATTGCTTCGCAAGGGCTCCCTCGAGGGCGCGAAGTTATTCGCGCTTCGCGCTTCGCGGTCCTCGTTCCTTCTCCCCCTCCTCCTCGTCCTCCTATTCTCCCTTTGGGGGGGCGGCGCGAGGGCGCGAAGTTATTCGCGCTTCGCGCAGCGCGAAGCGCGAAGTTGGGAGCCCTAGCTTCGCATGGATGTGCACTGATGTGCGTCGTCTTGCTCGGGGGCCCCCAAACGGGGTGGTGACCACACCGTTTGGGGGCCCCCGAGGTCACCGCACGGTCTGTCACCACACGGTTTTTGGGGATCCCCAACTTGCGTTGCTTCATGTTGCTTTTCATTGCTGTGCATTGATTTGCACGGATCTGCATTGCGTTACATCGTTGTGCGCTGTTTCGCATTCCAGTGCAGTGCGTTGCAGCGTTTTGCGTTGCTTCGCTTTGCAATGATTTGCGTTGCTTTGCATTGCGTGGCATTGTTTTGCATCGCTGTGTATTGATTCGCCTAACTTCGTGCTTCCTTGCGCCACATAGATCACACAATAAGGACTGAACCACCTACATTGCACGACACATATTACACCACCTAGATTGCTTCACACTGCCTGCCCTCCCTAGCTTGCACCGTACACATTGCAACGCAAGCACCATTTGAGGCCCACGCTGCCAAGCATGTGGTTTCTTGTCGCCGAAGATGCATCCTGCTGTCGCGCCTCTCGGATTCGACTTGCCCCAGAGAGACACAGAAAGCGAGAGAGGTCATCCGCATCTTCCGCCTGGCCCGGCTGCTGCGCCTGCTGCGGCTCGTGCGCAAGCTCCAGGGCGCGCCCAAGCAGCCGCCGCCTCGCCCAACCCGAGCACGCGCCACGCCGTCGCCGCGGCCGCCGCCGCTGCCGCCGCCGAAAGCCGTCGACTTGCCGCCGTCGCCGCCGTCGCCTCTCGCCGTCGCCGCGACCGATGGCGTCACCCCCGCCGTCGCCATCGTCGCCGAGTCGCCGTCGCCGTCTTTCGTCGTCGTCGCCGTGGCCGTCGCCGTCTTCGAGGCCGTCGCCGTCGCTGGCAGTCTCTGCCCCCTGTTCTGCTCCTCCACCATCTTCGCTTGCTCCAGCTCCTCCATCCGTCTCCTGATCTTTTCTGCCGCTCCCAGCTGGGGCTTTTCGTCTGGCGGGCGCGTCGAGGAGGGGGATGGGGAGGAGGAGGGAGGAGGAGGAGGAGGAGGAGGAGGAGGAGGAGGAGGAGGGTGTCGACGACGATGACAAGGAGCAGGACGAAAAGGAGGATGAGCGGGAAAGAGGGGAGAAAGGATGAGGAGGAGGAGGAGGAGGAGGAGGAGGAAGGGGAGGAGGAGGAGGAGGGTGTCGACGACGATGACAAGGAGCAGGACGAAAAGGAGGATGGGCGGGAAAGAGGGGAGGAAGGATGAGGAGGAGGAGGAGGAGGAGGAGGAGGAGGAGGAGGAGGAGCAGGAGGAGCAGGAGGAACGCCAGGGGAGGAGGAGGAGGATGCGGAGGAGAGGAGGAAAATAAGGATGAGGAAAAGGAGAGGAAGAATAGCAGGAGGAGGTGGAGCAGGAGATGGATTCTCATAGTGGTATATCGAGGCGGGGAGGACAGACGTGGGAGGAGGAGTACAAGGAGAGGAGACGCGGAGGGAGAACGATGGGAATGCGGATGATGAGGATGTCGGTGATGGTGGTCGTGATGCTGCTGTTGGATCTTCACTGCTTATTAATGATGAGAGCAAGGGGCTTCCGCTCATTCGAACCCATTTCAAGTCGTGCGCGCTTTGGCTGCCTCGGGGCAGGCAAACGTCGTCGCGTTCATCTCATGTTTGTTATTATTCTTATTATGATGCTGATGATGAAGATGATGATGTTGCTGATGAAGATGATGATGCTTAGAGTTTATAGTATTAGTTTTACCTTTTAAAAAAATATTATTAGTAGTAGTAGTAGTCGTATCATTTGTAAGTTGTATCATTATTACTACCATGATTGTGTTATTATTAGTATTGTTATTCTTATTCTATGATGATGATTATGATGATGCTGCTGATGCTGATGATGATGATGCTGATGATGCTGATGATGATGATTATTACTATTATGTTTATTCTCTTCTTCTTCTTCTTATTCTTATTCTTCTTCTTCCTCTTTCTGGCCTGGGGGTGGGGCCCGGCGTGGCTCGGCCAGAGGTGCCCGCGCGCACGTGTGGGGGCCGGGGCGGGGGCGTGGGGCGGGGCGCCCCCCCCCCCCTTGCGGGGGGCCCGGCGGCAGCGCGTGCGTGCCCGTCACCGCAGGGCCCACGGGGGGTGGCGCCCTGCGGAGGTGCCCCACCGGGGGGCTCCCTCGCGGAGGGCCCGCGTCGTCGTGGGGGCACGTCGCCGAATGGCATACTAGAATTACACTGAGATCCGACGCTCCCAGACAAAAGTTGGGCAGGCGGTTTTTGACAGTTTTCGGCCTCCGGGGGCCCTCGCCGGGCCTCAGGAGCGTCAAAAGACGATCCAGGACGAAAAACCGGTCCCAGGGAAGTGGTCCGGACCTCAGGGGCCCACGCATCAAGAAATTTGAAACAGCCGGATGTTTGGGTACGTGTCCTTCACGGGGCCGTGCGCCCGACCCCAGCCTATATCAGAGTGAGGGGGCTGAACCAAACGGTCATTCACTGTCCAAGGGTGCGTGGCTGAAGTGGAATTCCGCGAGGCGGATTCTCGTTGTTGTTGTTGTTGTTGTAGATGTTGATGTTGTTGTTGTTCTTGTTGTTCTTGTTGTTGTTGTTGTTGTTGTTGGTGTTGCTGCTGTTGTTGTTGTTGTTGTTGTTGTTGAACTCTCATTCTTGAAGAATAATTATTGTTGATCCCCCCACCGGTGCACATTGATTTTTTTCGATTGAAGAGCCACCCCCGGGGCTCGCATCTTGTTTTTTCTAAAAGAAAGTCTTCCTGCTCAAACTGTGCCCCTGCCCCCCGGGCTACAACAACAACGGCTCCCGCTTGAGACTTCCTCGATTTTTACTCAGGACCCCCGCTCCCGCCTGAGACTTCCGCGCAATTTACTCAGGAAAGGCGCTCCCGTTTGAGACTTCCTCGCAATGTAATCAAGACCCCCGCTCCCGCCTGAGACTTCCGTGCAATTTACGTGGGAACGGCGCTCCCGCCTGAGACTTCTTCAATTTTACTCAGGACCCCCGCTCCTGCTTGACATTTCCGCGCAATTGACTCAGGAACGGCGCTCCCGCCTGAGACTTCCTCGCAATTTAGTGAGGACCCCCGCTCCCGCCTGAGACTTCCGTGCAATTTGCTCAGGAACGGCGCTCCCGCTTGAGACTTCCTCGCAACTTAGTCAGGGCCCCCGCTTCCGCCTGAGATTTCCTTACAATGTACTCAGGACTGCGCTCTCGCGTGCGACGTCCTCACAAATTATTCTGGAATTGCGTTTCGGCGCTCAGGAACCACGCACGCGCCAAGGACGCCTTCACAACGTGGTATCTTCCCTCTTCCTTCGTCCTTCCCCCTCCCCTTCCTCCCACTCTCCCTCGTTCTTCCCCTCCTCCTCTTGCAGGGCCCGCGCCAATTCCAATGGCGGGCAGAGAGATGTACGCCCCCGAAGGATTGTCCGCCCGTTCCGGTTTGCCCGTACGTCTAAGCCCGCCGGCCCCAGCAAAGAGAAATAATCCCCCCGAAAGGGGTGTGATCGAAGACGAAGAGGGCGGGTATCGAGGGTGTAGGGTATACGTGTTGAATGACTCGCGGGCAAGTAAGAGCGTACAGCCTTAAAATGGTGGTTGTTGTTGTTGTTGTTGTTGTTGTTGTTGTTGTTGTTGTTGTTGTTGTTGTTGTTGTTGTTGTTGTTGTTGTTGTTGTTGTTGAACATTATTACTTCTAAAGAATAATTATTGTTGGGACCCCTGGTGCACGGCCCCCCGCCGCGCCTAGGCCGCAGCCATGTTTTCATCATTTTCGTGAGGAAGTCTCCGGCAAAACGGGTTGGTCCGGATCCGGTTGTTTTGTTACGGGCGGTTTTCCCTTGCAAAAAATAAGCAAAGTGGACATTTCTTGTTCTAACATAACCAAACTTCAAGAATCCCTTGCAAAAAATAAGGTAAAGTGGACATTCGCGCGCGCAAGACGAAATCCTTCCAAAACTTAGTTTTCGTAGCGATTTTAACATAAAAACATCAAAAAACCAATGGTTTTTCAAAAAAAATTGTCAAAATTCATCCCGCGCGCTCTTGCGGATTCGTAGGAAACCCAACACTTTTTAAACATTTCTGTCAAACGGGCTTTTGCGAGCAACTTTTTCGAACTTCTGCAACAACGGTTGCGCACCTGCCAGGGCCATCATCCCTGTCAAATAATACCATGCGGGACACATTCGTTTTTTCTTCGCGCGCGCACGCCGTCGTCGTCGGCCGCGGGGCCCTGAATAGTAGCCACGGTCGTCCGCATGCCACGAAGTGAAGTGTCCGAACGTCATAGGGCGGGAAGCTGGGTGTGGGTGGTGGCGAAGAGTCGTTTGGAAATTTGGTAGAGCTTGAACCGGCCCCCCCACAAAGTGGGGGTATTGCCCGCCTCCTATGAAAACCCTGGCACTGGTGAGAACGGAGTGTCCCCACGTGCTAGTAATTGTTGTTGTTGTTGTTGTTGTTGTTGTTGTTGTTGTTGTTGTTGTGATTGTTGTTGTTGTTTGTTGTGTGTTGTGTGTTATTTGTTGTTTGCTGTTTGTTGTTTGTTGTCTGTTGTCTGTTGTCTGTTGATTGTTGATTGTTGTTGTCGTCGTCCCACCCGCGACCCGCCCCGCGACCCACCCGCGACCCAACCCACGACCCACCCGCGACCCAACCGGGACCCACTCCGCGACCCACCCGCGACCCACCCCGCGACCCACCCGCGACCCACCCGCGACCCACCCCGCGACCCACCCCGCGACCCACCCGCGACCCACCCGCGACCCACCCGCGACCCACCCCCGACCCACCCCGCGACCCACCCGCGACCCACCCGCGACCCACCACGACCCCACGACCCACCCGCGACCCACCGCGACCCACCCGCGACCCACCCGCGACCCACCCGCGACCCACCCCGCGATCCACCCAAAATTTTTCAGCGCTTGCGGCGGGCTTCTTTTGGATTCGTTCCAGGTGGAGAACCTGCGACCCACCCGCGACCCAAACCGCGTTCAGTGTACAAATCAAAGTTTTCGGCGCCTGCGGCTGGCTGTTTTTGAATTCCTTCCTGGTGGAGGTGGAGAGCCCGCGACCCACCCGCGACCCAAACTACGTTCACTGAACAAGCCAAAATTTCGGCGCCTGCGGCGGGTTTCTTTTGCATTCGTTCCATGTGGAGAACCTGCGACCCAAACCGCGTTCAGTGTACATATCAAAATGTTCGGCGCCTGCGGCGGGCTGTTCTTTAATTTCTTTCCAGGTGGAGGTGGAGAGCCCGCGACCCACCCGCGACCCAAACTACGCTCACTGAACAATCCAAAAACGGAGGAGGCGGACGACGACGACGACGATGAGGACGAGGACGCGGACGAGGAGGAGGAGGAGCAGGAGGAGGAGGCGGAGGAGGAGGAGGAGGATGGCGCCATCGACAGGGAAGGTGATGGCCACGAAGTCCACCGGCTCGACGCCCGCGCCTGCCCTCTCACTCTTAACGGTGCTACGTATGTGTGTGTATATTTATATATACATATATATACACATACATACATACATACATACATACATATATATATATATATACATATATATATACATAGTGCACCCGTTTTCTTGTAGTAGATCGCTTACCGAGCGGTGTGGCCAGAGAGCGCCCGCAACGGAACTTCTATCGGCCACGCGCAGAGGGGGGTAGGGGGAGGGGGGAGGGCTTCTTAGAGGCGCCCCTGCTTCTCAGCAGGCGCGGGCCGTCTCGATGCATGAAAGGGCCAGCGCCTTCCACGAAACAGCCCCTTTCTAAGAAAGCCTTCCCCCCTCCGCCTGCCCCCCCCCGTCCCTATGCATGAAAAGCCTGCGCAGTCTACGAAGCAGCCCCCTTTCTAAAAACGCCTTCCCCCCTCCCCCATACCGCCCTCTGCGCGCCGCCCCCGTGCGGGGGCGACGCCCGCACATTGGGGCCCAGGGGAGCGGGCCTCGCGGGGCCCCCCTCGCGGGGGGGGGGGCCCGCGGCGTCGTGGGGACCCGTCGCCGCGGCGCCCCGAAGGGCGGCGTCGGTCTTAGCTTGAAGTCGGGCCTGCCCGTCTACAGGAGGAGTGTTCAAAAATAATAATAATAATAATAATAATAATTAATAATAAAAAAAAGAAAAAAGAAAAAAAAAAAAAACGTCCGGGGACTAACTTTTGAGCTTTGGGTGAATTTCTTGATCATTTTTACGATGGGGTTCCCAGGATTCCGTTGGTTTCCTCCGCATTCTTCCGGATATGTTCGAATGATTCAGGATCCCCAAGGTTTCCTCAGGAGACTTCAGGATTCCTCAGGATCCAGCATGTCTCCTTTTGGGGCCCCCCAGGGGTCCTTGAGGATCCCCATAGGGGGTCCTGAGGACCTCCCCCCCCTCCTCCCCCCAGGGGGTCCTGAGGACGCCCTCGGGGTTCCTGGGGGTGCTCTCGGGATTCCTGAGGGTTCCCGAGGGTTTCCTAGGGATTCTAAAGATTCTAAAGGGATTCCCTTTAAGGGTTCCTGAGGATTTCTTGGGGATCATTTAGGATTCCCTTTGGATTCCTGTGTATGTCCTGGGGGGTCCTACGGAGTCCCTACAGGGTTCTGGCGGATTCCCGGTGGGGTTCCTTTGAAGATTCCTTAGGCATCCTTGAGGGTTCCCCAGGGCTTCCTGCGGATCCCCTATGGGGGCCCTGGGGATTCCATAGGAGGTCTTGAGGATTCCTTCTGGGTTCCTGAGGATTCCTTTTGCGTTCCTGAGGATTCCCTATGGATTCCTGAGGAATCCCGAGGGGGTCCTGGAGATTCCCTAAGGGGCTCCTGACGACATCCTCGGGATTCTTGGGGATTCCTTTTGGGGTTCCGGAGGGCTCCTTGCGGGTCTCCAGAGGATTCTTCTGGAATTCTTGAGGGGCCCTCAGGGTATCTGGAGGATTTCCGAAAAGGGGTTCCCTTGATCTTTCCCGAAGGGGCTCCCGAGGGTCAAGGGCTGTTGAGGCTCCATTATGATGTCCTGGAGATCCCCCAGGGGGTATCCTTAGGGGTTCCTGAGGGTTCCCTGAGGATTATGTAAGGGATTCCCTGGGGGTTGATGAGGAAGTGCGCGCGCATGCTTTCTCATTAAGAAATGCGGTTGCGACATCCATTAAAACCAAAATACCAGTGCTCGTGAAGATCGCTCTCGAATCCCTTACGACATCAAAGGTTTTGGACAGATTTCGACATGCGAGAGCGGCGGGCGCGCGCATGTGGTATGGTATTGTTTGATCGGGGTTCTGCCTGGATGGTGGTGGTGCTGCTGCTGACTCTCCCCCTCCCTCCCTTCCACCCTTTATGAAGCTCGCTCTCCCTCTGCTCCTGTCGGGTGCGCTGCCGCCGTCTTTGCCGTCTGAGTCTTTAGCTTTCGTCAGGAGTCGTGAGGGTCCATGAGGGTGTCTTAGCTGCACACGGGGCCGCAGAAGGGGGTAGCGCACGGGGAGCGTTTTCTGTGGAGGGAACAGCACTGATGACGGTGCACACGGGGCCTGAGTGTACGTTTGCCCACCGCGGCGCGACACCGCCGTCGATGGCCTCTAGCAGGGCCGGAGAAGTTGTGTCGTCACACAGCGTCTCAGGACGGGGCCGGGTGTGCGCCTGGCCACCGGGGGAGTGACACCGGATTCTTTGGCCCTGCCCAGGGCCGGAGTGTACGTCTTTCCGTTGTTGGTGTTGTTGTTGTTGTTGTTGTTGTTGTTGTTGTTGTTGTTGTTGTTGTTGTTGTTGTTGTTGAACATTATTACTTCTAAAGAATAATTATTGTTGGGAACCCTGGTGCACGGCCCCCTCGCCGCGCCTAGGCCGCAGCCATGTTTTCATCATTTTCGTGAGGAAGTCTCCGGCAAAACGGGTTGGTCCGGATCCGGTTGTTTTGTTCCCCCCCGCTTTCCCTTGCAAAAAACAATAAAATGACATTTCTTGTTCTAACATAACCACATTTCAAGAATCCCTTGCAAAAAATAAGGTAAAGTGGACATTCGCGCGCGCAAGACGAAATCCTTCCAAAACCTTAGTGTTCGTAGCGATTTTAACATAAAAACATTTTTTTTTTTAAAAAAACCAATGGTTTTTCAAAAAAAAATGTCAAAATTTAATCCCGCGCGCTCTTGCGGATTTGTAGGAAACCCAACACTTTTTAAACATTTCTGTCAAACGGGCTTTTGCGAACAACTTTTTCACGTGTTTCGAACTTCTCCAACAACGGTTGCGCACCTGCCAGGGCCATCATCCCTGTCAAATAATACCATGCGGGACACATTCGTTTTTTCTTCGCGCGCGCGCTTCTAGCGTCCAGAAAATGTTACCACAACAAGTCACTGTACCCATGCGCCAGTGTAGTAGCCACGGTCGTCCGCAGGCCACGAAGTGAAGTGTCCGAACGTCATAGGGCGGGAAGCTGGGTGTGGGTGGTGGCGAAGAGTCGTTTGGAAATGTGGTAGAGCTTGAACCGGCCCCCCCACAAAGTGGGGGTATTGCCCGCGTCGTATGAAAACCCTGGCACTGGTGAGAACGGAGTGTCCCCACGTGCTAGTAATTGTTGTTGTTGTTGTTGTTGTTGTTGTTGTTGTTGTTGTTGTTGAACTCTCATTCTTGAAGAATAATTATTGTTGATCCCCCCCCACCGGTGCACATTGATTTTTTTCGATTGAAGTGCCACCCCCGGGGCTCGCACCTTGTTTTTTCTAAAGGAAAGTCTTCCTGCTCAAACTGTGCCCCTGCCCCCCGGGCTACAACAACAACGGCTCCCGCTGAGACTTCCTCGATTTTTACTCAGGACCCCCGCTCCCGCCTGAGACTTCCGCGCAATTTACTCAGGAAAGGCGCTCCCGTCTGAGACTTCCTCGCAATGTAATCTAGACCCCCGCTCCCGCTTGAGACTTCCGTGCAATTTACGTGGGAACGGCGCTCCCGCTTGGGACGTCTTCGAATTTTACTCAGGACCCCCGCTCCTGCCTGACATTTCCTCGCGATTGACTCAGGAACGGCGCTCCCGCCTGAGACTTCCTCGCAATTTAGTGAGGACCCCCGCTCCCGCCTGAGACTTCCGTGCGATTTGCTCAGGAACGGCGCTCCCGCTTGAGACTTCCTCGCAGTCAGGGCCCCCGCTTCCGCCCGAGATTTCCTCACAATGTACTCAGGACTGCGCTCTCGCGTGCGACGTCCTCACAAATTATTCTGGAATTGCGTTTCGGCGCTCAGGAACCACGCACGCTCCAAGGACGCCTTCACAACGTGGTATCTTCCCTCTTCCTTCGTCCTTCCCCTTCCCCTTCCTCCCACTCTCCCTCGTTCTTCCCCTCCTCCTCTTGCAGGGCCCGCGCCAATTCCAATGGCGGGCAGAGAGATGTACGCCCCCGAAGGATTGTCCGCCCGTTCCGGTTTGCCCGTACGTCTAAGCCCGCCGGCCCCAGCAAAGAGAAATAATCCCCCCGAAAGGGGTGTGATCGAAGACGAAGAGGGCGGGTATCGAGGGTGTTGGGTATACGTGTTGAATGACTCGCGGGCAAGTAAGAGCGTACAGCCTTAAAATGGTTGTTGTTGTTGTTGTTGTTGTTATTCTTCTTCTTCGTACTAGTATTAGTGTTGTTGTTGGGGGGCTGGTCGTGGCGCCCCCCAAAACCCGCTCCAGATGCGAGCTTCATTTTCAATGAAGATCTAGCCGGCGCCGAGGCGAGAGCGTCAAAGCGCCTGGCGAGAGCGTCAAAGCGCCTGGGGGGTCCAACAATAATAATACTTGTCTAGTAATTAACAGTCAACAACAACCACCACCGCAACAACAACAACAGCCACAACAACAACAATAATTTTAAGACCGTTCGCATTTATATGATCGAGTGTCCAATAACGCGTATTTCCCAAACCCTCGATACCCGCCGCCTTCGTCTTCGATCGAACCCTGTTTGGGGGGCAGACCTTTCTTCCCTGTAGGCCGGGCCCCGGCAAGCGGCGGGGCGGCCGCGGACCGTCGGCCTGGCAATCGGCGGGGCGGCCGCGGACAGTCGACCCGACCCCAAGAGGGACGGACAGGGGACCGACCACGACGACGACGACGATGACGACGACGACGACGTCGAAGACGACGACGACGACGGCGACGACGAGCGAAAGCGAGAGCGAGAGAGAACGACAGCAAGGCCACGAAGGGCACGAAGTAGGCCACGAAGGGCGACAGCGGGGACACGAAGGGAATGCGTATGGGGCCGCGAAGAGTGCGAACGAGCGGGGGCCACGAAGTGCTGATAATGCGGGGCCACAGAAGGCAACTATGGGGCCACTGAGGGTAGCAACTGGGCCGCGTAGGACAGTGAGGGGGACACAAATGGCGACAGCGGGGCCACGAAGGGCATGCACATGGGGCCACAACGGGCGCGGCTCCTGGGTGCCTGGGTGTCGGGAGCGCGGCGTTTGGGCAAATCGCAGCAAATCCCAACGCAAGGCCATTCTTCAGTAAGTTGCAAGCAAGTCTCCAGCGAGAGCGCGATTCCAGAGCGCCGGGAGAGCGATTCCTCAATAAATTGTAAGAATGTCCCAATCGGGAGCGCGATTCCTAAATAAAGTGCGAGGGAGTCTCGGGCGGGAGCGGGGGTCCTGGCTAAATTGTGAGGAAGTCTCAGGCGGGAACCGTTGTTGTTGTAACCCGGGGGCCAGGGGGCCAGTTTGAGCAGGAAAATTTTCATATCAAAAAACAGGGTGCGAGCGTCGAGGGGCACACTTTGATTTAGAAAAAACAGTATGCACCGGTGGGGAGGGATCAACAATAATTATTCTTCAGAAGTGAGAATTCAACAGCAGCAGCAACAACAACACCAACGGCTCCCGCCTGATACTTCCTCGCAATTGTTCCCGGATCGCACTCTCGCGTAGGTCGTCCTCGCCATGTATGATGTTGCCGCGCCGTCGACACTCAGAAATCACGCTCTTGTTATGGATTTCGCCACGATTTATTCGGGAATCCCGCTATCTCTCGACATCCCCTCACGATTCACCACGAATCACGTAAAAGCCGCCTGCTCGACCTGGCCGCTTGGGTCCGCCTTCCCGACCCGCCCGTTAGGGTCTACCCGCCCGTCTGTCTCTGCCACGTGCTTTCTGCTCCCAGCCCTCCTCATGCCAATCCCGTTCTCCATCTTTCTCCCTCCCCCTTGTCCTTTCTTTCCATCCGTCCTCTCTTCCCCTGCCTTAGGGGCTGCACGAAATACACGTTGCAGATAAGAGCGATATATCCCCCCAAAGGTGGTACGAGCGAAGACGAAGAGGGCGTGTACCAAGGGTTTGGGATATAGGTCGTGTTGGATGGCCCGCGATCAGATAAGAGTTAGCAGTCTTACTGCTGCTGTTGTTGCTGTTCGAGAAAATTTCGAAGAGCCATTCTTTATGATCCCCTCAGTGGTGCATATCGTAATTTGGCAATGGAATTGCCCCGCTGGGTTCTCGCATCGGGTTTATCATCAGGGAAAGTCGTCCTGCTCAAAGCGGATACTTGCCCCTCCAAACGATTTCCGCACGACAGTCCTCACAATTTATTGCTCGCGCTCTCGCGCTGGACTCCGTCACAAGTTCTACAGGAATCGCGTTCTCGCGTGGGTCTTATTCAGGTGCCGCGCCCTCAACACTCAGGAATTACGCTCTCGTTTTGGCCTGTCTGACGATTCACTTGGAAATCGCGCTATCGCTCGAGGCTTCCTCGCGATTCATGCAGGACTCAAGCTTCAACAACCCGCCTGCTCGACAGGCCGCCTGGGCCCGCCTTCCCGACCCGCCCGGTCTGCCCGCCCAATCTGCCCGTCTGGTGTTGCCACGTGTTTCCTGCTCCTGGCCACACTCTTGCTAATCTCTCTCGTGCTCCATCCTTCTCCCTCCCCAGTCCATCCGTGCTCTCTCCCCCTGTTTGCAAGGACTGTGCTCAATACGCGTGGCAGGTAAAGAACATGAGCACGCTCGAAGACGACGAGGGCGGGTGCCGAGGGTTTGTGATATGCGTGTTGAGTGGCGTGCGAGCAGATAGGAGCGAACCGTCTTAAATGATTGTTGGTGTTGTTGGTTGTTTTTTTGCTGGTGGTCCTGTTGTTGTTGGTGGTGGTCGTGTTGTTGTTGCTGCTGTTGCTCTGGTTCATGAAGTTTATGCGTGTGTTGCTGAGGATGGTTGCCATGGTGATGAGGTTGATGATGATTGTGCTGGTAAAGATGATGCTGATGTTTAGGGTGATAGTCCTGATGGTGGTGGTGAGGAGGCTGAGGATGATGACGAGGAGGAGGAGGATCAGGAGGAGGAGGAGGAGCAGCGGCGAGAACATGATAACGACCATAAGGAGCTGAAGACCAGAATGGGAGAAGAAGGGAGAAGAAGGAGCAGCAGGAGGAGCAGGAGGAGGAAATGGATAACGTTGGGGAGGATGAGGAGGGGGATGGGGGCGCAGCAGGATAGGGTGGATGAGGGAAGAGTGGGACGTGAAGGACGAGGAGGAGGAGAAGGAGGAAGGGCAGGGGTGCGAGGGAGGAGGGGAAGGAAAAGAGGAGGAGTGCATGGATGAGTAGGATTCGGAGGCGGAGGGGGAGGAGGAGGACGAGCGCGCAGCGGAGAATGGGGGGATGATGCCAGCGCGAGCGAGGCTTCGACTCCCTGTACCTCATGACCACGGCGCTGAAAGGGAGTGGCTCTTTCCCTTCACCTCGCTCTCCTCTCTCCTCACCCTCCTTATCATCGTTCCCTTCTCCTTCTCCCCTCCTCTTTGTCCTCCTGCAGCTTCTCCTCCTCCCCTCCTCCTTCCCCTCCTCCTCGCTACTCCCATCCTCCTTGTCATCCTCCCTCCGCTCTTCCTACCTGCCCGCCTCCTGATCATTCCCTGCTTCCACCTCCTACCCCTCCTCCCCTCATCCTCCTGTTACTCCTCCCTCCTCCTCCTCTTCCTCCTCCTCCTCCTCCTCCTCCTCATCCTCATCCTCATCCTCCTTATCCTCCTCCCTCCTCCTCCTCCTCCCTGACGTGTATCGGATCAAGCTAGTTTTTGTGCAAGCCAGCCTGGTCCGAGCCGTGTCGTCCGCACCAAGATTGGCGCAGTTCGCTCCGTCGTGGGCTCGACCTGGGCTCGGGGCGGGCGCGCGGAGCGGCCGCCGCGGAAGCGGCGAAGGCCGGCACAGCCACAGGAGGAGGAGGAGGAGGAGGAGGAGGAGGAGGCGGAGGAGGATCGGGGCTCAAGAGACGGGGGTCAATGCAAACGGGGGTCAGCCGGAGCGCCAGATCTTGCAGGATCTTGCGGGGCCAGGGTCGCACTGACCCGGGCTTGGGTGCGGGATCCCGCAGGAGCCCGCAGGATCCTGCACGATCCTGCCAGGCCTCACTGACCTGGATCTGGGATTGACCCGGGGATCAGAAGATCCCCGACGAGACCCGCGCCACCATTCCCACGCTTTTGCATCTCGTGGGCGCCTTGGTCATGCCGGGAGTGCGGGATGGTGTTTTGTTTGTTGAAGAGTGCGGGGCGGGTGGTAATGGGTAGGTGAATAAAAGGGCCCTTCAAGGGCCCCTTTAGGACCTTTCTCTTCACCCCTCATGTGGGTCACCCACCGTCGCCACCTGCCGATATTGTGTTGTGTGGTGGGAGGCCAAGATCTGGTGCTCAGCTCAGAGTGAAAATTGTGACATGCAGTACATGGGCCGTCTTTCTGCATTGGTGGTTGGCTGATTGGTTGCATGCCGTTCTGCAGTGTTGTACTCGGTGGTCTTCTTGGCGTGCAGCACAGCGGCATCGCTGGTGGCTGGTGGTATTGTACCTTCAGCCACTCAGCCCATATTTGATTGCAAAGCTTGTGTGCGCCTGCTTGGTGGTCAGCTGCATTGCATGTGTGCCTTTTCGAGCTGACTTGTCTCACGTGACTTCCTTGTTCTTCATCTCATGCTTGTGGTCCACATGCGAGTGCAGCGCGAAAAGTCTCAGCCCCAGGCAGGGCCCGCGTTGAAGGTTTCAGCATTTCTCTTGTCGTCGATCTGAGAGCGTTCCGCTTCGCATCGTGTCGGCCACGGTCGGTGAGATTTGCTGTCTAGTGGTTCACCGTCCGTACCGTCCCTCCTCGTACTCATCCCTTTTTTCTCCTCCTCCTCCCCCTACGACTCCTCCTCCTCCTTCCCCCCTCGCTCTGAATGCGGGCACACCCGCCCGTTCTTGAGACTGTTTGGGTGCCTCGATCCAGGCGCCCCGTCACCGCACCCTGATGCCAGTCTGCGCCTCCTGTGTGTCAGGCTAGAACGCTCGAGGCTTCCATGCTTGTGACACACGTGCATTTTTTTCGCCCATCCTGTTTTCGCCATCCGAGAATCGAGGCGGCCACATATCATCAACATTTTTAGCGGCCAGTGCTGGGACCACGGGTGACAAAAGCAAATCCGGGCTCAGAACCAGCCCAGGGGAAGGTGGCGTGGGCTCCCGTGGCCTGCGCCGCGAGAGGACACAGGACGGGCCTGGGGAAAGGTGCGTTTGGGAGCTCCGGGAGCCCGCGTCAAGAAAAAAGCAGCGTGCCGTCGGAGGTCTGAGGACGTGCTGGCCGTTTGCCCAGCTACTACACCTTAGGCGATGCTTAAGAAAACCTAAGTTTTCGGCCGGAGTCTCGATGATTCTTAACGTTTCCATGCAAATCTTAGGATGTTAGTAGAAATGTTGGGCTTTTGGTCAAGTTCTGAGACTATGAATTTCTTAACCCATGATTTCTTAAGCATTTCGCAGGGTGTACGTCCAGTGGCGCTGCTGCGAAAAACTCGGTGGAGGTCGGCGGGGTGCCCCAGGGGGGCCCCAACCGAGGGCAAGCCTCCTCCTCCCTGGGGCGAGGAGTGCCCTCGCCCCTCCTCCTCCTCCTCCTCCTCCTCCTCCTCCTCCTCCTCCTCCTCGAGGCGACGCTGGCTCCCGCGGGGCCGCTTGCCCGACAGGGTCGGCGGGCCCAGCGGCGCGGCCAGGTGGCGGGGCCCGTGGCCAGCTGCCGGGTCGTCGCCATCGCCCGCCGGTTCGTCGCGTGGCTCCGGGAGGGCAGGGGTCGCGTACAGCGAGGGCCACGGTGAGGGGGAGCCAGTTATCGGGGAGACGTAAGACCCGGGTACGGGGGACTCGGAAATCCCCGACGAGGTCGTCAAAAAAATGGCGAGGCCGAGCCTGCATTTTGACGAGGCCTCCCGCTGCAGACATCCCACGAAACTACTCCTCGTCAAAATCCGAGTCGCGGTCGTCAAAAAACGATGGCGAACCCGAGTCCCGGCAAACCCGGGTCTTACGCTCCCCCGAAGTTAGTGATTGGGCCCCGAGGCCCAAAAGAAGGACTGGAATCATGAGTCCAGGTTTGCCGTAGCTGATTTTTCTTCGTGTGGCGGCATTGCGGGTCAGTGGAAGGGGGCGTGGGGGGGCGCCCCCCCGTGCACATCATTACAGCAGGTCCCGCGAAACCCAGTCCTGCCAACGCCCGAGGAGGGTTGGCGGGGACGGGGCCGTAGGGGGGTCCGCGAGAAAGGCCCCGCATGGACACCGCGTTTGGCTCGCCTTTTTCGCTCGGGTGCCAGAAGCGCGGGAGGGAGCAGAGGCAGAACGCTCAGAGCCCCGAATCATCAGGGGTAACTCGGGTCAGGGCTAACTCGGGTTCGGTTTTCGGGATTCCGAACCCGAGTTACCCCGGACCCGAGTTACCCCGGATAACTCGGGCGCCCAGAGCCCCGAATCATCAGGGGTAACTCGGGCGCCCAAGAACGCGGACGCGTGTTGTGCCCGGTCCGCAGCGGGGCCTGTGTGTTTTGCAACTGCGAGCGACTAGCGAATCATGGGCCCACACGCCAGCCGTCAGAGGAGGAAGAGGTACCCATACCTCTGCCCTCCTCCCGGTTGCCCCTTGTTGGGCCTCCTGGGATGCCCTCGTCGTCCCCGCTGAATCCGCCTCGAAATTCTTGTGAGGACGCACCCCGGGAGAGGTCCAGGGAGTAGCGGTATCGTTTTTTTTGTTTCCCCAAGCCGTGGCACAGGCCAGTGGCGTATCTCATTCAGGGGACCGCCGTGGACAGTGTTGGCCCGGCCCCGGCGGGGCCCAATTCCCCACCGACACGATCTTTCCGAGTCGTCATCGCCCAGAATTCTCGACGCCTGCGCGTGGGAACGGTTTTTCTCTAGGTGTTGATAGCTGTGAGGGCCCGAAAGCAGTCCCTAGAGCCCGAGACCGACAGGAATGGTGTTCTATAGGTGTTGATAGCTGTCTGGCACGATTTGCGACTGTCCGGTCGCAACAGTGACGTTGATTCGCGGAGTTGAGGTCCCAGGAACAATATTTTGACACGGATGAGGATTCCCAGACGGTTGTTTTGCAAAGGGGCACTTCCGGGAGTGACAGGAAATTCGTGAAGGGACCTAGGAACAGGGAACTTGGGGAGCGAGGGCTTACTGCAACATCGCCGATGCGTCTTAGGTTCACACTGGTCCTTTCCTCCTCCGAGAACGCGGGGGGGGGGCTTTTGAGAAACCCCGCCGCCTTTCGAGAAGGCCTGCCCCCTCTTGCCTTCCCCCTCGTTGACCTCTTGACTCCTCCTCCTCCTCCTCCCCTCCTCCTCCTCCTCCTCCAACCTCCTCCTCCTCCTCCTCCTCCTCCTCCTCCTCCTCCTCCTCCTCCTCCTCCTCCTCCTCCTCCTCCCCCTCCCCCTCCCCCTCGGGGAGGGGAGGGGGGCCGAAGCTGCAGCCCCGCCAGGCTCGATCCTCCTCTGGGCCGTGATGCTGCTCGGTGCCATCCAGGCCCTGCGCGTCTCGAGGGCCGACGAGGGATGGGGACGACGGCGGCGGCGGCGACGGCGGCGACGACGACGACGACGAGGACGACGACGACGACGACGGCGCCGCCGCCGACGGCAGCGACGCCGCCGCCGACGCCGCCGACGACGACGGCGACGAGGGCGGCGACGTACGGCGGCGGCGACGGCCTTCGCGAAGGACCAGGGGCGGGAAGGAGGCGCAGAAGAGGGACTCAGGCGATCGCAAGCATGGATCCAGGGGGGGGGGATTAACGGCGGGTTCCGTTGCCCTGGGAAATCTCGGATTCCCGCCTACGAACGAGGCGGCACCGGCCGCATTTTCGGGAGGGCACCTCCCCCGGTCCTTGGATTTAGCGCCCGCGCGCCAAATCCATGGATCGCTAATCCATGTCTGCGCGCCCCTGAAAGGGAGGAAATCCAGAAGTTCATCCAAGGTAAGCTTCCGCCAGGTCTCAAAGCCTGGCCCGACGGGCCCACAGGAGGCTCGTCATGGGCTGCCTTCGCGCGGAAGGGACGAGCCAGCTGCCGAGGCGGGCGCGCGCGGGAGAGAGAGAGAGAGAGAGAGACAGAGAGACGTATTAGTTGGTTTGGGAGACATGTGCTGTAGATGTGTGATGTCCAAGAGCGAGGGGACGGAGTGTAGGCTAATACACACATTCCTGGGATTTGTGGCAGAGGGAATATGTTTGAATCTGGAAAAGATGTGGAACGGCAAGCAGAGAGAGAGAGAGAGAGAGAGCACGAACAAAAAACAAGAAAAGAGAAAGAGGGAGGGAATGATAGCCAGCGTGGGCCCCAAAGAGTGTGTTACTAGGAGCGTATGCTGTGCAACTTGTGTGGGCCAGTTAATCAGCTATGTTGTGCAACCTACGTTATGCAGTGGAAATGGTTCACCATATGAGGTACGCCATCTACTGTGCAGCAAGCAGTGCATGCAGCGCAAACCATGCGGTGCAGCCCTTGTTGTGTAATTTAGGTGGTGCGGTTAATGTTGTACACCCTGGTAGAGTGCGACCAACGTTGTGCGACCTGTATGAAGCAATGAAGGTGGTGCCCTGCATGTCCGCAACACATGTTATGCAATGTGTGGTGCGCAGTCTCCATGATGTAATCTACGAGGTACAACACATGCTGTGCAATCTATGTGGACCGACCTGCGTGGTGCGATGTCGTTTGTGCTTTCTACGATGCGCAGTCGATGTTGTGAGCTCTACGTGGTGCAACAAATTGTCTGCTATTTACGTGTGCAGCATCGGCGTTTCTACTTAGGTTGTGAAACTGTGCGGTGCAATTAATCCCTTGCCGAACTTGAAGTTGTCAACTCCACTGCTCGCGCAATCATCCCACCCACCCACCCGCAACTTGGTTTGCAAAACCCATGCGGGACCGAGCACAGATATCGCTCCGGGGTCGTCTTGTAGCCCTCGGGGGCGTCTCCAGAGCACCCCAAGAAGGCCGGAGAAGCAAGACGGCCGACGACGACGACGACGACGACGACGGCGGCGACGACGACGACGCCGACGTCGACGACGACGAAGACGGCGACGCCGACGCCGACGATCTTAACGACGAAGACGACGACGACGTCGCCAACGAATACGACGACGAGGGAGGAGGGAGGACGACGACGGCGACAACAACGACAACAACGACAGCGACGACAACAAGGGAAGAGGGAGGACGGCGACGACGCGAACGACGAAAAAGGAGGAAGGACGGCGACGACGACGACGACAACGACGAAGGAGGAGGGAAGACGACGACGAGACGACGACGACAGCGACGACGACGACGGCGACGAAATAGAAAAGACGACGACGAGACGCCGACGACGGACGACGACGACGACGAGGGAGGAGGAGGAGGAAGGACGATCACGGCGACAACGACGACGGAAACGACCACGACGCCAAAGAGGACGACGACGACGAACACGAGGAAAGACACAGGACGACGTAGGCGACGACGACGACGCGGGAAGAAGGAGGGCGGCGACGACGACGACGACGACGACGACGTTGACGACGCCGCAAGAGCGCGCGCGCACGTTTTTGTTGAAAATCCGTGTTGCGAGATCTTGTGTTTTTGTAGTTTTTTTGGACGCGCGATTTTGAAATCCTTCCGAAACCGATGGGTTTTGAAGGATTTCGGCGTACGCGCGCGACGACGCGCGCGTCTGCAGTTCGTCCCATTTGTTGCAGAGGATTCTCGCGACGGCACACGCGCAAGGGCGTTCGACAGGTTTCGACATGCGCGCGCGACGCCCGTTTGGTAGCATGCTGTGAAACTATTGAAAACCAAATGCTGTCCTAAGATTTCGCAAGAGCTCGCGCGTAAGCTTTTTTAGCAAATCAGTGTTACGAAACCTTGTGTTTTGTTTTATGTTGTATTGGAAGCTCGATTGCGAAATCCTTCCGGCACCGAAGGTTTTTGAAGGATTTCGGCATGCGTGCGCGACGACGCGCGCGTGTGCACTTCGTCCCGTTTTTGGCAAGGGATTCGTGGCAAAGTGTTATATTAGAACA
Source organism: Prorocentrum cordatum (assembly GCA_963575745.1). NCBI lineage: Eukaryota > Dinophyceae > Prorocentrales > Prorocentraceae > Prorocentrum > Prorocentrum cordatum. The sequence goes on from CAUYUJ010014519.1 coordinate 117,674, forward strand.
AAAATGTCACCGCATAGTGTTTTTTTTTTTACCAGGGAACCTTAGGGGGGGATACCGGTTGGCCTGGGACATTGCGATTTCATTTTTAGGATGGGCATGTGGTCAGAATCATATGTGCTTTGCGTACCCGAAAGGGGGGGCGATAAATCCGGGGGGGGGGGGGTAGAGTCGATTCTCTTAGAAAGGAGAATATATCGTGTGCACTATATATATATTCATATATATATATATATATATACATATACATATATATATAGTGTATGCATTCTATGGTGTACAAGATATGTCATGAAGTTGAGGTGGTGCGAGATGTGTGGTGCAATCCGCGTGGTGCAATATATGTTGTGCGATCTACGTGCCTCGACTGCTATGTTTTGAAACTTATGTGTGTCAAGATCTACGTTCTGCAAGCTAAGTTGCGAGATATCTGGTGTGCTGTATATGGAGGGGGGTGGCAACAAGCGCGGGGACGACTGACATGCCATACAGTCCCCGAGCCAGTTCTTCTCCTGCGCGGGTTGTCCGAGAGCCTCCTCCCAGGCCCGCCCCCGAGCAGAGTGGGGGAGCCGTTTTGGCTCCTCGGGGCCCCGGGGAAAGCAGCGGCTTCGAAATGTTGGGGGGGGGGTCCAGGTCGAAGGAGGGGACAGCCTCAGTCCTATTGAGGCCTCGAAGCCTTGACGCCGGCCTCCGCACTCGGGATCAGATGACTCGATTGCGAAGGCCTTACGGCCGGTGCCGCCGACCCTGAAGACGAAGCTGTCTGTGACGCCGTGAAGGCCGAAACGTCGTATTTGCTAGAAATGTAAGTTTCCGATGGAAAAGTAATGAGTGTGGCCTCTTGGGCCCTTCTTGGGGGTGCTCTTGGAGGGGGCCTGGGACGTCTTGGAGGCTTCTTGGACGGTCTTGGGGCTATCTTGGGCGTCTTCGGCCGATCTTTGGGCGACTCGGGGCACTCTTGGGCCGTCTCGGAGGCCATCTTGGGCATCCGGACCTCATTTGGAGTGTTTTCGAAGTTTCGAGGCCGCCCGAGGAAAAACGAATCTGCCCCCCCCCCCCCCCACCCCACCCCCCCCCCGGGGCCCCCCCCCCCCCGGGGAAGGGATAAAAGGGAAGGGGATTCCCTTCGAATCGACAACGGCATGACGGCAGGAGGGTACGGCACAAAAGGAAAAAAAGGGGAAGGAAGAAGGGGGGGCATGTATTTTCATAGGATGGTGTCCATCCCTGTGCAAGGCTGCGCATGCGTGCTGGACCAAGAGCATTGCATTTCTATGGTTGGTTAAGGCCAGATTGACTTGTTGTGGCTGGCGTGTCGGTGGAACGCACCGAGTTCAGCCAGATCTTGGGTCACAGGGAGATTCCAACATTTCGTGTTCCCGCAGATTTGGATACTTTTTGCCCGCGCACGCGCGCATATGAATCATACTTACATATATAAACATATACGACAATCCCTCGTGCCAATACGACCTATATGACATATACGACATATATACACCTATACGACCTAGAGCGGCTCGGAGGGGGAGGGGAGCCAACGTTTTATGCAATCGATCTCTCTATCAATTCCACTACCGATCCCAGTGTCCATATCACTAACGATCCAAGTATCGATCTCACTATCCATATCACTACCCATTTCACTATCGATATCACTACCAATGTCACTACCGTTTTCACTATCCATTTCAATATCGATCTGGCTATCGATCTCACTGCGGGACACAGGCGGAACATCGTCATGTATTCCACCTGATCGATCTCATTATCGATCTAAAAATCGATTTCGCTATCCCTCACACTATCGATACCATTATCGATCTCACCATCGATCACACAATCGATCCCACTACCGATCTCAATATCGATCTCACTATCGATACCAGCACCGATCGCACTATCGATTGCATTATCCATCTCACTGTCGATGTCACAATCGATCTCACTAACGGTGTCACTATCGATCTCACTATCGATCTCGCGATCGGTCGCACTACGAGACACCAGCGGGACATCATTACCGGCCTCATCATTGATGTCACCCGATCGATCTCATTATCAATCTGAACATGTAGATTATGATCTCTCACACCATCGATCCCACCATCGATCTCATTATCGCTGTCACTATTGATATCACTACCGACATCGTGTTTAATCTGGCTACCGATCTGACTATCGATCTTCCTCCCGGCGTCACTATTGATCGCACGATGGATCCCACTATCGATCTCACGACCGACCTTACTATCGATCTCAGTATTGACCTTACTACCGATATCACTATCGATGTAAGTGTCGATCTCACTATCGATCTTATTATCGGTGTTTCGGCCTTGTGGCGCCCTAGCCATAGGATGTTTCATTGATCTCGCCCGCTCACGCAGCTTCGCCCCACCCGCACGCACGAACACGAAACTCCCGATGTTTAGAGGGAGAGAGGAGAGAGAGAGAGAGAGAGAGAGAGTGAGAGAGAAATAAAGAAACAGCACATAGGCATATAGGGAGAGAGGAAGAGATATATACAGAGAGAGAGAGAGAGCGAGAGAGGGAGTGAGAGGTATCACCACGAATAAGTATGTCATAATGTGACATACAGACGTACGCACACATATGTATGAATGTATGTATGCATGTATGTATGTATGGACGGATGTATGGATGGATGTGTACACACACAGGTGCAGACTCATGTATCAACGACGCCTACTGCGAACCACCGCCGCCCCCTGCCTTTTTGAAACGCCCATGCGATTAAACGTTGGGCCAAAGCCTGGCCAAGCTATTGGAGATGGACGAGGGGGAGGAAGAGGAGGATGAGGTTGATGATGGTGATGATGAGGAGGAGGAGGAGGAAACGACGGCCCCTTGAGGCCGTCTCGTGGCTTCCCGGGGGGTTCCTGGGGGCCTCTTGGTCGGGAGCCTCTGAGGAGCCTCTTCGGGGCCTCCTAATGTCTTAAAACTGTTTAAACAATTATTTTTGGGAGACAGTTTCAAAAATGGTTTTCCCCAGCGCTGTAGTGCGCCTCTAGAAAACAAAAAGGAGGCGGGGCAAAGTGGATCGCTGGAGACGTCCCCGCGACCGCCCTGGCGCCCTGCGTTTAAGGGCAGATTCCTGCGCACCCCCTCTTGGCGTCAGGCCACGCCTGCCACGCCCTGCGACCCCAGCGTGGATAGAGTCTGCGCTCAGGGACCACTCCATGCGCACCGCGCACCCTGTCTAGGTTGCGAAGCGGCACTGGATACGCAAATGCGGCACACCGCTGGTAGAATTTATGCAACGGGGGCGATATTTAACTCCAAAACCAACTGGCGAAAACACCCAATGTTTTCGAAGGATGTTGGCATTCGCTTCTTCTCGGCTTGCCGACGACCCAGGACGGCCCAAGAGGCCCCCAAGATCGCCCCCACAGCGACCAAGAGGTCCCCAAGATGGCCTCAGGACTGCCCAAGAGGCCCCCAAGACGGCCCCAAGAGGGCACAAACACGACCCACGAGGCCTCCCGCCCAGGATGGCCTCTAAGACGGCCCTGGAGCGCCCCAAGAGGGCCTCAAGTCGGCCCAGAAAGACCCCCTAAACGGCTTCCGACGGCGTCAGACGGGCCAGGCGCCCACCAAGATGGCCGAAGTTGGCTCGAAGCTGGCCCAAGGCGGCCCACGAGGCCTTCAAGAGGGCCTCCAGGAATGCCAGAAACGACCAAAAACATTGGTTTTCTATAGGTGTTCGAAGGATTTTGCATTTGCTTCGTTCCGGCCTTCCGACGGCCCGATACGGCCCAAGAGCCCCCAAAGATCGCCCAAGGATCGCCCAAGAGGCCTCCAAGATGGCCCCAGAACGGCCCAACAGGCCCCCAAGACGGCCCCAAGAGGCCCCCAAGACGGCCCAAGATGCTTAAGACGCCCAAGACGGCCTCCTAGACGGCCCTGGAGCATTGCAAGAGGGCCCCAAGTTGGCTTAGAGAGGCCCCCCAAACGGCTTCCGACGGCGTCGGACGGGCCAGGGGCCTACCAAGACGGCCGAAGATGGCACTACGATGGTCCAAGACGGCCCAGAGGGCCTCCAAGAGGGCCCCCAGGAAGGCCCGAAAAGGCCAAACTCGTTGATTTCCCTTTAGTTTTTGAAGGATTGCGGCATTGGTTTTGTTCTGCCTTCCGACGGCCCGAGACGGCCCACGTGCCCCCAAAGATCGCCCAAGAGGCCCAAGACGGCCCCAAGATGCCCCCAAGACGGCCGCAGAGGCCTCTAAGACGCTCAAGATGGCCTCCAAGACGGCCCAGGAGCCCTCCAAGACGTCCTCCAAGAAGGCCCGCAAGGGTCAAAACGGCCTCCAGGCGGCCAAGATGACCTTCAAGATGCCCACGTGTTCCCCGAAGGCTTTCCAAACCGATTCGGGGAACACATGGTCCGATAGCTTGGCAGGTATGTCCTCAACGTTCGGCCACATAGGCGCTTCCACAAAGGCAGGGGGCGGCGGTGATTCTCCGTAGGCGTCTTCGATCGAAGACGCCTACGGCGAATCACCGCCGCCCCCTGCCTTTTTGGAGACGCCGATGTGGCCGAAAGTTGGATTAGAGCTTGGCCAAGCTATCGGACCATGAGTTCCCCGAGTCGGTTTGGAAAGCTTTCGGGGAACACATGGGAGAGAATGATTATGAACAGGAAGAGGAAGAGGAAGAAATAGAGTAGGAGGATGAGGGTTGTTAGGAGTCTCTTGGGGCACCCTTGGGGTCTGTTGGGGGCTTCTTGGGGGCCTCTTCGAGGCCTCTTGGAGGCATCTTGGGGGCCTCCTTGGGCCTCTTGGGGGCCTTTGGGGGCTTCCTGGGGGTCTCTTTGGCCGTCTTAGGGCGTTCCTGGTCCGTCTGACGCCGTCTGGAGCCGTCTTGGGGGCCTCTCTGGGCCGTCTTGGGGCCCTCTTGGGGCGCTTCAGGGCCGTCTTGGAGGCCATGTTGGGCGTCTTGGAGGCCTCTTGGGCCGTCTTGGGGCGCTCTTGGGGCCGTCTTGGGGGGCCCTTGGGCCGTCATAGGGCCTTCTTGGAGGCCTCTTGGGCGATCTTGGGGGCCTCTTGGGCCGTCGGAAGGCCGAAAAGAAGAAAACGCAAAAAACCTTCAAAAACCTAAGGAAAACCAATGATTTTGGCCTCTTCGGGCTCTCCTGGAGAACGTCTTGGAGGCCTCTTGGGCCATCTTGGAGGCATCTTGGGGCCATCTTGGCCGTCTTGGAGGGCATCTTGGGCCGTCTTGGAGGCATCTTGGAGCCATCTTACCCGTCTTGGAGGCCATCTTGGCCGTCTTGGAGGCATCTTGGAGGCCATCTTGGGCCATCTTGGCCGTCTTGGAGGCCATCTTGGGCCAAGTTGGGGCAACAAAGGCATTGACAGATGGATTTTCGGAAACTTACGGGTGGCCGGCGGGACGGGCCGAAGCCCACTGGGGAGTTCTTTTAGAAAAAGAACCAAAACCAAAACCTGAATCGTCCAGCACGCCGTGCACCCCTGTGGCAAGACCACAGGGGGCGGCGGATCGAAGACGCCTACGGCGAATCACCGCCGCCCCCTGCCTTTTTGGAAGCGCCTATGTGGCCGAACGTTGAGGCCAGACCTGCCAAGCTATCGGACCACGTGTTCCCCGAATCGGTTTGGAAAGCCTTCGGGGAACACGTGGGCATCTTGAAGGTCATCTTGGCCGTCTTGGAGGCCTCTTGGGCAAGCTTTGGGCGATCTTTGGGGCTTTTTGGGCCGTCTCGGGCCAGCTTCGAGCCAACTTCGGCCATCTTGGTGGGTTCCTGGCACGTCTGAAGCCGTCGGAAGCCGTTTGGGGGGCCTCTATGGGCCGACTTGGGGCCCGCTTGGAATGCTCCAGGGCCGTCTTGGAGGCCATCTTGGGCGTCTTGGAGGCCATCTTGGGCGTGTTGGAGGCCTCTTGGGCCCTCTTGGGGCCCTCTAGGGGCCATCTTGGAGGCCACTTGGGCCATCATGGGGCTCTCTTGGGGGCCTCTTGGGCGATCTTGGGGGCTTCTTGGGCCGTCTTGAGCCGTCGGAGAGCCGAAAAGGCGCAAATGCCAAAATCCTTCAAAAACCAATGGAAAATCAATGATTTTGGCCTCTTCGGACTCTCCTGGAGGACCTCTTGGAGGCCTCTTGGGCCGTCTGGGAGGCCTCTGGGGGGCCTCTTGGGCCGTCTTGGGCCATCTTGAGGCTATCTTAGGCCGTCTTGGGTACATCTTGGGCCGTCTTGGAGGCATCATAAGGCCATCTTAGCCGTCTTAGAGACCATCCTGGCCGTCTTAGAGGCATCTTGGAGGCCATCTTGGAACCGTCTGGGGCAGGAAATTGGGGAATTGAGCTCCTGGGCATCCTTTCCGGGTGGCCGGCGGGACGGGCCGAAGCCCACTGGGGAGTTCTTTTAGAAAAAGAACCAAAACCAAAACCTGAAACGTCCAGCACGCCGTGCACCCCTGCAAGCAGGGGGCGGCGGATATAGCAGCCTTCGGCCCATCCCGCCACCGAGCCGTAGTTGTAGGTCAGATCGTGGATGCCTGTGGGTATCCCCATGGGAGGCCTCTCGGAAGCCTCTTCGAGGCGGGTTCGGGATGTCTTTGGGGCCTCTCCAGGGCTTCTTTGGGGCCTTGTTTGGGCATCTTGGGGGTCACCTGGAGTTCCTTGGGTGCTTATTGGGGGGCTGCTGGCGGTCTCCGAGGTCGTATTGGACGAAAGGGCTTAACATTATGGTTCCTGTTCCCCCTCTTGGGCCGTCTTTGTGGCCTCGTAGGCCGTCCTTGGGCCCACTTGGGCCGTTTCGGGGCCTTCGTGAGGGCTTCTTGGGGCGATCCTGAGGCTCCTTGGGCCGTCTTTTGAGTGTCGGCAACTCGACAAGAGTTCGAGACACCTTACGGCAACCCGTTAGCTTGCGTGGCCTCTCGGGAATTTCTTGCGGACCTCTTGGGACGTCTTGGGGGCTTGTTGGGCCGTCTGGAGCCCTTATTTGGCGTGGTGGGGCGGTCTTCGAGCGACTCGGGTTGCCATTGGACTGCCTCAGGGACCTCTTGGCCCTTGTTGCCCTCTTGGCTCCGGAAAAAGTTGTGCGACCAGTTTCGGCAACGCCAGGAGCGCCCAGAGGTGCCTGGAACTCTGGGGCTGCGGCCCCCCTGAAGGGTCTTCAGGACCGAGGACGGAGGACTTGAGAGACCTGAGGACGCTCCACAACGTGCCTCTGGGCACGGCGGCAGATATGCTCATGTGTGTATGTTTATATCGATATTCTACATGCGTTGCGCATTCTTTCAAAGCTGCGGTTTGGCCACCTCATGGGTGGCCCTTGGCAGCATTGCCATCCGCCATGGCTGCCCACAGGCAGCCGCAAGTACACCGCAAAGATCGCAGAGGAGGAGTAGGAGGGTGAGGAGGAGGCTTCGTAACATCTTAAATCGCATGGCGAGTTCCGCAGTTGCCGCACGACACTTGCGCAGCCGCGTCCTGGAGGTTCGGGCTGCCCCGATGTCATCCCCATGGCTTCCTCGCACGCGCCCTTAAGAGGCAGGTGGGAGGGAGGAGAGGGGGTCATTCGCTATTTCAGCGGTGCCCTCCCCCATGGGATCAGTTCCCTCGTTGCCCACTCGCAGTTGCCGCAGATGGCATCCACAGGTGGCGAGTGTGCACCTGATGTCCGCCCGGTGGGTACCCACTGATCACCCCGGAAGTTGCTCAGAATGTCCTGGTTTGTTTCATGAGACCCATACGCGAGCACCTCACGAACATCCGTAGATGGCGAACGTGCACATCGTTGCGGCCCCGTGGAGATCTCGCGTGACTGCCCAGACGCTGCCTCATAGCTACTTGGCTTAAATCATGGCGCCCATGTCGCACATCGGTCAGACTTGGCACGCTACGTACGTCCACACAGGGCCCGGCATGATGAGCTCGTTGCGCGTCTTCGCGCCGAGCTATCTGTCCTCCGCCCCCCCCCCCACCGCCTTGGCATGGCAAGCAGGTCTTCTGCGCGCTCGCCCTGAACCAGATCCTCAACATGGCCTACTTCGAGAAGGACACCTCCAACATGTCCCAGGCTGATCTGGACGACTACCTGAGCGACAGGAGCCCCCCCACGGGATGCCAAGCGAGAGAAGGAGCGCCGGTGGCGGGGCCAGTGGGGACCGCTGGAGGAACAGTGTGTGTGTGTGTTTTTTGTTGCTCTTTCCGCCAGCGCAGTCACTCTGCCTGGTCGCCGACGCAAAAAAGGTGTGTTGTCTTTTGTTTATGTTTGTTTGATTGTTCGCGCTTGAGGACCCTCTTATGCCCCCGGCTCAACAACGTGTGTTTGTTTGTGTGTGGTCCGATTTCGTGGTTTTCTGCACGCGACTGCCCCCATCCAGTCCACGCATCTGCTACCCTAGGTGGAATATCGCCATTCGTTTCAGCGTGACCCGGCTTGGCGCAAGGTGACGGTGTCGTCACCTCGCCGTTGGAGGAGAAGTGTGTGGCCCGATGGCGCGGGCAAGCGGAAGGATAGGCTGCGCGGTCGTGTCTCGCCGAGGACGCTCTGTTTTGCTTGTGTGAAGGGATGAGCAGCGAAGCGCTGGAGCGTGTTTCTTTCTTGCTTGGGGCATAATGGGCATTATAGCCCCCGGCCCCCCCTCCCCCTCCCGCCCCTAGAACGTAACGCCCCTCCCCCCCAATGCGCTCTGGGCACTGCCGCCGTGCGCACGGCGGGGTGGAGGCGTTACATTATACCCCCCCTGGCCCCCCCCTTCTATAATGCCCATTAACGCAGGAAAAAAGAAACGCGCTCCTGTTGACTGCGATCGTTTGGATCCCCCCCTTTCCCAGATCTCCACACGTTGTAAACAAGTCGCGGCGGAAGGTATTTCATCGTGATCCTTTTTTATTCATGGTTTTGCCGATCGGCGCGGGCCCTCGCACCCCCCTCCCCTCCCCCCATGCAGTAGATCTTGGCTGTTTTGGGCGCCTTTTTCGAGCAGGCGGAGTCTCCCCCATAATGGACGCACTGTCGCAACACAGCCGCACTGAGCAGAGGTCTGGAGCCAGACACCCCCCTCCCCCCCTTTTCGCCCAATGTCGAAACGCCGAATCAAAAAACGCTCACACTGTTTTCGCTTGGGGAAAGCGCGACTGGTGGAACTGTCGGCCCCTCACTCGCCTTACCGGGCACTGACGGCCTGAGACCGTCGAGATTAACGATTCGGGGCGACACGCTGGTCCTGTGGAAGGACGGGGTCAAGACCTCTTGGGGGCCCAAGCAGAAGTCATGATGTCGGCGGCTGACTGCGATCGCTTGGATCCCCCCTTTCCCACATCTCCACACGTTGTGAACAGATCGCGGCGGAAGGTTTTTCATTGTTTTCGCTTGGGGTGAAGCGCGACTGGTGGAACTGTCTCAGGAGGAAAAAAACATACAGACACAATGAATCGTCAAATCCCCAGAAAATATGAGAAATCATGGGAAGCGGGTTGGAAGATAAAAACCCAGAAAATGTTGGAAAGTATGCGGGATCTTTTTATTTGTGTGTACTTATTCGTGTGTCCCAGTGCCCCTTGACTGTCGGCCCCTCATTTGGCCTTTCTTACCGGGCACCTGGGCCTGAGACCGTCGAGGAAAACTATTCGGGAGGACACGCCTGTCCTGTGGCTGTGGAAGGGGTCCAGACCTCCGGGGGTCCAAGTAATGTAAAAATCATGCTATCGGCGGCTTAGGTTGTTCGATTCCCTGCCACCTCGACCTCCCCCTCCGACGTAGCATTTTTCGTGGCGTGGGACCTCGACCCCTCTCCCGGGGCCGGCTCTTCATCCTGAGGTATTTTTGGGCCGTCCCGGGTTTGGGATTCGGCCTCCAGAGGCAGAGAACGCATGCAGAGCACGCGGAGTCTCCAGGTCTCTGTTGCTGTCTGGGATTGTGGGTTCAGGGGGATTCGGAGGATGTTTCTTCGTTTGCTGTTCGCCATTCCAGGTCACTCGTTCCTCTCTCTCCCGCATGGCGTGCTCCGCAGAGCGTCCAACATGACGCCCTTTCGCGCGTCTGATCTGCATCGCACCCTCTTTGCTATTCTCGCCGCGCCCCATGGCACGCACAGAGACAGCACTGGTGCTATGTGTTCTCCCTGGAGACGCGTGCGTCCGACCCGGACGTATCGTATACACACCCTGTAGCAGACCGTTTCCCACATAGCGTGGCCAGAGTGCATCCGCCACGACGCGTGTATCATAAGATTTCTCGGTGCGCGCGCCTCCCCTGGGGGGGCGACGCACACATCGTGTTAGCATGTTGGGATGACGCCCAGAGGGCTGATGGGATATTTTTCGGCCCCCCCAAAGAGGCCAACATGGGGCAAAAACCTTAGTAAAATTAGTGATTTTGGCTTCCTCGCCGAGGCCTTTTTGGACGCCCTGACACCTCGCGGGGGGGCCCGAAAATGTCCAGGGGAGGGGTAAGGGGAGGGGTAAACCCCTCCCCGTAGGGGAAGAGGGTTTTTGTTTTGGAAGAGGGCAGAGGAATCTCGTTCGACCACCTGTCGCCCAAAGGGCTGGTGGGATTAGTATGTTGTGGTGACGCCCACTCCGTCCCTCCCCCCACCTCCTCCGCGCGCCCTGCCTTCGCATTTGCCCCCGCCCCCACCCCTGTCTCGCTCCGCCCCTCTCCAGCTTCCCGGGGCTCCGCCCCTGGCCCGCCGACACGGAGCTTCGACTCGAGCCGACATTGTGATCGTTCCTCCTCCTCCTCCTCCTTTATTTGATCGCTTCGCTCATTCCGCCGGCCCGTATTGTGCCATCGCAGGCGTTTGCTTGCGCGTTCGTGGCCTCTTGGAGCCTCGGTGGGGCCGTTTGGGGCCTCTTGGCGCCTCTTTTTAGGCCTCTTGGAGAACTCGGGAGGCCTCCAGGGGGCCTCCTGAGCTCTCGTGACGGTCTCTTGGGGGGCTTTCGGCGGGCTCTTGGCGGTATTTGTTGGTCCTCTTGGGGCCTGGGGCCTGACGTTGTTGGTCCTCTTGGGGCCTCACGGGAGCTTATTGGGGCGTCTTGGGGGTGTCTTGGAGAGTCTCTTGGGGCCTCTTTCGGGGTCCTGGGCGCCTTCTGGGGCGGAGGGCTCGATTTTTCAGTTCTCGGTTCCCTTCTTGAGCCCCTCTTGGGCCCGTCTTGGGGCCTCTTGGTCCGCCTTGGGCAGCACTTGGGCCGTCTGGGGGGCGCTCTTGGGCCGCTCCGGGGCCGTCTTGGGAGCCTCGTGGGCCGTCTTGGAGCAGTCTTGAAGGCCTCTTGGGCCCTCTTGGAGCGTCCGGAAGCGAAAAGGCCAGAACGCAAAAAAACATAGAAAAAACCAATGAAAATCAACGATTTTGGCAACTTGGGGCCCTCTTCGGAGGCCTCTTGGAAGGCCCTTGGAGCGTCTTGGAGGCCTCTTGGGCTGTCTTGGGGCCATCTGGGGCGTCTTCGGGCGATCTTTGGCCGTCTCGGGCCTCTCTTGGACCGTCTAGAAAGCTTCTCGGGGCCCTCTTGGACCGATCTGGAGCACTCTTGGACTCCGAAACAGAACTCCGGCATCTCTGACCCGACCTTGCCGGGGACTTGCCAGGACCTTGCCGGGGTACTTTTCGTCCGGGGACCCCCAGGGGCCGCCCCGCGCGCGCGAACTAGAAATTCTGTTAACCAGGTACCGGAGATCTTAGCACGCCCTGGCCCGTTGGGCCGGCGAATTCATTGTTTTGCCGATCGGCGCGGGCTCCCTTATCCCCCCCCCTCCCCCCCCAACATGGAGTAGATCCTGGCTGTTTTCTGCGCCCGTTGCAGGCTGTTGGAGCCTCCCCCATGGGACGCACGCTTGCAAACAGTCGCACTGAGCAGAGGTCTGAAGCCAGACCCCTCCCTCCCCTCCCTTCCGCCCAGTGTCGAAACGCCGGATAAAGAAAACGCTCACATGAGCCATTGTTTCCGAACGACTCTTCGCCGTCCACTCGGCACCTGGCGACGTGCGACCCAAACGGATTCACAGCGGGGCGAGAGCTGGTCCAGGTGGCTGTCCAGCTCTCGGCCTTGTCTGTGGCCGTGTAGGCTTGGGACCTCTCATGTGTATCCGGCGTATGTCCTCGAGATGCTCGGCATGTGAGTCTGGCCGTGTGTGTTTGTGTGGTGTGTGTGGTGTGTGTTTGTGTGTGGCGTGTGAGTGAGTGTGTGATTAGTGTGTGATTGTGAGTGAGTCTGTGATTGTCCGTGTGCGCGTGTTTGTGTGTGTGTCCCCTCTATGCCCGCCAGCCAATTCGCTAGTTTGTGCCCCTTTCCAGCTTCTCCCTGGAGCGGAGTTCGCCGCCTGACGAAAAAGTGAGTGAGTGTGCGACTGTGTGTGACTGTGAGTGAGTCTGTGATTGTCTGCGCGTGTTTGTGTGTGTGTGTGGCCCAGCCTCCTGGAGCACAAGACGCTGGAAGAGGGACCGCTCTGGGCTCGGGGGCGACTCCGGTTTCCGGGCCGCCCGTGGCAGAGGCTCGCCGTGGCGAGAGAGAGAGAGAGAGAGAGAGGTCACCGCCTCGCTCCTCCGTCCAGGAGTTCCTCTCGGCGCCGCGGCGGCTGCGGATTCCGTCCGCGTGCCCCCCCCTTGTGCATTTTCTGTCGGTGGAGGGCAACGGGCGAGCTCTGGGATGCCGTGTCGATGGGTTCTCGAGGCTGGAATCTGCAAAAGGCGAATCACAGGACGGATCGACCTTCGAGGTGCAGGGGCCCATATGGATTTCGCCCTGAGCCCTCCACCCTCAGAACATGCTCAGCCCCCCTTCGGCCACCCGCCTCTGACAGGGGGCCCCAGACGGAGGCTCGAGGAGGAGAGCGAGGGGGGGGGAGGAGGGGAGAGGAGAGAGGCCAGCTTAGGTGCGCTCGCGCCATATCTCCATCCGCTGGCGTGTGACGTAGCGGACCTGAAGCTCCAAAGAGGACCCCATCGTCACAACCGGAACAAAAACAAGCTGCGCACGCTGGAGGAGGATTTGGCAGATGAGTGGCGAGCAGTCAGGAACAGGTGGGAGGATGCGGGAGGAGGAGGAGGAGGAGGAGGAGGAGGGAGGAGGAGGAGGAGGAGGAGGAGGAGGAGGAGGAGGAGGAGGAGTGAGGAGGAGGAGGGCGAGGCCGAGCGTCGGCAGCAGAAGCGGGAGCGAGGAAGGAGCGGGAAGAGGATCCGGAGGAGCAGAGAAGGGCGGAGGATCCGGGGAAGCGAAAAGGGCCACAGCGATGAAAACGAATTCGGATCCAGAAAAATCTCCTCCTCCTCCTCCTCCTCCTCCTGCCCTCCTCCTCCTCCTCCTCCTCTCCTCCTCCTCCTCCTCCTCCTCCTCCTAAGAGCGCAAGTCCGCACGACGGGAGCAAAGCGCCGATCCGAAAAGCCGGCCCACGCTGCAGCGGGAGCACCATATTGACATACCAGCAGCACTTGTATCTCAAGAAACCATCCACACAAATCACCGCCTGAAATCTCAGTTGTGCAACGAGAGCAGTACGCGGAGAGGGTCGGACATGTTCCAGACAGGGTCAGCGGAGAGAGGAACGTAGCAGTCATATTGTGCAACTGTAGAGAGGAGAGCAGGTGAGCTCGCGCCATATCGGACATCCTGCCGATCCCTCCCGTCCCTACCAGTCCCCGCCATTGCGTAGAGTCCCTCTCTATTCGCGCAGTCAGATGTCAAAGAGGAAATCGAATCCTAAAGGGCACACGATGCGCAACATGGCACAGCATGGCGTCGTTAAGCATTGCATAGCGTACCACTACAGAGCAGGGCATGGTATCGCATAGCGGCACATGGCATAGCATTACATTGACATGCCAGCGCACGGCATGGCACTGCGTAGTCCAAAGTTGCATCTCACAGCATTGGAGAGCAAGGAATGTAATCGCACGATAGCTCCGCATAGCATTGAATTGTTTACCACGGCTTCATGAGCGGTGCAGCTGGGAAACCATGCTGGAGGATTAACAATTTGGCGATGAGGCCGGTGCTGCAGCGGGAGCACCATTCGGAAGGACCGAAACGAGGAAGCAGGCCATCGTTAGAGAGGAATCACGGTTTTGAAGGACCAGGAGCGCAGAAATGAGGCCAGCGCTGCAGCGTGAGCACCTTCTTGACGGACCGCGAAAGCGATCGGATCGGAACAACATCAGAATTATGCTGGGGGCTTCTGTGGAGCTCCTCATGGGACCACAAAGCGTGCGAAGAGTGTGCCGAAATGGACATGGAGACGCATGCGGGCACTGCTACTGGGGGCTTCGGTGGAGCTCCCTAAGGGGCCACGAATCGTGTGAGGGGTGTGCCGACTTGGTCGGGGGGTCCGCATGTAGTAGCCCCCTCCTGGAGGCTGCGGTGGAGCTTCCTATGGGGCCACGAAGCGTGTGAGGGGTGTGCCGAAATTGTCGGGTGGACCGCATATAAACACCCCTCCTGGGGACTACGTGTGAGGAGTGTGACGAAATTGGCCGGGGGGCCGCATGCAATACCACCATCTTGGGGGCTCCAGTTGAGCTCCCCATGAGGTCACGACACGTGTGTGTGTGTATGTGTGTTGTGCGTGTGCCGAAAAAGGCGGGGGGACCGCATGCAATCACCGCTTTTCTGTACGATTTGGTGGTGCTCCTTATTATTGGGCCACGGAACGTGCGAGGGGTTTGCCGAAAAGAGTGGGGGGGCCGCATGCCATACCGCACTTGTGACTATCGCCTTCAGTTGTGCCGCATGCAGTTGTGAGTACCGCACGGCTGTAGCACTGCAATACGGCAGCATCCAGCAATACTGCAATACCCCCCCGCTCGGCAGCACTGTAATACTGCAGCATCCGTGTATCGCACTTTTGCCGCAAGACTGCACTACCCCCCGCATGCAATGGTGAGTACCGCACTTGTGATTATCAGCTTCAGTTGAACTCGTTGTTTGGCCACGACACGTGTGAGGAGATGGGGCGCATGCGGTCCATGCCACTGGGTCCGTTAGTGGATCTCCCTATGGCGCCAAGAAGCGTGTGAGAGTTGCGCCGGCATGGGCGGAGGGCCCGCCTGTACTACCCCACTCCTGGGGGCTTCGGTGGAGCTCGCTATGGGGCCACAAAGCATGTGAGCTTTGTGCCGACATGTGCATGCGGAGGGCAGAGGCACGTATGAGAGGAGGGAGGAGGGAGAGGAGGCGGAGGAGAAGGAGAAGCGGGGCAATGCGTATTCAAAACGAGGACCCAACACCACAGGATGGTTGAGACATACAAATGTTTGACACCGTGCTTGTGGAAAGCAATTATTCCCAGATAGGGTCGAACATTCGTGAGGGCTTCGCCCCATGCCGCCGGACCCCTGTCTCGGATAATGGGAGATGCAAAAGCTAAATGATGAGGTCTGGGCGCCGCCGCGAAGCAGTGTCGGGACCTTTTTGTTTTTCGGCCCTGACCCTACGGATCTGCGTGAGGGGTGCCACAGAATTTCAGACATGTAGCAAATCCCTTGTGTTTTTGAACCCTGACCCTACTGATCTGCGTGAGGGGTGCCGCCGAATTTCAGAAATGTAGGAAATCCCATGTGCTTTTGGACCCTGACCCTGTCGATCCGCGTGAGGGGTGCCACCGAATTTCAGAAATATTGAGAATCCTATGGGTTTTCGGACCCTGACCCCGCCGATCTGCGTGAGGGGTGCCAGCGACTGTCAGAAATGTGGCAAATCTCGTTTGTTTTTGGACCCTGACCCCGCCGATTTGCATGAGGGCTGCCACCGAATTTTAGAAATGTGGCAAATCCCGTTTGTTTTTGAACCCTGACCCCGACGATCCGCGTGAGGGGTGCCGCCGAATTTTAGAAATGTGGCAAATCCCTTGTGTTTTGGACCCTGACCCCGCCGATCTGCGTGAGTGCCAACGACTGTCAGAAATGTGGCAAATCCCGTTTGTTTTTGGACCCTGACCCCGCCGATTTGCGTGAGGGGTGCCACCGAATTTTAGAAATGTGGCAAATCCCATGTGTTCTTGGACCCTGACCCCGCCGATATGCGTGAGGGGGTGCCAATTTTTACCCACCCCAGCAATTCAGACAACACGCTCAGGGCGTGCTAAACCTGCCCGTTTGGGCCTCCCCCCCTTCGCGCGGTCCATCAACAAGGAACAGTAAGCAGCAAGAAGCAGAACTGTAACAGTGCAAACTGGAAGCTGCAACTGGTACAGAAAAATTCGAACCTCCGGCCTACAGCCTGGTGGCCCCACAAGGGCCGGCGGATCTTCGGGACGGAGTCAGGGGCGAGAGGAGAGTATTATTCACATGGCTCATTGTAGAGAGGCGAGAGGAGGAGGAAGAGGAGGAGGAGGAGGAGGAGGAGGAGCAGGAGAAGAAGGAGGAGGAGGAGGGAGGCTGCGTTCGACGAAATCTATAGCCGACAGGAGCCAGGAACCGGGAGGAGAAGGCGGAGCCTCGTTCCCTTTTCAAGGTTGATGGTCTGGTTTCCTCCTCTCCCCCCTCCCGTTCGTTTCGCCCGCCTGTCCGCTGTCCCTTTACCGCTCTGGCATGTCCCACCCGCTGGCGACTCCCGGAACGAACTCTCCGGGCGTCGCCTGGCTCTTTGTTCGATCACCCCCCCCATGGCCGACCAGCCCTGGGGGCGCATGGCAACGTCAGGAGGCGTTGCTGCCGTCACTGCCTCGGTGCCGCCAGAGGAGGAGGAGGAGGAGGAGGAGGAGGAGGAGGAGGAGGAGGAGGAGGAGGAGGAGGAGGAGGACCAACCGCCTCGCCCCTTCCCTCTCGCCCCGGCCAGCCTTAAGTCGGGCCTCTCATCTACAGGAGGGATATCCAAAATTAGCCAAACAAATATGGGGACATTTTTTTTTTTGTATGTTTGGCTATTTGGGATATTAGTTTCGCATTTGTTTTTTTCGCCCAGAATCCGCCTGTAGGGGGACATGCCCGACCGAAGGCCAGCCCTCCCAGCCGCTGCCGTCCGAGGAAACAAGTCTTCGTGTACTTCGGCACCTTCAGCCGGTCCTCCGGCACGGGCGCGCGGGCGCGCCCGCGCTCGAAGGAGGATAACAGGTATAAACATTTCGAGTCGGGCCGCCGAAGAAGGAGCCCCTTTCGCTGGGAAAGGGGGCTCAGCGTTCCTTTTGATGGTTTTGCAGTCTGTCTGCGGTTTTCCCTACAGTGGAAGCCCATGCCCAGAAACCCTGCTTGCCTCCAGGGTGCCCCGGGTTCACTGGTGTTCGATGGTTTTGCAATGGAAAGCGTGACGCTCCCACACCGAAAATCAATGGACGCCCTAGGTATCAGGGCTGGGTGGGCTTCTTGTGGAAGGTTCCTTGTGGTCGAGCTCCTGCCGCAGGTTTTCGATATGGCAAATCGACTCCCAACTTATGGAGACGAGGGGCCTCGTTCCTTATCTGGGGCTCCATCTGGCAGCGTCTCGACTGCAACGCCCGAGCCCCGAGCGGATGTTCCCTCCTCGCCGCCGGGCCCCCGTGGCGGCGCGGCGCCGCCCCCTTGCGCGCCTCCGCGCGCAAGGGGCTCGGGGGGGCCCTCGGCGCCGCTCCGAGAGATCAGCGCGGGGCTCCAGATCGCAGGCGCCGTTTCTCCCCCCCCAGTCCCATCTTGTCATCTTGCCATCGTCCTCGCCATCGCCATCTCCACCGAGCGCGTTCCGCTGCTCGCAACGTGCGAGTGCGCCCCCTTGGCTGCGCGCCGCATCGCGCAGCTGCCTGATGTGCCCGACTGAGCCGGCACCTTGCTGGGGCACCGGCGGCCGCGCCGTTTCGCCTTCTGTCCGCGCGTCAAAAAACGTGTTCGCACTCGTCCGAGAAGAAGCACATATCTGCAGCTTAGCTGCTCTGATATGCACGTTTTGATTCGTAACACGTGCCGTGTTCAAAACGTCAGTGCTCAAAACGTCAGTGTTCAAAACGTGCGTGTTGAGTCTCCGTGTTGAGCTCCGTATCAATGCGCTACGTGTTGCGTGTTGCGTATCGGGGCAGCTCAGATCTGCAGGGGGCCCGCCGCGCGGCGGCCGCGGCGGGCCCCGGCATCGACCCACCTCCCGCGCCCGCGGCGCGGGCAGCGGGGGCCAAGGGCTCGGCAATTGGGAGTCAGCGCAGGTAGCCGAGCGTCTCCACTGCTCGCACAGCGGCTGCTCGCAGTCGCCTGAAAACCAGATGTCTGCCTCGACGGAGTGTTTCGTGGATCCCCGATTCGCCGAGCGCGTTCCACTACTCGCAAAGTGCCTATTCGCAAACGTCCGAAATGTGTCAGGTTTCCCTCTATGTAATATATCGTAAATCCCCGTGGCGGATCCATGATTTGCGAGTAGTGGAACGCGCCTCTCCACCCATGGCGGAGCCGGATCATTGCGAGCAGTTGCTTTTCGAATCGTGGAGCGCGCTTGTCTCAATCCCCGAGCTCCGCCCGAAAAGATGGAACGCTCGGAAAAAGGAGGCGGGCAATTCTGGGGTACGCGGATACGCCCCGAGGGGGCTATTGTGACGTACCTTCCATCGAGGATGGAGGCCCCCCCATCGTATCTCCCAGACTTGGGCCCCGAATTTCTGGTCCACCCGACAACCCCACGAAGCCTAGGACAGGTGTCGACGTATACCCTGTTGCCAGAAGTGTATGTTTTAGCATTGCCTTTTCTACGACCAACCCTCACGACGGTTCGACATGAAAGAGCACATTCATATGTACACACCTGCGCGGGACATCTCCTGCCAGCCCGGCTGGCTGGCCGAGGACTTGGCCCTGTGTTGAAGCCTCCTGTGAAAGATCCCGATTGCACGGCTTTTCGCGGTATCGTTTGGCAGCCTGTTCAACACGCGTATCACGACAATGATGGAGCGCCGTAGAGAGGCCGGGTGACCTGGTTCAATCGGAGCAAACAGCGCCCTGCCGTGAAATCTCCGAGTGCCTTCTTATTCTTCTATTCTGTGTTCGTGGGTCGTGGGGAGGGGCAAGGCGGGCATCGGCACGCGAAGTGCAGAGAGACCAAGGCAAGAGAGGTGGACGGGGGGCCAGGGGGAGAGGAGGAGCGGGAGGAGGGAGGAGAGAGGAGGGAGGAGGAGGAGGAGGGGAGGAGGAGGAGGAGGAGAGGGAGGAGGAGGAGGAGGAGGAGGAGGAGGAGAGGAGGAGGGAGGAGGACGAGGAGGAGGAGGAGGAGGAGGAAGAGGGAGGAGGAGGAGGAGGGAGCGCATGCGGGGATGAGGAGTGAGGAGGGAGGAGGGAGGAGGAAGAGGAGAAGCAGGAGGAGGATAAGGGAGAGGACGAGGAGGAGGAGGAGGAGAAGGGGTGGGGACCAGGAGCTTAAGGAGGAGAGGAGGAGCGATGTTGATGATTATGATAATTATGATGCTGATGCTGATGCTGATGCTGACGCCGATGATGATGCTGCTGCTGATGATGATGATGATGCTGATGAGGATGAGGCTGCTGCTGCTGCTGATAATGATGATGATGATGCTGATGACGATGATGCTGATGATGATGGTGATGATGCTGATGATGATGATTATGCTGCTGATGATGATGATGATGCCGATGCCGATTCTGATGCTGATGCTGCTGATGATGATGATGCTGCTGCTGATGATGATGCTGATGATGATGATGCTGATGACGGTGATGATGATGATGATGATGCTGATGATGATGATGATGATGATGATGATGATGATGATGATGATGATGATGATGATGATGATGATGATGATGATGATGATGATGATGATGATGATGCGGTAGAGGAGGGGAAGGAGGAGGAGGAGGAGGAGAAGGAAGAGAAGGAGGCGGAGGAGGAGGAGGAGGAGGAGGAAGAGGAGGAGGAGGAGAATCAGCAGGAGCAGGAACAGGAGTTGAGCAGGAGCAGGATGATGAGGAGTGAGGAGGGGAGTGGAGGAGCCGCGGGGAGGATCGGCAGGAGCGGGGGAGGAGGGGTGCCGGCCATGGCCGGTGGGCCCCACGAGGTGATCAAAGCTTGCCGGCCGCCTGCGGCCGTGGGGGCTGCTCACTTTTAAGCCCCGGGGGTCTTTACGATCGTTGGTTTGCCCTCCGGGAAGGGCGTGGCCACCATGGACGCAGGGCTGGCTGCACGGGAGGGGCGCAGGGGTCCGGAAGAAGCGTCAAAAGGAGGAGGAGGAGGAGGAGCAGGGGGAGTGAGCCAAGGGGCTCAGGGGAGGGGCGGGAGGGATGGAGACAGCGAAAGAGGAGGAGGAAGAGGAGGAGGAAGAGGAGGAGGAGGAGGAGGAGGATGACACCGACGACAACGGCGACAGCGGCGAGGGTGGGGACGAGGACAGAGACCCTCTTCCTCGCCCTCGCTCGCGCCGTCGTCGTCGTCGCCGTGCCCCCCCTCCCCCATCTCGCCCCATCCGCTTGTCCTTTCTCCCCTCCCCTTCCTCTACTCTTCCTTCGTCCTCCCCCCCTCCACCTCCGTAGCCATTTCGGCTCAGGCCGTTCTGGCCAGGGTCTTCTTGAGACCGCTGGCGCGATGCTTCAGAACGGCGTGCGTCATTGGGCCGCACACACCAGCGACAACGACTACCTACGTGCACGGCGGGATCAGGAACCCGTCGCTGCGTTTTTGTCTGTTCGCCCCTTCTCGTTACCGCTGCTCCTCGCAGTTGTCTCCTAGGCCCTGCGCTGGCACAGCCGAGCAGCAGCAGGCATGGCTAATACATTAGAGCGGCGTGACTGGTGCTATACGGATTGCAAGCCTCCAAGGCCGGGCAAACAGCTAATCAAGTGAGGCAGCAACCTCAAATTTTCTAAGTTCCGCTTGCGCAACAATCATCTTCAGGGGTACAGGTGGGGCCGCATCTGCTTCCGAGGGGCTTGGCAACGTTGGCAGGTGTGACGGGGACCTCGACGGATGCCCTTGGCGCGAAGGGGGGGCGTCTTCTCATTACGCTGAGATCATGGAGGAGCTTTGTGGCGAGTTGGCTCAGTTTCGGAAGTCGTCTGGCGCTTCAGGGGGTGCTGGCGGGGAACTGGGAGCAGCAACCATGGACGGGGATTCTGGCGACGGCGGTGGCGATCCGACGAACGACGCGTCAGAGCAGAAGAAACGACAGGAGGAAATCAAGTTTTTGGATGCGGCGTTGGTCGCTATCAAATTGACCGCGAGTGCCTAAGCATATGGTCGACGCGAGGTCATCAGCAAGGGTATATCTTGGGTTGCGTTTTGAAGAGCATGTTGCCGAACTTGTGCATGCTTAGGCTCGCGACTTTGCGAGCAAGGTGCGGCAGCAACCCATCAATATGGACACGCTGCAGGATAAGCTGTCCGTGGCCGTGTGGGACTTCAGCCTCTTTCGTTGAGCGTGTGATGAGGTCCGTGCCCAACAGCAGGAATCCAACATGTGTTTGGTCGAGATGGAATCACAGCTTGGTCCGTTGAAGCTGGAAGTCCCTCAGGAACAAGATCCGGGGGGGCTGATGGGGAGGTGCCTACCATACAGTTCTTTGGGCTTTATGCTGAGAAGCTTGGCGAGTGAGTCGGCGTCGAAGGGTACGAGGGTGGCCCATGGATGCTCAAGCACTGTTATCGCTGATTTTCAGCGGCGCTTCTCTTGAATTGCATGTCTCTAAGACGTTTGCTGGAAATGCTGGTCGGATCCCGTCGCCACCTGGCGAAGGTGGTGGCTCGCAGGCTTTTGCCGGCAATCTCACCGAGAGGGTGTGCCCGTTCATTTGGAGGAGTGAAAGCCAGCCGGGTAGGACATCCAGAAGGCACGAGAAGCTGTGGGAGCGTTTGGGCATGCCGCTGGCACGGGCGTTGGGGTGCTTGGGAAGGCGACGTTGCTCTGGAAAGGTGGGTCCCATCCCAAGCGCGCTGCGCGTGTCCCGCAATGGCGCTTTCTTTGTTTTTAGTCGGAAGCAGATTTTCCCCAACAAGAAATATGAACAAGTGTGGATGATGGCCAACCCCAGAGGTTACATTGCAACGGCCAGCGTCACGTCGCACGTTTCTGCCCAGTCCTGTTTTGAAGTGTTTTGCCCGAGGGTCGCAGAAGTGGGGTCGCAGGAGCACTGCAGGCGCGGCGTGGAGCTCGGCGCTTTGCAACGCCATGTTCGCGATCACGGATCTGATGGCGCGTGGGCTCGGTGGGCTCGGAGATTCGGCTGGGTGCGTCGGGTGGCGTCGCGAGCCTGATCACCTCTCCCCCGTTTCATCCATCGTCGCGCTTGGTGCCGGGGCGCATTTCAGCGGGGCGCGTCCACTGAGCCGTGAGCGGGGGCATTGTCGTTCTCGGCGTATACCTCCACGGCTCCGTCAGCATGACTGAGGCAAGCGGGCAGATACTGCGGTGGTTGGCGGGTTACACTGCGACGCTCAGGGTCGCCCTGCACGATTGGATTATTGCGGGCGTTTTCAACATGGCCAGGGGGCATCTCGACGAGACGCGGTTGCATGAGCTGGAGGGTTCGTCAGCGGTTCCAGAGGCCACGGAGCGCAGGCCCGTCGAGGTTCCGCAGAATTCGGCGATTGATTAGCGCCTGGTGTCTACGAATCATGCGGCGCGCCTCCTTTAGTTCCAGGTCCAAGATGGCGGCGCCGCCGCGCTGCACGCCCTTGTCTGAATGGACTTGCTGGCGGGGGACACAGGCGTGAAGGCGCGGGCGATCGATCAACCTACTCTAGCGCCTGCTGCGCCTAGGCCTGGCTTTGCCAAGTTTGTGGCTGGCTGGGGCCTGTGATTCGGATGTTGCCAGCTGCGCAATCTGCTGGTCAGCTACCCTGTCTGTGAGATGAGGTCCTGCAGGAGGTAGACGCCGCGCTGTGCGATCTTTGCGATTGATGGGGCACCGGAGTCTAGGCCTCCTAGATGGTCTGGTACATGGTTTCGGAGGCTCGCGCCGAATCGCCGATGCATCGCCGATGCGGCTCGACGCGGGGCCCGCAATGCTTCGCGTCGACGTCGACGATGGATCGCTCGCCGACGCATCGCCGATGCATCGGCCATTCGGCCCGATCGCCGATCCTCCGACCCCCATCTATTCCGACCCCAACTAGGAGGCCCCATACAGAGGGCGGCTGCTATTCCTCCAAGTGGGCAGGTCGCGGCCATGCTCTTGCAGATCGGATGGGGGCCTCCCGCTAGAAGAGCTCGCGTTGGCAAGCAGGCTTCGGCTGTCCGGGCGGCAGCCAGGCGGGCTTAGCATCTCATGCCGGTGTCATCGTGCCTCCGGAGGTGCGCGTTGGAGTTGCTCTTCGCTGGCGTGTTCGTTGGGCTGGAAAACGGGCGGCGTCGCAAAAATGCGGCCATCCTGGTTGAGGCTGCTCAATGCTGCAGGAGGATGCGCGAGTATGAGGGGTTTCGGCGGCTGGATCAACGGGCGCGAGAATTATCCAAGATGGGGCTCGGCATGTTCGCGCTACCAGATGGCGAAGAGATGGCCGGCGATGTCGTTCAGTTCGCGAGCGAACGTTCCGGTGAAACTCTTGAGGCCAAGCAGGCCGCGCAGGGGGCGCGGGGGGAATTGGCGCGGCAGTCGTTCGGTAGCCGCGCGGGCGTCGCGCGCAGAGGCGACAGCTGTTATGGGCGCGCAGGGCGGGATTGGCTCACGGGGGGATCGCGGCTCGTTGGCGGCGCCGCAGAAATTGCGCCATCGCAAGATGGACGTGCGGCGTCGGATTCGGTGGCATCACGTTGCGGAGCGGCTGCGGAAGCCGATCGCCTTCGAGAGGTGGCCCATTTTTCCGACATCAACATTGTCGCCACGAAGGGCGCGGCTGGTTCCTTTTCAGCGATGGCGGTGCTATCGCCTGGTAAGATTGCCGCTCGGACGTCCGTTCCTGCATCGGACGCAGGGCCATCTACTCTGGCCAAGGTGTCCGCTGGGGGAGTGGCTGCAGCAGAGGCCGCGGAACGAGGTGACACGTCTCCCGAAAGTTTCACGCGGCAGCCAGCTCATCGCGCACATGAGTCGCACGTTGCGGCGGTGGTCTCGGGTGCGCGTTCCGATTGCCAATGGTTGGCTGGCTCCAGACTCCTCGGAGGATTGTCGCGAACTCCGAGGTGCGGGGTCGCGATCAGATTCAGCGCGCGCCCTCAACTTGGCAGCGGAGGTATCGTCGGCCATGGGCGGGCACTCAGCGGGGCACCGCCGGGCGCGTGGAAATGCTCTGGGCCCGTCCCAAAGGGGGCCCATCCCAAGGAGGGCGGTTTTCCCAGAGGCCCGCGAAGTGAGTTATGTCCTCCGAATACTGTGGACGCTGGCTCAGTGCTACTTGCACCCGCGCGGGCGGGGGGCGTTCGGCTGCGTCAGTTAGGCCGCCCGTGCGTTTCAAGGCAGACTGGTCGGCCTCTCGCGCGCTCGCGGGGTCGCGTCGGCGCCGCCGATGAGGCTGCCGACAAAATGCGTCACGCCTGGCGCAGTTCCCCGGGCGTTAATCGATGTCATATCGGCGCGCTGGAACGGCGCAGGGGTGAACGGCGCGAGCGCGCCGCGGCAGGCGGTAGCGGAGTTCAAGTCAGGGCCCCCCCAGGTGGGTCCGGCGCAGCCCGAGCGCGAAATGCGCGCGGCGTCGTCTTCTTGAGCGGCGACGGAAGCGAAGCGTCACCCTGGAGCTGGTGGACCCGAATCGCAATGTTGGATCAGGAACTCAGCGCGTGATCTTCGCGACAGTGAGGTTACGCGAACTCTTATTTCGCCCGGATCGAAAGCCCTGCCCGCCAGTGGATGCATGCCCCAAGCTTTCAAGCGCACGCTTGGCCACAAGGCGGTCTGCATTTAGAAGGCGGGGCGTCTTTTTTTCAGCGGCGCGCGGCGCTGGGGTATCAGGCTGGAGCGAGGGGGGCGTCGCCAAGTTGAGCTTTGGCCGACGTGCTGGTTGGGTCGCGCGCTGGGCCGTCGTCTCTCACATTGTACTTGGTGACGCAGATCAACGCGCAGTGGTTCCCTATCTACATGGCCACCTGCTGCATCTTGGCGCGTCGCGCGGGGTGAATCTGGGCTTCCAGAACGAATCGCGCTCGACTACATCCCGCGCGATTTGTCATAAACAACGCCGTGGGTGCGCGATCAGCATTTGAAGAAGCTCAGGGCCCTATCATCGCGGTTACTCTTAGCTTGTGTCGCATTGGCTGGGCAATGCTGTCTTCGGCAGTCGTTGTCGCCGATCTGGAGCAGCACGTGTCATTGCTTACGGCGCCGCCTAAGGATGTCAGGACGCAGCTCTGTCTTGGGACTCCGGGTGTGGGGATCATGGAGCGGCTCGGTCGCCGCGCGGGTGGCGCGGCTCAGTTATGGATGCGGTCGCTGCGGACGTGCGTTGTGGGCCCAGAGGCGTCTGTCAAGAGCGCTAGTGCTGCCTCGCTAATGGCGAGCTGGGCCGTGGCTCGTGATGCGCAATCGTTGAAGCATTCGATTGGTTTGGCTACTGCGCCGATCTGCCTTGGATGCGGGTTTCAGAAGGACGCCCCTGGACATTGCTTCTTTGGCCGCAAACCGGGGTCGCGGTTGGTCCGCAAGTCGGACGTCCCCGAGGGGCTGTTACCTGAGGGCCTCGAGGAGACGAAGGATCGACCTGCGCGACCAGGGTCTCGAAGTCATTGGCGAACAATTCTGGGGTAATTTCGGAACCGGTGCCTGGTTGCCGCGCATGTTTTTCGTCGTGGGCTCTTTCAAGGCTAGCGACTTCCTATCAGGTGTGGGGCGATTGGAGCTCCGACCAGATCTGCTGGGACAACATCAACTTTTCTGAGGGGTCGGGTTTCGCGTCAGCGGTGCCTGAGCTCACGAGGCTCGCGGCGCCTTTGGCGTTCGAGCTGTCGCTGAGTTTCAAGTTCGCGCGCGCGCGGACCCGCCGGCGCCGTGCGATGAGGGTGGTTCTTGGTCAGAAAAGCTTGATGCAGCGGGGGTCGGTCTTTGCGATTCGGAGGCAGATCGTGGCGGCTCCGGGTGCCCGACGGTCGAATTTCTTTTTGGGCGTCAGCTCGCAAGTCTTTTTAGGGGCGCGCGGTGTTGGGCGCGCCGCAGATCTTCGACGCGGGCAATGCGTGCGCCGGGCACTGCGCGAGGGAAGGAGTGTTAGAGCACAAGCTGCCCCGCGCGTATGGGGGGGCGTCCAAGATGGAGCATAAACAGCGCTGCAACGTTGCAAAGTATTCGGCGTGAGCGACTCGACGAATGCTCCCAGTTTGCGGATTGGGGCTAGGTTGAGATTTTGTGCCCGCGGTCCGCTGCGAGCCCGCGCCGGCGTCCACAGTGGCGCGGCATGCCGCGGCGCGGCTCTCCGTCGGGGGCATTTACGCGTCGGCGGTTTTGTCGTTCTACGCAGGCCGAGGCTGGCCCGATCCTGGCTCTGTTCCTTCGGCCGGCGCGCTCGCCAGCGGTCGTCGACGGTTGCAGAGCAGCGGCGCGCGTCAAGACGTTCGGCGCGCCATCGCTGCGGCCCTTCGAGGCGGCGGCGCCCGCGGAGGCAGCGGGCCGCTTCGAGGGGGGGGGCGCGCATTTCTGGCCAGCGGCGGAGGGCTTCGTCGCAGAATGCTGGGACCTCGACGAGGTGGTGCTGCGTGATGGCCATCGGCTTCGGCGCGCTGCAGCTATTATCTTTTTCGCGAGCGTCGCCCGCCCTGGTCGCGCGCGGGGCGCCCCAAGGCGCTCGACGAGAGTTGCCGCGGACCGCCCAATGGGGGCGGCAAGGCAGCGTCGCATTCGACGATCGCCCGGGGGCGCCTGCGCAGGCTGATGGCGTCTCGGCATCCCGAGGGAAACGGCCCGCTCCAACTTCCTCAGCGGGCCTGCTCGGGAGCGTGTTCGACTTTCGCGGCTTCGGCAACTTCGCGTTCTGGGGGCTGCTGTTGCGCGGCCTTTCCCTTCGGCCGCTGGGCCGCGCCGCCGAGGGGTTCACGTGGCCGGCGCTGTGGGCGAACCCATGTCGCTGCGCTGGTCGCCGCCCGCTGGCTGGTGGATGGGAGGGTTCAGCGAGCTGTTGCCGATGCTAGTTCCAGCTGCTCTTCGCCCTGGGGCTTCGGTGTCGTTTTGTTCATTGAGAGGGTGCCCTGTCCTGCAGTGGCGCGTCGTGGCGCGGCCATGCTGTGCGTTTTTTTGTTCGGGCACCCTGTTCGCCTGGTCCAGCAGTAGCTGAGCTGGGCTGCTGCTAGTCCTGGGGGGCCCCCCGCGAGTGCTCGACAGCCCTTTGCTTGCGAAGGGAGCCTGCAGCGCCAGCGTAGAGAACGCTTGGCGGCGCGCGTGGCCAGGCAGCGGGTAGGGACAGCAGCCTGGCGGCACGCATGGCATTTGGGGTCCGACACGGCTGCAGGCCGCATGTTCGTCATCCGCGCGTGCTGTTTCCATGTCGCGAGGCGAGGGGTCTCGAGTCTCCTGCGAGCTGCTGTCGATGTTTGTTCCAGCTGCGTTGCGCCCTGGACTTGGGCGTCGCGCCGTCCATCGAGGGAGCCCTGCCCTTGGGCGACGTGTCGTGCCACGACGGCCTGCTGCGCATCCTTTTAGGAAGCTTGTGCATCTGGCCTGGCGGTCGCTGGGGCCCCGCAAGTCTTCGGCCTTTCCTTATATTTTCGACTGCGCGGCCGACCTCGACGATGGCCTTCTCCTCGTCGAGTTCGGCGTCTGCGTTCGGGGCCCAGCCGCTGCTTGGCCCGCTCTTCCAGTTCAGGCTGGCAGGGGGTCGTGGGAAGGCCGCGCGAATCAACATGTTCTACGGCCTCCCGAGGTCCGTGAGGAGGCTGTGCGGGCGGGCCTGCTCGCCTTCGGCCTCTTTTCCTTCCCCGACGACCTCCGCTGAAGTCTGAGGCGGGTCCCCGCCCTAGCTCGTGCGCGATGTTTCACCCCGAGACACGCACCCTCCGTTGCCAACTCACCACCGCCACCTCCTCCTTTTCTCCCCCCTCCTGTCGCAACTGCACTGCCGATTTGTTGTGTTTAGGCCACGGTTCACAAGATGGCAGGCCTGCTCGAGCGGCATTGCTGTGGCAGGCCGGCTCGAGCTTGCCTGTGGCAGGCCGTCTTGAGCGGCATTGCTGGCCTGCTTCGCGACACTTTGACCCGCGAAGTGACTGTACCACCTGCTGTGGCTTGCGTGGGAAAAAAACATATCGCATCCCTCAGGCGCGGTTGATAGGCTTGTTTTCCACCACCACGATAAGTTGAATGGGGAGGGGTCCTCCTCCTCCTCCTCGTCTTCGTCGTCCTCCTCCTCCTGCACCACCTCCCCCTCCTCCGCCTCTTCGTCGTCGTCCTCCTCCCCTCCAAGTTATGGTGGTGGTGGTGGAAAGCAGGCCCATCAGCGGTAGCTTCGCGCCGCGTCGTCGCGGCGGCCGGCGGCGACCCCAGCGCGGGCGCCCGAGGTTGAACGCCGCCAGCGGCCCGGAGCATCGGCCGGCCTCCGGCGACCGCCGCCGTCGGCGAGCCGCGGCTGATCCTGGTCTCCCGCAGCAAGCGCGGTGCCCAGGATCTCCGCGCGCAGCCAAGCAGTGGCGAGGCGTCTTGGCTCGCCCATAGGCCCACCACGGAATGTTCTAAGAACCTCTTGTGGTCAGCGCGAAGTGTTCTTAGAATAGTCTTTATGGCCGAGGTGTTGTTTTCCTATGACGCCTGGTGTACGTTCTAAGATCATTGTTTCGATGATGAGAACACTGCTGGGCTCTAAGAGAATTGCGTGGTAGGCCTCGAGGAATGCTGGGACGGTCGGTCCCTGCTCAACGCATGCCGCCTCAAAGCGCGGGCCTGTCGTGGGGAGCCGCGCGCGCGTCCACGGCACGGCCGCTGTCGTGGCCGACGTCGGATGCCCTGCCGGGCGGGAGCGGGAGATGCTGGGCTTTGTCCGCGGTGTGGTCGGTTCGGCCGCGTCGCAGTCGGCTGCGTTCGGTCGGCTCGGCCTGCTCGGGTTGCCGTGCCGCTGCGCCCTCACTGGCTGCCTGCAGCCTGTCGGTTGCTGTCGGTTTCGGTCTTGTCTGTCGGTTTGGTGCCGCACGATGTGGCCCCCGACGCGCCCCGTTTTCTCTTCATCCGTTCCCCCCTTTTCTGCCTCATCCCTCCGTCCTCCGTTCATCCCGTGCCTGTGCGTCGCTACTGTACCGTGAAGAGCCATCCCGAACCCAAATCGAAAGGCCGCAAAAACCTTACGTGTCCTCCTCCTTGTCCCCCCTCCCGCAGGCGTCTCCGCTGGTCTCCAGAGGCCCCCGCGGGTGGTATTTGTTGAAGGTTTCCGGAGGTCTGTAGAGACAGGGTAAACTGGAACAACATCTCCTTCTGTAGGATCGCCCTTGATCGTCGATCATCTTCGATGATCATCCTTCCTCGACCACCCTCGATCTTCATTACTCGTCGACCCTCCTCCAGCCTCTATTATCCGTCATCCTCGATCACCCTCCTGTTATCGTAGGTAGACTGTGGGTCGCACGCGCCCTCCGCGCAACTCCCTCCCCCTCCTTTTCCCCCTCGGTCGCTTCTGCAGGCGCTTGAGGACGTCTCCTTCTGAACACTCCGGATGCAAAACAAAGTCCTCGAAATTTGGATCGGCTTCCATCCTCGATCCCCTCCTTTCCTCTCTCCTCCACCTCCTCCTTTCTCCTTCGTCCTCGTCCTCCTCCCCCGCTCCCTCCTGCGATAGCGGGCCGACTGGCTGTATGTTTTTCCCCCCCTCCCCGCCGCCCTCGCGGCAGGTCATTGCTCAGCTGCTTCGAGATGACCGTGGGCAACTGGGTGCCCATCGCCAGGCGCTCGTCGCCGTCGCCGTCGCCGTCGTCGTCGTCGTGGCAGAGGGAAGAAAAGGTCGGAGGGTGAGGATGGGCCAGATGGAGCGAGGGGGAGGATGAGCCGCCAGATGTGGCGAGGGGCCACCGCTGGATTCGCGTCCAAATCTTGGTCAGAACGCACCCTGGGAGGAGGGGGCTTGGGGTGGTTATGTAATGTTTGCTTTGGGGATCGTGGCGGCGCTGGGGGGAGGTAGTAACGCAGAGATTGGGAGGTGGAGGGGGGGGGTATCTACGGTTTCTTGCGTAGAGAAGGCAGAGAGAAAGAGAACGAAGATGAGAAGTGGAGGAGGAGGAGGGGGCATGTGGGCGGGGGGTGTTTTCGTTCGCGTCCCCGGGGCTGTTACAATGACATGTGCTTCCACAGTGCGCATATTTGATCCATGTGGCTATTATTCCTCTGAGTGCCCATGCAGATACGTTTGTCTTTGTATGAGCTTACATGCGAATTGAACTTGATGTTAAGTGTACTTCCGATGGGCTCCTAAAGCTGTTCCTGTGGATTCCTACTCGATCGTAATTCCTTCATCGGGGTAGCTGCGGACAGTCTCCTGGCTCAGCTCCAAATTCACACGTGGCATTCTCCGTCCTCGTCTTTCCAGGGAGACCCGTATAACAGAGCATTTGCATTTGAGACGATTCTTGGGGATACCAATGTGTTACGTTTGCCTTCCATGGGTCTTCTTGTGGATCCCAGTGTGTATGACTTCGGCTTCAGTTAACATTCCCATGACTACTTCCATTGATGCGCTTGCACGTTTCGGACGATGTTCCTATGGTATCTCAGGTTGGCTCGTACGGATTTGCGAAGCTGCACTGCGCGTCCCAACGAGTCCCCATATGCATTACGATGCGTATTCCTTTTCAGAGTTCAATGGGTATCCCCACCCATTCGTACGTTCGTCGTAAAGGACTGGTGTCACACCTACTTAGAAAAAAACCCAAACGTCCATTTGCGATCATGGGGGCGTGTGGGCCTGGCACGCCCGATAGGGTTTCCATTGGTCCATCGGGTCAACATGCTGATACCCTGAATGCAACCAACCCACCACAGTGTCAAGCTGAGACCGACAAGCAGTCTAGGTATTAGATATACATCGGGCATACAGGGTTTCCGAATATCGATTTGCGCTGAGGTCGCGGGCGAGTCACGAGTGTGGACGACAGCAAGGCGTAACCATGAACACTGTCGATTCTGATCCACCGTCCGCCCGAGGCGTTTAGGGAGCATGGCAACCACTCGGACCATCCTCCGAATGGGTTCGCATGCTTTGATTGTAGCTTTGACAGCTGGATGGGCTTCAGCGCCGACGGTAGGATTGTAACTTGGCGCTGGCTGAACCCTGGCGAAGCCGGAATTGGTCTCTGAGGCTGGGGCCTGATGGATTCCGCTTCACGCCGGGTGGATTCTTTTTCCGCCGGATGGGCTCCATTTTCGAGGGTCCATTCCTCGTCGGACGACTCGACTGCGGTCTTGCTGACGTGCGAAGGCCTCCCGCGCCGGACTCTCGATTCGGCGTCGAAATTCGAGCCCTACCCTCGCCAGGCAACGGGTCGGGCAGCTCGATGGGCGGTGGGGGTAGGGTTCGGGATTCGTGGAACACGTGGCGCAATCCGAACCCTACCGCGCCTCCCATCGGTTCGGGAGAACCGGTGGTTGGCGGGGATAGGCAAGGTGAGTGGGAGTGAGCCGACCTCCTAGCGGCAAGGCAATGTCCGACAGGGAGCGCTTACATAGGGCTCGTCAGACGGCCCCAGGCCAGGTCCGAACTCATGGCAAACACATTTGCAAGTTATAGTTGAACTTGTGCAGCGTCACGGGTAACTATTGGAGCTGTTCACTTTCGCAGAAGTGGTTGGTGGGGGTAGGGTTCGGATGTCGCCACCTATCGATGGAGTTCATTCGGTCGTGTCCAGCGCCGACCGAGGAGATCCGCGCGGGCCTCCAGACGGTATGGTTACCTTGGGCAGTGCTTCGGAGGATGCTCAGTCTGCCTTCATCGCCATTGGCGCCCTCTCTGGGAGAGTGATGATGAACGATAGGAGAGATGAGAAGAGAGAGGATGGGGGATGGAGAAAGTGGAGGAGGAGGAGGCCGTTATCATGCCATCATCCTCGTCAGCATGATGATGGGCCTCCTCCTCGTCACCAGAAGGAGGAGGACGCCCACCCCCCCCGGCCGAAGCGCAGGCTCCTCGTGGAGAAGGTCAGCGAGTGGTTCTCCCCGGGAAAGCGCGAGCGCCCCCGCCGCCATGCCATGCACGGGCAGTGCAGCCCGCGCTTACTCCTCGCCTCGTCGCCTGCCGTTGCCGTTGCCGTCGCCGCCGAGCCGTCGGCATCGTCGCCGTCGCCGCCGCCGTCGCCGTCGCCGCCGAGCCGTCGGCGTCGCCGCAGCCGTCGCCGTCGCCGTCGTCGTCGTCGTCGACGTCGTCGACTTCGCAGTTGTCGCTGTCATCACGTATCGTTCTCATCGTCAAGCCATCGTGGGCTCGGCACGTCCCCGGGGGGGCTCGTGACCGCCCGCGGAAGCGCCAACTCGTCCCTCTGCCCGCGGATCGGCGCCTGCAGCGTGCACAGGGCTCGGCCTGGGCGAGAGCCGGACGCACTTCTCCCAAGCGCGCGGCCAGGTGCAGGGCGTGCAGGCCAAGCGGAGGCGCGGAGGGCAGCAGCAGCAGCAAGACCAGTCACAGCAGAGCGGCCGGCAGCACCAGCCTTGGCGCGCCCAGCTGCGGTCGGTTCGAGTCCTGTCGACCGGCGGCGACCACGCCGCCGGCGTTCGACGCTGAGCGCCGGCGTCGGCCCAGAATCGGCCGAGGTTGAACGATCGGACGCTGCGGAAGCGGCCGATCGTTCGAGGTTGAACGATCCCCGCGGTGTCAGGAACCAACGCACGCGTCGACACGGCACGAGCCTACAGTGCCGCTTTTAATACATGCTCCGCGTGCGGATCATGCATCAAAGCTGCCTGGATTCAGTATGAAAAAACAACGAGGAGTTCACGCATGCATTTATTCACAGATGAATCATGCATTGAAACATATGTTTTTAAATCTTGGGTATTAGAAGCTGCCCTGTACCGTACAGTAGGTTCGTGCGGCGTTGACGCGTTGGCGACTCCGCCGCGGGCGTTCAAGGTTGAAGGCCGCTGGTGGCCCATGATCGTTCGATGTTCAACGATCGGGCGATCGAAACGCCGCCGATCGTTCAAGGTTGAACGATCGACGCGGTGTCAAGAACCAACGCCGACGACATCGCCACGCGAACCTGACGTACGCGGCCACGCCCCCCGGGGGCAGGGGGCGGGAGCGGCCGCCGCGCCCGCCGGGCGCGGCGGCCGCGCTGCGGCTGCGCAGCGGAGCCGCACGCTGCCCCGCCCGGGGGCAGTGCGGCGCCACGCGTGGCGCCCGCGCGCCGCCTCCCGTCGGGAGTGGGAAGAGCACACAGAGACACAATGATCTAGGCCTCCTAGATGGGGTCCGAGTAGATGGGGTCGGAGGATCGCGTCGCATCGCCGATGCATCGGCGATGCGGCTCGATGCGGGGCCCGATGTTCTTCGCGCCGGCGTCGCCGATGAAGCGACGACGTCGACGATGCATCGCTGGTGCGTCGCCGATGCGTCGCCGATGCATTGCCGATGCATCGCCGATGTATCGGCGATACGGTGCGATCCACCGACCCCATCTACTCCGACCCCATCTAGGAGGCCTCTAAATGAATCGTCGATCCCCCAAGAAAATATGGGAGAGCATGGGAAGTGGGGGGGACGACAAGAGCCCAGAAACTGCGGGAGAACCTGGGGAATCCTGTCATGTGTTTGTATTTCTTTGTGTGTCCCGGGGCCGCACTCATCTCGGGGGGGGGCAAGGAGGGGGGTGATGATCAGGGGGGGGGGGATATCATGGCGTGGGCCATGATATTTCCTCAGATGTCATAGCGCCTCTTCTTATTTCGCTGCGTTCCTGGTTCCCCCCCTGGGCCGCGCACGTGCCGCTGGCCACGATTTGCGCCCCCGCCTCTCGGACGCCCCCCTTTTAGCCGCCCCCGAGCCTCCGAAAAGGGCGCGGGCTTCCTGCGGCGTGGCCGAGCGGTCCTCCTCCGTCGCCCACGTCAAATGGCCGCTGTTGAGCGTCAGTATCGTTCGCTCGCTTCTGGCGCGCGGCGTGTCGCCGGAGATGTGCTGGCAGCCAGGGCGTGCTTAGCAAGGTCTTCGCCATGCGGGGGGTCGAGGTGTTCACTGGTGTATCTTCGGCAGGAACTCACGGTAGCCTCGTGTGTCCTCGGAATGCCTTCTTCAGGGTACCTTCGCGTGCGCCAGCGTCTGGTCGCCGATGAGGAAGCGCCCATGGAGTGTCGGTTGGTGTCGGTTTCGCGTCCGCTAGCGTCGATGCGCGTCGATTCGCGTTGGCACGCGTCGATTCGCGAGGAGCCAGCAAGATGACACGGGAGGCCTCCTCCTCCTCCTCCTCCTCCTCCTCCTCCTCCTTCTCCTCCTCCTCCTCCTCCTCCCCGTAGTCCTCCTCCTCCTCCTCCTCCCCTCCTCCTCCTCCTCCTCCTCCTCCTCCTCCTCCTCCTCCTCTCCTCCCGCGTGACTTGCCGCAGAACGTGTGGCCCTCGGCGAAGGCTCTGCGGAAGGGCTGGCGAACGCAGGATCTAGGTAGAGCGACGGCGACTCCGCCAGCGGAGGCCGGCGGAATGGCAGGAGAATCCAATCGGGCCGGGCGAAAGGGGGGGATTGGGAAAGGGGGGGTTACGAAATCTGCTGCATGCAGCTGGTTTCGGCCTCACCGAGGGGCCCATTCCTCGATACATGGTCGCCTCCGGCGCCGGGAGGCGCCGGGAAAATCAGCTACGTGAGCTGATTCTCAAACCCCCCCTTTGCTATCCCCCCCTTTCGCCCGACCCGATCCAGTTCAGGAGGGACAACCATCACACAGACACTAGTAATCGTCGACTCCCAGGAAAAGATGGGAACATCTAGGAAGTGAGGGGAATACGAGAGCTCAGAAAATGTGGGAAAATATTGGGAGTCCTGGGAATTGTGTCTATTCATTCATGTGTCCCAGGGCCCCTTTATCAGTGGAGGTACACTTGATTTCTTCACTCGAGCGTGGCAGGGGCGCTCGGGGTCGGCTATGCGGTGGTAGCACGAGCTCGTCTGGCATTAGCTTCGCGAGGGCCTCCCTGGCTGTCGCTCCGCAAGGGGGCAGTGGGGACAGAACGCGAAGCAGGGTGGGCACGCGCCGGGCGCGCCTTGGTGGCAGGCTGTTTTACTTGGCTACCCGCGCCCAAACTCCCTGGAGTCTCACACACCTGTTCGTTAGATGCTCGTTTGGGGGACCTTCCTGGGGCCCACCTAACGGATCTGTTCGACTCTAGTTCGACCTCAGATCGACTCAAGTTCGACTCAAGTTCGACTCAAGTTCGACTCAGGGTCGATTCAGGTTCGACTCAAGGTCGGCTCAAATCGACGGACGTTCGACGCAGCTTCGACGCACGAGTGGAGCGAATGTCTCCAGGAAGGTCACCAGAATGAGCATCCAACTGGAGTCTCACACCCCTGCTCGCGCGCACGACACGGGCGCGAAATGCGAGGCGCGATAACGCGATATCCGATGGGGTCCTTCTGGAGGCAATCACATCCCCTAAGAGATGCGGCAGGTCATGCTGTTTGGCACGTGGGAGTCGCACGGTCCTGAGCTCTGCGTTTCAGAATTGGTGGTGTTGCGCTGGGCCGGGCATGGACGATGGCAAGTTTTGTGCGAGGCTGTTGAGTGTGGCTTGAACTTAAAAGGCGTGCATACTATCGGCGTTGATGTACGGTTATTCAACATTAACGTGTTCATGCGGACGGTTGTCGTAGTAATGGTCGGGGACGCGTACCTCGCGCTGACGACGATGTGTTGTAGCATGTTTGCACATAACGGGTCGTTTGTGCGCAGGTGGGCGATGTGCGATTTGCTCGCGTGTATTTCCAAGCGTGGCAAGGGTGGCGTATTCTTACGCAAGACGCGCGCATTGCGTAGTTGGGGTTCGGCACAGCAGGTTCATGGTCGTCTCTCTCGCCCACAAGATGATGATCGGATACGCTATGATCGGAATCATCAACGGCGTGTTCATACGAGCGTCTGGGACCTTTCCGCCAGTCATCTCCCTCAATTTCCGTTCAAGATTAGGTCGGTCATGTCCTCCTGCAGCCGGATCTTGGCAGACAAAGTCAAAAGTAACACCGGAGAAAAAAAAACAAATCAAAGTCTTTTTAGGGCTATAGGATTATGGGGCTATTGGGCTATAGGGCGATGGGGCTATGCGGCTATAGGGCTATGGAACTATAGTGCCATAGGGCCATAGGGCTATAGGTCTATAGTGCTATAGGGCTATATGGTTATCTGGCTAAAGGGTTATAGGGCTGTAAGGCTATATAGGGCTATGGGGCTCTGGGGCTATGGGGCTATAGGGCCATAGGGCCATAGGGCTATGTGTCTATAGGGCTATAGGGACCATAGGGCTATAGGACGGTAGGGCTATAGGGATACGGGGCTATAGGGCTATTGGCATATAAAGCTATAAGGCTATAGGGCTATGTTGCTCTAGGGCTATAAGGCTAGAAGGCTATAAGGCTTTAGTGCTATAGGGCTATAGGGCTATAGGGATGTAGGCCTATAGGGCTATATGGCTGATGGGCTATAGGGCTGATGGGCTATGGGGCTATGGGGCTATGGGGCCCTTGGGTTATGGGGCTTTAGGGCTATAGGGCTATAAGGCTATAGAGCTATAGGGCTCTAGGACTATAGGGCTGTAGGGCTATGGGCAATAAAGCTATAAGGCTATAGGACTACAGGGCAATTGGGCTATAGGGTGATTGGGCTATTGGGCTACATGGCTATAAAGGCTATAGGGCTACAGGGCTATAGTGCTATAGGGCTATAAGGCACCCAGGCACCCGGGCACCCGTGCACCCGGGCACCCCGGCACCCAGGCACCAGGCTGGCCGCGGAAATCGGCGGCAAAGCTCACCTAAGCATATAAATCCGCTGGGCCCCCTACAGAGGCAATCTCTGATTGGGGAATATCCGAATACGGCCAGAAATATGCGAAAGACCACGGGAATCGTCACCGTACGATTTTCCAAGATATTCTTGACTATTCCTCGTGTAGAGGGACATGCCCAACTCAAGTTTCAGAGGCAAGTTCGAGGGCCAGGGCGAGGGGGGGGGGCGAACAGGGAGGCATGCGGGGGAGGTTAAGGCGGCAGGAAATTGCCGACGACCGAGGAAGGAGAAGATTCGAAAGCTTCTCTGAACCCAGAGGTGCGAGCATACTGCCCTCGCTCGCCATTCCGCTGCCGTCTTCCGCGCAGCTCCCGAGAGCCCTCCTCCCCCCCCATTTCCTTATCCGCTCCCCCTTCCGTCCTCCTCCTCCTCCTCCGCCTCCTCCTGCTCCTCCTCCTCCTCTTCCTCCTCCTCTTCCTCCTCCTCTTCCTCCTCCTCTTCCTCCTTCCGTCCTCCTCCCC
The DNA here is from genome assembly GCA_963575745.1 of Prorocentrum cordatum. NCBI lineage: Eukaryota > Dinophyceae > Prorocentrales > Prorocentraceae > Prorocentrum > Prorocentrum cordatum. The sequence goes on from CAUYUJ010014519.1 coordinate 154,879, forward strand.
TTGCCGCCTCCCCCTCCCGCCACTCTTCTCGGACCTCCCCCGGAGCGCGATCCGGCAAGGATGCCGAGGAAACCTCAGCCCCCCACCCCCCCCCTTGGGAAGACAAGAGAGCAAGAAACACTTCAGAATCAAGCCTTCCCCGTCTCTGCCGAGGGACAAGCACGGACATAAACGTCAGAGTGGGGGGGCCGAACGGTCATTCACTGTCCATGGGTGCGTGGCTGAAGTGGGATTCCGCGAAACGAATTCTTGTTGCTGTTGTTGGTGGTGGTGGTGTTGGTGGTGTTGTTTTTGTTGTTGTTGTTGCTGCTATTGTTGTTGTTGCTGCTGATGTTGTTGGTGTTGCTGCTGCTTCTGTTGTTGTTGTGGTTATTGTTGTTTGTTTGTTTGTTTGTTTGTTTGTTTTATTTGTTTGCTTGTTTGGTTGTGTGGTTGTTGTTGTTGCTGTTGTTGTCGTCGTTGTTGTTGCTGCAGTTGACGTTGCTGTTGTTGTTGTTGCTGCTGCTGCTGCTGTTGTTGTTGTTGTTGTTATTGTTGTGTGGTTTGGTGTTGTTGTCGTCGTCGTCGTCGTCGTTGTTGTTGTTGTTGTTGTTGTTGTTGGTGGTGTCTGTGGTATGGTTGTTGTTGTCGTTGCTGATATTGTTGTTGGTGTTGTGGAATTTTTATTCCTGAAGAATGAGTATTGTTGATCCCACCTCACGGTGCATATTGTTTTTTCTCAATCAAAGTGTGCCCCTCGACGCTCGCACCCTGTTTTTTGACAGGGAAAGTCTTGATGCTCAAACTGCGCCCCAGGTCCCCGGGTTACAACAACAACGGCTCCCGCCTGAGACCTCTTCACAATTTAGCCAGGACCCGCGCTCCCGCCCGAGACTTCCTCGCATTTTATACAGGAATCGCGCTCTCGCTTGGGAATTTATTACAATTGATGTAGGAATCGCTCTCCGGCGCTCTGGAGTCGCGCTCTCGCTGGAGACTTGCTTGCAATTTACTGACGAATAGCGCCCTTGCGTTGGAATTTCTTGCAATTTACTCAAGCGCCGCGCTCCCGACACCCAGGCACCCAGGATTCGCGCTCACGCTTCGGACTCCCTCACAGATTACCTAGGAATCGGGATCTCGCTGGCCTTCGTGGCCCCGTTGCAGCCCTTCGTGGCCCCCTCGCTGTGTTTCGTGGCCCCGTTGCAGCCCTTCGTGGCCCCCTCGCTTTGTTTCGTGGCCCCGTTGCAGCCCCTCGTGGCCTCCTCGCTTTGTTTCGTGGCCCCGTTGCAGTCCCTCGTGGCCTCCTCGCTGCCCTTCGTGGCCCCGTTGCAGCCCTTCGTGGCCCCCTCGCTGTGGTTCGTGGCCCCGTTGCAGCCATTCGTGGCCCCGTTGCAGCCCTTCGTGGCCCGCTTGCTCCCCTTCGTGGCCCCGTTGCAGCCCTTCGTGGCCCCCTCGCTGCCCTTCGTGGCCCCATATATGTATGCCCTTCCTGGCCCCCGCTCGTTCGCGCCCGTTGTGGCCCCATATGCATGCCCTTCGTGGCCCCGCTGTCGCCCTTCGTAGCCTCCTCGCTGCCCTTCGTGGCCCCGTTGCTGCTTTCAGTGGCCCCGTCCTTGCCCTCCGCGGCCCAACATACGTATGCCCTTCGTGGCCCCCGCTCGTTCGCGCCCGTTGTGGCCCCATGTGCATGCCCTTCGTGGACCCGCTGTCGTCGTTTGTGGCCGCCTCACTGTCCTACGTGGTCCAGTTGCTACACTCAGCGGCCCCATCGTTGCCTCCTGTTGCCCCGCATTATCTGCCTTTCGTGGCCCCCGCTCGTTCGCGCTCTTCGTGGCCCCATACGCATTCCCTTCGTGTCCCCGCTGTCGCACTTCGTGGCATACTTCGTGTCCTTCGTGGCCCTGCTGTCGTTCTCTCTCGCTCTCGCTTTCGCTCGTCGTCGTCGCCGTCGTCGTCGTCGCCGTCGTTGTCGACGTCGTAGTCGTCGTCGTCGTCGTGGTGGTCGGTTGAATGTCCGTCGTCGTTGTTGTTGTTGTTGTTGTTGTTGTTGATGGTTGCTGGTGTTGCTGTTGTTGTTGTTGTTGTTGTTGTTGTTGTTGTTGTTGTTGTTGTTGTTGTTGTTGTTGCTGCTGCTGCTGTTGTTGTTGTTGTTGTTGTTGTTATTTTTGTTGGTGTTGTTGTTGTTTTTGTTGTTTGCTTGTCATCGTTATGATTGTTGTTGTTGTTTTCCCCATATCCTAAGATGGGGTTCTTGTTATTACTTGGACGCCTCCTACTCCTCCTCCTTCCTCCTCCTCTTTTCTCCTCCCCTCCTGTCGGACATACTCAGACTTGCTCATACACAGACATACTCATACTCAGACTTACTCATACTCAGACCTACTCATACTCAGACTTACTCACACTCAGACATACTCATATACAGACTTACTCATACACAGACTTACTCATACACAGTATTAGGCATACCCAGACGTACACATATACACAGACTTACTCATACACAGACTTACTCATACTCAGCACCCCTAAGGGGAGCCGCCAGGGGTGGTTGCACGGGCTCGTTCGCGGCCATTTTGTGGGGATGTCGCAGGCGGTTTGCCTGTCTCTGTGCCCAACATCCTTCGCTTTCGGAGCAGATTTGGAGGATGTCTCGAGCGAGGCGCTCATTTCAGCACCCCTAAGGGGAGCCGCCAGGGGTGGTTGCACGGGCTCGTTCGCGGCCATTTTGTGGGGATGTCTCAGGCGGTTTGCCTGTTTCTGTGCCCAACATCCTTCGCTTTCGGAGCAGATTTGGAGGATGTCTCGAGCGAGGCGCTCATTTCAGCACCCCTAAGGGGAGCCGCCAGGGGTGGTTGCACGGGCTCGTTCGCGGCCATTTTGTGGGGATGTCTCAGGCGGTTTGCCTGTTTCTGTGCCCAACATCCTTCGCTTTCGGAGCAGATTTGGAGGATGTCTCGAGCGAGGCGCTCATTTCAGCACCCCTAAGGGGAGCCGCCAGGGGTGGTTGCACGGGCTCGTTCGCGGCCATTTTGTGGGGATGTCTCAGGCGGTTTGCCTGTTTCTGTGCCCAACATCCTTCGCTTTCGGAGCAGATTTGGAGGATGTCTCGAGCGAGGCGCTCATTTTCACCCCCCAGGTGGGCCAGATTTTGAGGATGTCTCGATCGGTTTGCTAGTTTTGGTGGCCAGGCTCGTGGGCGCAGATTCTTCTCAGGATGCCACAGGAGGCTCCAACAGGCTCCAGGAGGCTCCAGGAGACCACATGAGGTCCCAGGAGGCATCAGGAGGCCACAGAAAGACTCAAGAGGCCACAGGATGTCCCAAGAGGCTCCAGGAGGCCCCAGGAAGCTCCAGAAGGCCTCAGGAAACCACAGGAGACCCCAGGAGACAACAGGAAGCGCCAGGAGGCCTCGGAAGGCAACAGGAGGCCCCGAGAGGCCCCAGGAGCAGGAGGCCTCAGAAGGCAACAGGAGTGGCTCCAATCCCATGTGTTTTACGTATGCTCCTATCGATTGGGCCTCACCTGGAGCACGATTCTTTGATGTTCTACGTATGTTTCTATAGATGGTCCTTCTCCTGTGTACACAATCCTAAATGTTTTACTCATGTTCCTATGTATTGGGCCTCTCCTGGGGCACGAGTCCTTGGTGTTTTACGCGTGTTCCTATAGATTGCCCTTCTCCTGTGGCTCTAATCCGCAATGTTTTATGTACGTCTGTTGCTATAGATTGCGCCTCCCCTGGGGCACGAAACCTTCCTAGGAGGTCCCAGGAGGTCCCAAGAGGCTCCTGGAGACCCCAGGAAGCCCCAGTAGGTTTCAGGAGGCCCCAGGAGGCCCCAGGCTCATGCACAGAGACGCGCTCGTACTACTGAGGCTCATTCACACTCCAATTCATTCGCAGTTAGATTGATGTCCAGACCGTCACAACTGAAGCCCGTTAATATTCGAAAGCTCTTGCGCCTAGACATTCACGGCGGACAGGTCCATGCGAGTAGATGCACATATGTGGAGCTCCACGCAGTGAATAATTGTTCGTTGGTGTTGTCGTTGTTGTTTGTTGTCGTCGTCCCACCCGCGACCCACCCGCGATCCACCCCGCGACCCGGCCCGCCATCCACCTCGCGACCCACCCTCCGCAACCCACCCCGCGACCCACCCGCGACCCAACCTGCGACCCACCCGCGACCCACCCCGCAACCCACCCGCGACCCACCCCGCGACCCACCCCGCGACCCCCCCGCGACCCACCCCGCGACCCACCCCGCGACCCACCCCGCGACCCATCCGCGACCCACCCGCGACCCACCCCGCGACCCAACCGCGACCCACCCTGCGACCCACCCTCAAGGGAGGAAACACCACCCGGACCCGACAATTGACGTTTACTAAAAAGGCCCAAGGCGTTGACTAAACAGCTCTGCCCTGCCCTGTGCGTTTACTGAACGGCTTCGCTTGCCGGGGTGATAATTATGGGGTGGATTTTTTGCCCTTTACACCCGCGACCCACCCGCGACCTTCCCGCGACCCACCCGCGACCCACCCGCGACCCATTTGCGACCCACCCGCGACCCACCCGCGACCTACCCACATTGGTTTAACGCAAAAATCGGCGCCTGCGGCGGGCTTCTCCAGAGTCTCGAAAACTGCCGACGTCCCCACCGCCCCTTCACTCTTATCCGCATCTGCACGGTGCTGCGTAAAAAATCACCGCCTGCGGCGGGCTTCTTCAGAGCCTCGCAGATTGCCGACGTCCCCGCCGCCCCCTCACTCTTAAGTTATCCGTGACTGCGGGGTGGGGTGCTACGTAAAAGTTCAGAGGTCCGCGCACATTTCCGGCGCCGCCCCTAGCGCGCTCCGCGCGCCAGGGAGGGGTGTCCAGCGCCGATCCGAGAAATCCGCGCCGACCTCCGAACGTTCATGGTTATGTCATTGTGTGTTCTTGTGAAGAACATACCAGAACAAATCCTTCCCCCTCTCCCTCCTCCCCCCTCCTCCCGCAGGCGCGGTGAGGAGGAGGAGGAGGAGGAGGAGGAGGAGGAGGAGGAGGAGGAGGAGGAGGGGGAGGAGGAGGGGGAGGAGGAGGGGGAGGAGGGGGATTAGGGAGGGGAGGAGAAGGAGGAGGAGGAGGAGGAGGAGGAGGAGGAGGAGGAGGAGGAGGACGAGGACGAGGAGGAGGAGGAGGAGGAGAAGGAGGAGGAGGACGAGGAGGAAGAGGGATGGTGGGCAAGCGCGTGAACCGCCACGTTCGCGGCCGCGACGGGACAGGCAAGGTCCCCCGGGAATGCAACATCCCTGCGTCTTCCCGCCGGTCCATCCCTGCGTCTTCCTCCCCAGCGCTGTTCCTTCGCGCATCTGAGCGCAAAACTGACCCCCCAAGAAACAGAACGGGGCTGCGCTCCTGGCCAAAGGCCCCCTCCTGCTGGACTGCTGCTGCTGCTCCTATCCCTCCTCCTCCTCCTCCTCCTCCTCCACCTCCTCCTCCTTCTCCTTCTTCTCCTCCTCCTCCTACTCCTTCTCGCATCAGGGTGTGCGAGCGGCAGTCTCCCTCCGCCCACGCGCCGGCGGGCCGCCGCCCCCCCCGGCGGGGCGGCGGCCGGGCGGATCCAGGAGACGTTCAAGGCGCGCGGGCCCGCGCGGGCGGCTGGCCCCCCTGGGGCGCTGGGCGGCGCCCGACGTCGAGGGCCATAGGGCTAGGCCTCCTGGGCGGGGTCGGAGTAGGCTCCCCCTTCTCCTCCTCCGCCGCCTCCTCCTCCTCCGCCTCCTCCTCCTCCTCCTCCTCCTCCTCCTCCTCCCCTCCTCCTCCTCCTCCTCCCCCCTCCTCTCCGCTCCTCCCTCCTCCCTCCCCTCCTCCCCCTCCTCCTCCTCCTCCTCCCTCCTCCTCCTCCTCCTCCTCCTCCTCCTCCTCCTCCTCCTCCTCCTCCTCCTCCTCCTCCTCCTCCTCCTCCTCCTCCAGAAGCGGCGCGGTGACAACACCGCCCGGGTGAGCGCGCACGGCTGTTGTGATATGGGTCGTCCCCCGAGGACGTCTCGGGCGACCAGGTGCCTCCGAAGTCCAAAAGCATGCGGTGACCGACCGTGCGGTGAAGTCTCTGGAAGTGTCGAGGTCGCCGCGCGGTGCGTCGCCGCCTTGCGACCACCATGATAGGGCGAGCGTCAAATGGGGCGTGTCCCTCTACAGGAGGCGGCTTTTTGAGCATCCATAGGCTATGTTTGAAGATGTTCGGGCTATTTGCAATGTTTCGCCCGAAGTACGCCTGTAGGGGGACATGCCCGACCTAAGGCTGGGCCTCCTAGGTGCGGTCGGAGTAGATGGGGTCGGAGGATCGCGCCACATAGCCGACGCATCGCCGATGCAGCTCGATGTGGAGCCCGTGTTTCCCCACGCCGACGTAGCCGATGCATCGCCGTCGTCGCCGATGCGTCGCCGGTGCATCGCTGATGCATCGCAGATGCATCGCCGATGTGTCGGCGATGCTGCGCGATCCTCTGGCACCATCTACTCCGACCCCACCTAGGAGGCATCTGATAGTAGGGATGAGCGTTATGATGTTCCAACCGACTTTCGCCTTGATCGCCACAAAGAGCTTCGAGCATCAGGAAAGTATGGAAACTGGAGGCTTTCACGTGTCGGGCCCTGGGAGGCGATACCCGTTCGGCATTTTGACAGCGTGTCGGGCAGACATTGTTTCGAAACTTCTCGGGGTGTTCGAAATTATGTCTGGGATGTGGTCCTGAAGTACGATCGGGACAACACAAGATGAGCGACTTTCCAAGACCACCCTTGCATCCTTGCCCCTTCGGCCCATCCTTGGCGACTTCCGCTGGCCAACCTCGTTTGAACAACGTCAACCTGCCCTTCAATATAGTAAGGACGCGCGGTAAGGATGCAAGGGCCTTGGAAGGCCATGTGGACGTTTTCCGAGTGGGGCTGGCCAGCGAACGTTGCCAGGCATGGGCCGAGGGGGAAGGACGCAAGGGTAACCTTGGAAAGTCGCCCATCCTTGCCATGCGGGTCAACTAGATCAGGGGGCTTCCAGACGGTGCGGTGACCACTCCGTCTGATGGGGATCCAGAGTTTCTGGGCGTCTTCGTGTGTTCCTAGGGGCTCCCCGCGGCCCGCGGGCCGCCCCGGCTGCTCATGACGGAAGCCTTCCGCCTCTGAGTGCTCGCCCTTCTTCTTCCCCCGCGGCCGCCCGTCCCTTCCTTCCCCCTCCTCCTGCATGCCCGTCAAGTCGCTCCGCAGCGCCCCTGCACCGCTGCCGCGCCGGAGCGGATCGTCCCGCCCCGCTGCCGACGGAAGACATGCTCCCGGGGTCCTGCCTGTCCAGGGGCGCGTTCGCGCAGCTGCGCCTCGCCGTGAGCGTCCCGGGGCCGCCCGCACCGGCTCCCGAGGTCGGCCGCCGGAGTCCCGAGCCATGGCCCGGGAGCCCAGCATTCGGAGGAGGGCCGGCGCGGTGAGGCACCGCTGGGATTCGGGGTGGCCGCACGGTCGTTGCCCAGCCCCGTGCCGTGGCGGGCCCTGCGGTGAGGCCTCGTGGGGATTCGAGGTCACCGCGCGGTGTGTTACCGCGCCGCTCTGTGACCCCCAAAGGTTCACCGCCCACCAAACCACCCCAGCCCAACCCGAAGGCTTCACTTAGCCCCCCATTTCCAGGGGGGGGGGTCGAGGAACATTCGGAAAAAAACGCAGATGGAACCTGTACCCCCCCCAACCCGACATGCGGGGTGTTCGTGTTGGGTTGGGTGGTGATCTGGTTGGCGGGGCTGGACCTAAACGCTGTTTTGCTGGACTTCGGCTGTGTTTTGTTTTTTCGTTTGGGCAACGAGGTCTAGGAAAACAGGTAGAGCCAAACGAACAACAAAGTGACAACACAGCGAGAAACAACGTGCAGGTCCAGCCCTGTTGGTAAGTAGTCACAGATAGTTGGCCCTTTTGGACCCTCGTCGCGGATCGAGCTTCGAGGTTGGTCATTGCAGCAGCCTCTCGCCCTGTGTTGGCCGCCGGGGGTCCTCCCGTCGCCACGGGCGCGCACAGCCGACGGAAGATCCTGGCCGCAGCGCACCTCGGGACTGGTCCGGGGGTCGACTGTCGTCCCCCCGATGTCGACCAGACGTGCAGTTGGGCCGAGGTAGACAGTGGGGAGGCCCACGCGAAGAAGCACCCTGCTTGCCTCCAGGGTGCCCTGGGTTAATGTTTCGATGGTTTTGCGATGGAGAGCGTGACGTTCCCACAGCAAACATCCATGGACGTCCTGGGGTCTCAGGGTTGGGTTTCTGGCGGGAGGTTTCTCATGGACTGGCCTCCACTGTAAGATCGAGGTCCGTTCGGGGAGGGTGCCCTTGTGCTCTTTGCATTTGTTACATGATCTTGTGCGTCCTGGGGAGGGCACCCTTGCCTTGGATGTTTTGTGCGTTCTGGCCCACGCAGGGCCTCTTGATCTTGACGGGCCGTAAGAGTGACACTTCTTTGGAGTGACCTTTGGTGCGGGCCCACTGGGGTCCCCCGATCGCCGAGCGCGAGGCGGTAGCGGCGGGTTGCGCGCCCAGGTTTGGCCCCCCGCGGTCCCCAACGAGCCGCGCACCAACGGTCACCCTGGCCCATGGTCACTATGTTGCGCGTAGCCGAAGAACAGACCGCACTTCTGGGCAAGGCCCGTTTGGGTGGCGGAAGGGCTGGACTTCCCGCCCGGTCCTTCCCTGCGTCTTCCTCCCCAGCGCTGCTCCCCTCGCGCATCTGAGCGCGCAACTGACCCCCCCCAACGACAAGATTAAAAACGGGGCTGCGCTGCTGGCCCAAGGCCCCCCGCTGGACTGCTGCTGCTGCTGCTCCTCCTTCCTCCTCCTCCTGCTCCTCCTTCCTCCTCCTCCTGCTCCTCCTCCTCCCTCCTGCTCCTCCTCCTCCTCCTCCTCCTCCTCCTCCTCCTCCTCCTCCTCCTCGTCTCGCATCGCATCGCATCGCCTCGCCTGCAGCATTTGATGCAGATGCCCCGCAGGCGGTGCGAGCGGAAGCCTCTCTCTCTGGCCCGAGAGGCCCAAGGCCCGAGAGGCCCCCCCCCGTGGTGGACCTGCACGGGCGGCGGCACAGCTGCCGGGGCCGAGATGCCCATCCTCGGGGGCGCGGGGGCCGGCGCTCTTCGTCGAAGAGGAAAACGTCGCCATAAGCATAAACTTTTGGCGATCCGCGCGGGTTTCTTGGATCCGCGCTGGGCTCCCTTGGCGGCGCCTTCTGTCGCCGCCCCTGGCGCGACACCGCGCGCCACGGAGGGGGTCCAGCGCAGATGCAAGAAGTCCGCGCGGAGCGCTGTCAGTGTGATGCTTGTGGCGGTATTCTCTTATACGACTTCTTCTACTGGGTGTCTTTTACGCGTATGGCGTGTTTATGTTCTCTTCGACTTCTTCTTATGGCGTGTTTTGTGTCTATTGTTTTTTTTTTTATGTTGCTACTTGTTCTACTACTTCTGTTTATCATATTTCGTCTTCTACTTCTACTTCTACCTCTACCTCCACCTCCACCTCTTCTACTTCTGCTTCTGCTACTTCTACGTCGTCGTCCGCTTCGGGGCGCGCGCCGGCCTCGTCCCGCTCTGGGGCCTCCCCGAGAAGGCCGCGCGGCGGAGCGCCCCGTCCACCTCGCCTCATGCTCCTCCTCCTCCTGCTCCTCCTCCTCCTCCTCCTTCACCTCCACCTCCACCTCACCTCCTGCTTCTCCTTCTGCTCCTCCTCCTCCTCCTCCTCCGCCTCCGCCTCCGCCTCCGCCTCCTCCTCCTCCCCTGGGCGGGGCTTCCCTGTCTCGGCTGCTCCCGGGGGCGGGGGCTGGTCTCGGCTGCTCCCCGTCTCTGGGGGCCGAGGTTGCCGCAACGGACGACCTGCTCATGGTGCAGAGGAAGGAGGGCCCAGCACGCCTCTTTTTGTCTATGAGATTGGTGTTGGTGTTGTTGGTGTTGCTGTCCTTCCTGTTGAACTCGCACTACTGAAGAATAGTTATTGTTGATCCTCCCCCCCACCGGTGCATACTGCTTTTTCTCAATCAAAGTGTGCCCCTCGACGCTCGCATCCTGTCTTTTGATAAAGTCTTGATACTCAAACTGGGCCCCTGGCCCCCGGGTTCCAACAACAACGGCTCCCGCCTGAGACTTC